>CP142460.1:25990000-26560000 GCA_038049695.1 Cinnamomum chago
GAATCAAGAAAGATAAACATACATGCTCTGTAATATGCAAGCCCTCTAGCCGAGAAAACCCCAAAATCTAAACCTCCTAAACCCAATTCCAAGGGAGAAATAGGGATTAGGGTTAGATTTCAACAAGAATTCATCAAGGGATGGGTTATAAATGGAATTAGGGTTCGATGCGAAACCTTTCTAAATCGCTTCCAATTCCATCCAAACTTCACAAAAACCTTCTATACATAATTCCACACCATTTCCCATCAATATTTCACATAATTCAAGGGATTGTCATCAATTGGGTTTCCAATAAACATATGGGGCTTCCAATACATTAAAAGAGCTTAGAAAGAAGGACATTCTACAATCAAACAAAAAAAAAACTCAATTTAATGTAAGAATCAAGAAAGATAGAGATACATGATATGTAATTCATATATTACACTTGCCTTGGTCTCCAGTTAGGCAAAAACTCTCCAATGCAAGCCGTCTGGCCAAGAAAACCCCAAAATCTCTCCAAAAACCAAAATCCTCAAAATCTAAAGCTCCTAAGCCCAATTCCAAGGGAGAAATAGGGATCAGGGTTAGGTTTTAACAAGAATTCATCAAGAGATGGGATATAGATGGAATTAGGGTTTGAAACTTTCCTTGACAGAGAGAGGAAAGAGAGATCCAAAGAGAATTGAGAAAAAAGGATTGGAATCCTTGTCTTGATGATGATCTTCAATTGGCTCCACGAGGACATTGATGGGTCTTGCCCTAGAAGCTTATGGCTATGAGGAAAGAAGAGAGAGAGAAATGGGAGGAAATGTTGTTGGATTGAGTCTGAAGTAGTTTGGTTTATTTATAACAAAATGTCAAAAGACCAAAATACCCTCCACTTAAGTTTAATGCAAAGAAGAGATATAAGGGCATTTTTGGGAAACTCAAGGAATTTCCCATTTTCTCCCATGGACCCTTCAACTAATCAACTATCCTCAAAGGGCCCTACCTCCTACACTTTTTAAAATTACAAACACCCCATACACTCACTCAAAATTAAAAATAACCCCCTTAACTCTACACCTAAGCCCAAAATCATTGTAATACCCAAAAATAGGCATCTAACCCAACTAAACATCTACAAAACCAAACAAGCACACAAAATTAACATAAATAAAGCTAAAAAAGGACGAGACCTTACAACCACCCCTCCCACCCCAACACACAGACTCCCACTCACACACATACAAGTCCCTTATCATCAGCACTACATCCGGGGATTGATTCGTGGTTGTTTTTGTGGAAGGGAGGTGCCTCACCAACTGAGAAAATAGTGCAACAATTTTAGTTTGAAACAAGAAGCTTGGCTAGGTTATTCACAGCATACTAAAAAAAAGGAGTTTTATGGACTACTTCTCTTTAAACATGGATTTTATATGATAAAAGACAAGAATGTCACCACCTTTCTTCCTTTCTTTTGAGACAGGCTTAATCTTATCCCATGATATCATGGGATACCACTTAAACTTTTCATTAAACAACCCCCATCGTCTTTTTGTGTCTATGGGGGGAAAATTGAATACGCCCTGGGTTGGGTTGATGTCAGGCCCCGACCCAGGTTTAGTATATATTATTATTGTTTTAACTGTGATTAGTCTCTAAGTTGGATTAGGGGATGATTATCTTGAATTTTTAGTTAGATTAAAATTTTAGATAACATTAGGGAATTTTGAGCGCGTTGAGTTTGGTTTGATCGGGCCCGGGGTGGCCCGTGTGTCACGTGTTAATATGGGAATTTGATGTATTAGATTTATTTGATTTATGAAAAATATGGATTTCGACATTTTTGAATTTTTTATTTTGATCCCAATAACTTTCATATTTGTTCCGTTTGCATTTGAAACTCAGAAATCACGTTTTTCGAGAAAAAGGGGCAAAACAGTCTTTTCACACCCAAATCTGTGCATAAATTTTGAAATTTGAAAATCATGAGGAAAATATACTTTTTGAAAACTAGATTTTTCAACGATCATTTTTTTCTTCTTCGTCATTTCCATTCGGGACCCACAAATGACCGATCCAGTCACTTGAAACTTTGGGGCCAATGGGGCCCACAAATGGACTTAAACCCATTCACATAAGAAAACCCATGTTGGGTCTTCTTCTTTCCCATTCGTTTCCTGTAGCAGCTGAAACCAGAGCGTTTCCTCTCTTCCTTCTCAACCTCTTTATCCTCTTGCATGTCTAGGAAGCTCAACCCAAATTGAAATTCTGACCTACCATCATCTTCCTCATGCAATGAGCAACCCAAAGACACCATTTGTGTAAAAATTCCTGCTGAAACCAACTTCATTTTTCAATCTTTTGTTGATGATTTTTATACCTACAGGTAAGGTTTTGTTTCTCCTTTTAGATATGTTTTTTTCATACCCTTTGGAAGCTCTTCTTCTTGCATGCAAGGAGGCTCTTTGAGAGCTCCTTCTCTTTTCAAAATATTGAGTTTTTGAATGGGTTCTTCCATGGGTTTTGGTGTAGGTTTGCAGCTGGTTGTAGGAGTTTTTTTGGGTGTGTTTGAGACCCTTTCCATCGGACTAGAGGCAAGTGAATAATTAGATTTGTGTATGCATGATGGAAAAATTTAACTCTCCCTGAAATCTTTTTTGGCTTGAAACTTTGAAATTCTGAAGTGGGTATTGGTTGTGAAGTTGGATGGATGTTAGTACTGATTTCATTATAGGTGAGGTTGATTTCATTTCAGGTTGCGTGCTTAAGTGTGTGAAATTTCACGTTTTCTGCTTTAGCTTAAGGATTGGAAACTGATTTGGAACTGATGGGTCAGGCCCAAATGACTCGATCTACAATGACGGGTCGGGCCCAAGTGACTCGAGTTCGTAACAAGCCCAGGTCCAGATCCACTAAATGACAAAGTCAGCGCGTCGTTCCATCTGCCTGCTTTTACCAAGTCTTGCGGAGAAGATCCTACCCGCCTCTTCTGTTGGGAGCGGTTTGAAGACTCCGCCAGATTGAATCGTCCGTTCCTGAAGAGTCTCCCCATCTGTTAGGGGAAGACTATAAATCACCAAGCCCCACCATCACTGGGGGGCAAGCAATTCTTATCCACTTTTTCGTTATCATTGTATTCCTCTAACTTGTAATCTCTACATCGGAGAACAGTAAAATCACCCAGTTAAAATGGATGTAGGTCACACTGACCGAACCACTATAAACTCTCTCTCTCTCTCTCTCTCCCCTATTAATTTTCACATTAATTGCTTATCACGGGTACCGGTGGTGCCCGAAACACTTTTTGGCATCATCAGTTTGGCGCCGTTTGTGGGGACGAAAATTTCCTTTTTACAAAGCTATGCCAATCACCAGGAGGTCAACAAGGCGACAAGATGGTAATCCCTCACAAGAGGGCGAGGGTAATCCTCCACCGACTAACCATGCACCTAATGCTCTTGCTCCCTCTCCTCAACAGATGCTGGAGACCATGCAGCAGCTGGTGACTCAGAACCAGCAGATAATGCAACTCATGCTGGCAGGGCAAAGAGGAGCACCGATTGGCACAGGACAGCAAGAAGTACCACGCCAAGAGCAACCGGTTGGTCCACGCAGAGGGGCACCTCACCCGGGCGCCCGTCCACATGGTGCCCGGGGCCGAGGCGCCGCCCGTCACCATCCTCACCTGGGCGCCCATTCCCAGGGCGCCCAGGGTCGAGGAGCACGCCTAGGCGCCCACGCCCAGGGCGTCCATTGTCATGGCGCCCAAGCCCGGGGCGCCCATACTCATGGCACCTCTGGTGGAGCTCCCCGTGTCGCCCCGCATGAGAGACTCCTGGTCGACCCCCAAGGTCGTGCTCATCTCGACGTGCCTCCACCCACGGGTGGAGTCCCACCTGGAGGGTCGAGTCGCGGCGGGCTTCCACCTCCTCCCTCGACCTCCAATGATGAAGATCCTTATTTCCAGGAGGGGGGAAGTGAAAACCATAGCCTGGAAGATGAGAGTCATTTCCAAGGCCAGTCCAGAGAAGCCCCCAATTGTTGGGATGAGAAGATCAAGGAAATGCAAAATCAGATTGGCAATGTCTTCAATGCCATAAAGGCACAGGTACCAGAAACAATTGACTACCTAGTACAACGAACGGACACACCATTCAAGCCCGCCGTGGCAAACTACCCACTCCCTAAAAAGTTCAAAATGCCAACCATGGAGACCTTTGATGGGACAAAGGACCCACTGGATCACTTGGAAACCTACAAAACCTTAATGCAACTACATAATATCTCCGACGAGATTAAGTGTAGAGCATTCCCAACCACATTGAAGGGGTCCGCACGGCAATGGTTCTCCAGTCTAGCCCCAGCCTCCATCTCCACCTTTGCAGAGCTAAGCAAGTCCTTCGTGTAGCACTTCATTGGAGGACGCCGCCACCAAAAGCCCGCCACACACCTGCTCAGCATAAAGCAGGATAAAAATGAAAGCCTCAGGAGTTACCTAACTCGTTTTAACGAGGAGGTCCTCCAAGTCGAGGAGCCCAATGACAAAGTCACCATGACCGCCTTTCTGGGAGGCCTTCGTTCATCCAGTTTCCTCTTTTCAGTAATGAAGCGACCACCAAAGAGCATGCCAGAACTGTTGGCAAAAGCTCAAAAATATATGAATGCTAAGGAAATCAACAGGTCCAGGCGAGGTGAATCATCTCATGGATCGCCAAAAGCTTGACCTGCCTCTGCACTGTTCTTAAACAGGCAGTCTATCTCCAGCTTAGCGGCTCTCTCGCGGGTCGCCAAAAAGCTCGGCTTACCTCTGCACTGTTCTCAAACATGCAGCCTATCTCCAGCTTAGCGGCTCTCTCGCGGGTCGCCAAAAAGCTTGGCCTACCTCTGCACTATTCTCAAACAGGCAGCCTATCTCCAGCTTAGCGGCTCTCTCGCGGGTCGCCAAAAAAGCTTGGCCTACCTCTGCACTGTTCTCAAACAGGCAGACTATCTCCAGCTTAGCGACTCTCTCATGGGGCGCCAAAAGCACGGTCTCAAAAGGCAAGATCTTGAAACTCAGGCCATCTGCAACCTGAAGGACTACATTAAATTAGCGCTGGCCACCCAAATGAACCAACCCAGCATCCATAGGGGCACCAGACCCCCTTGCTCGCCCAGGATGCTTCCAAGTCGCCCAGGACACTGCCTGCTCGCCCAGCAGCAGCCCTGGGCGCCCAGCAGTAGCTTGGGCACCCATCACCAGTGCCCAGCAGCAGCCTGGGCGCCCAGCACCAGTGCCCACCAGCGCTCCTCGCCCGCCTGCCTTGCTCGCCACCCACAGCAGGGGCGCCCTGTCCAGCCATCGCGCCAGCCCGTCCGGCGTCGCCTGCTGCCTGTCTACCGCGCACAGCAGCCACCTGTTCGGCCTCGCCCACCTGGGTGCGTGCCTCGCCCGCAGTAGGGGCGCCCCCGGCTCGCCTCGCCCGCAGCAGGGGCGCCCCAGTCCGGCCTTGGTTGTCTCGCCAGTAGCACGGGCGCCCCAGGGGGGGAGCCCCGTCCGGCCTTAGTCGTCACGCCAGCAGCCTGGGGCGCCCCGTCCGTCCTCGGTCGTCTAGCCAGCAGTACGGGCGCCCGCCTGGGCGCCCCGTGTCTCCACCGCAGCGAGCGTAGCAGCAGGGGCGCCCCCTGCCTGGGCGCCCCGTTCCCATGTCTTCACCGTAGCGAGCGTAGCAACAGCTCGACCACTGCCGGGGGACACCCCCGGACCCCCTCTGCGAAGTGCATGTATTAAAAAGGGAACGTGTCTAGGAAAGCTACAAATGCTCGCCATAAAAAAAAAAAGGCCTGATATCCAAAATGCCTCACTTTCAAAGTTTCCTTTGGCGCAAGGCATTGAGGGGCAAATGATGGGTCAGGCCCAAATGACTCGGTCTACAATGACGGGTCGGGCCCAAGTGACTCGAGTTCGTAACAAGCCCAGGTCCAGATCCACTAAATGACAAAGTCAGCGCGTCGTTCCATCTGCCTGCTTTTACCAAGTCTTGCGGAGAAGATCCTACCCGCCTCTTCTGTTGGGAGCGGTACGAAGACTCCGCCAGATTGAATCGTCCGTTGCTGAAGAGTCTCCCCATCTGTTAGGGGAAGACTATAGATCACCAAGCCCCACCATCACTGGGGGGCAAGCAATTCTTATCCACTTTTTCGTTATCATTGTATTCCTCTAACTTATAATCTCTACATCGGAGAACAGTAAAATCACCCAGTTAAAGTGGATGTAGGTCACACTGACCGAATCACTATAAACTCTCTCTCTCTCCCCATTAATTTTCACATTAATTGCTTATCACGGGTACCGGTGGTGCCCGAAACACTTTTTGGCATCATCAGGAACCATTTGAATTCTAAAGATCTATTTCTTCCTTTTTCTTTTCATATGATTCATTGTGATTTATAGTTTTTAATAGATGATTGAATGAGTTTGATGTGGTAGTTTAATGGAGTTACATGGAGGTGATTTACACTTGATTTACACTAAGATTGGTTAAAGGGAAGTGATTAGAAGTGGAAACAAGAATGAGGAATCGGAAACAGTCAGCATGCAGCTGACTGTTCTCGGGCTGGGCAGAAGCTCAGCCCGCTCAAGCGAGCCTGGCTTCTGTGACAGCCCACAAGCGAGCTGGGCCCGCTCGAGCGGGCCTGGTTTCTGGCCTAGATTTCTTCCAATGCGTTTTTAAGGCCCGGTTGAGTAAGTTTTGAGCCCGGTTCGTGTGTAAAAACTTCCTAATGACTTATTAATCATTGGGAATTAAGAATTTGAGCCCGAATCACCTTGTTTGAATAAAACCCATGGAGAAAGTTTAGTAATTAAATTACCTGGGGATTTTCCATTAGTCTTAATATACACTTTATGTCTCAAATGTTAGAAACCTTCAAAGACACCAACTCCTTCACTTATAAATCAACATGGAGACACTAAGCATGTATCGAGACGGCCCCCGGTAAGCCCCTCAAACATTATTAATCATCTTATTCACTTCATTCCAAGTTAGGAAAATTTTTATATTTTCTACAAATTGTTTTGAAATGGATTTGAGTGGTTTGCCACGTTCGGAAACATCGGTAAGGCTACTCATCTGATTCGTTCGAATTTGTCAGTATGTATTTGTCTGGAGTAGTTCCTTTTATCGATTTTGGAAATGTATTACTATGATTTGATTTGTATCGATTCAGGTTTTGGTTTTGAATGACACCACTAAGCTTAGGTCACCTAGTTGGGCTGGTCACCCGGCTTGGGATCTTAAAATTATTTGCCAACTGCAGTTTGGATTCTGTTTGTTTGCTCCGGCCATGGCAACGGTTCTGTATTCCGGTCCCACGAGTAGTGGCAACGGCTTCTGTCTGTCTGTTCCGGCCATTTTATATGGCAACGGTTATTTGTCTGTGCTCTTGTTACTTCAGTAATAGGAGAATATAGCTACATGTGGTTTGCCAATATTTCGATCATTTGTTAGTTAGTTTGAAACATTTAAACTATGAAATTCTTTCATTTGTATAGATTTGGTTCATTTGGTTTACTCTTTATATATGTTCCGTTTCAATTGTATTTTTGTGATTTTAAACATGACATTTATAAAACTTGTATATCTTATCTGCTTTATTCATTTGCCAAACCGTTGTGTCTGATACTCTTTTGTTTGCTGTCAGATGTCGGACCCGCAGATTTTGAGGCAGAGCACGCGGTTGAGGCAGTAGAGCCGCCGTGAAGTGCAAGTGGCAGCCCAACGATGTCATATAGACGTCGTGTTGGAATTTGAGCTGGGATAACATTTTGGGAACTTAGTTTATGACCTCATCGGTCTTCTTTTGGGATGTATAATTTAAATATACTTTTGTGATCCTCACAACTTTAACTAACTTTGGGTTATACCCTTTGTATATTTCTCTTTTGATGCAGAGTTTGTGCAATTATCTTATATCTCGTTTGGTTTTTATTTTGCTACAAGCTTCCGCAAATTATTATTTGTTGTGAATTCGATTAATGGGTTGTGATGAATCATCTGGAATCCTCACCGCGGAATCCTGTGGGAAAATAATTAGCTTGTGCGGGCGGAATTTTTTGACCCATTGCACCACGTCCCCCGGATTAAGGACTTGATTATCAGGGCCTCGGTCCCGGGGAGTGACAGGCTTGGTATCAGAGCGAGAAATATGTCGGGCAATTAAAAGACATTAGAAACATAGGGACGTGGAGAGGATCCGTTAGAATTTTCGTTAGTTAGTATCGCGTGGGGATTATGGGTGCGTTTTTTTTAATATATTTATTGTACTAACAAATGGTTTTACAGCAAAATGCCTCCATGCAGGGACCACTCAAACACAAATCCTTCTTCCAGTAATGCTCATGCCGCAGGTTCCTCTGGAGATAGCCAATTTCAGAACTTTATGTAAATGATGATGGAACAGCAACAGAAAACAAATGAGATGATGATGGAACAACAGAGGAGAGCCAATGAGAATCAAGCCAAATTACAGGAGCAGATGGCCAAGAAAGATGAGGAATTAACACAAGTACAGAGGCAGTTGTTAGAAGTGTTGGGTAGGAGATCAGAACAAGTACAACCTCAAAACATGGGTCCTCAGATTATTATTAATAACCGTGATGACAACCCAAATACATTATTCGAACGCTTCCGGAAGAGAGGTCCTAAAGAATTCATTGGAAATGAGGATCCTTTGACAGCAGATGACTAGTTAGTCCACACTGAGAACATCTTCAACCTTTTTCAGTGCACAGGCAGACAGCGAGTTCTTCTAGCAGCCTCTATGTTTATCGGCTTGGCTGACATTTGGTGGAAAACACTCAAGGATGGGTATCAGGATATTGCTAATGATATCGCATGGGCTACTTTCAAGGAGCAGTTTACTGAGAAGTATATGCCCACTCATATTAAGAGACAGATGACAGTGGAGTTTCAGCTACTCACACAAGAAGACATGACGGTTCTTGAATATGTTACAAAATCTGAGAGACTGTCTCGGTATGCACCAGAGCTTGTTGATACTGAGGAGAAAAAGATTATCAAATTCCTAGAGGGACTCAACCCTATAATTGAAAGAGATGCTTCAGGTGTTGTCATACCAGCTACATTCCAAGAGGCAGTCAAACGAGCTTATAAATTTGAAAACATCAATAACAAGATTATTAAGGATGCCCAGAGGAAATGTCAGCAACAAGGACAAAAATCCTATCAAGGTAAGAAGTCAATGCCAAATCAGAACACCCAAGGACAAGGTGGATGTGAGCATTATGGCAAGAACCATCCTTCCCACCTATGTTACAGAGTCACGGGTGGATGCTTTAAGTGTGGCCGTACAGATCACTTGATGAAGGATTGTCCAAACAATAGAAACCAGGGCAACAGGCCACCTCAGCAAGCAACTCAGAACCAACCCAGGCAGCCACAGCAACAGAACCAACAACAACAGCCCCGTCAACAACCTCAGAATCAGAACGCTCGTCCACTTCAGTAGAATAGGAATGCACAGCAAGGAAGACCGAACTAGAATCGGAACAGACCTCAACAGCGAGGTCAAGCGTATCATCTGAACCAAGTGGACGTAGATGCAGCGGGCAACGTAGTTGAAGGTATACTTCTTGTTTGTGGAATAGAAGCTAAAGTATTATTTGATCCTGGATCTACACATTCATTTCTATCTCCTATGTTTGTTAAATTGATTGATGTGCCTGTTTGCGAACTAGACTTTATTCTAACTGTCACAACACCAGTAGGGAAACAAGTTGTTGAGCACATATCACCCTAACTGCACAGTTAAGATAGGTGGTGTCACATTTCCAGTAGACCTTATTCTGTTAGACATGCATGATTTCGATGTCATTTTGGGGATGGATTGGTTGTCTGGACATTATGCCAGTATGGATTGTTTTAACAAAACTATTTCCTTCAAGTTGAATGGAACATCATCAGGGGTCGAATTCCATGGAGAGAAAAGGGATTCACAAGCTGGTGTTATTTCAGCATTATCAGCAGCTAAGCTATTGAGAAGCGGATGCGAGGGATTCATAGCATTTATTACAGAGGACAAACAGTCCCAAGGGGTGGAGCAAATTCCTGTAATGTGCGAATTTCCATATGTATTTCCTGAAGAAATTCCAGGATTACCACCAGTCAGGGAAGTGGAATTTACTATAGAGCTTATGCCAGGAGTAGCTCCAATTTCCATTACACCTTATAGAATGGCTCCGACGGAATTGGGTGAATTGAAACTTCAGTTGCAAGAGTTGTTAGAAAAAGGTTTTATTAGACCAAGCATATCACCGTGGGGAGCTCCAATGTTCTTTGTTAAGAAGAAAGATGGAAGCTTGAGAATGTGCATAGATTACAGAAGATTGAACCAAGTGACCATAAAAAATAAATATCCATTTCCAAGAATAGATGAGCTATTTGATCAATTGCAGGGAGCAAAATATTTCTCGAAGATAGACTTGAAGTCCGGATATTATCAGCTGAGGGTAAGAGAATCAAATATACCGAAGACAGCCTTCCGGACAAAATACGTGCACTATGAATTTTTGTAATGCCCTTTGGACTGACTAATGCACCGGCAGTGTTCATGGCACTAATGAATAAAATTTTTGCACCTCACTTAGATCAATTCACAGTTGTCTTCATTGATGACATATTAGCATACTCCAAGTCTAGAGAAGAGCATCAGCAGCACCTGAGGACATCGTTGCAGTTGTTAAGAGATAACCAGTTGTATGCAAAGCTCGAGAAATGCGATTTTTGGCTGACACAAGTTTCTTTCCTCGGTCATATTATTTCCAAAGAAAGTTTAGCAATTGATCCGGCAAAGATAGAAGCAATCATCAATCGGGAGAGGCCAAGGAATGTAACCGAAATCAGGAGTTTTCTGGGTTTAGCGGGCTACTACAGAAGGTTTGTGCAGGGATTTTCATATATTGCAGCGCCTTTGACCAAATTAACCCGGAAGAACGTGCCATTCTTATGGACCGAACGGTGTGAAATAAGTTTTGAAGAGTTGAAAAAGAGATTGACCACAGCTCTAGTTCTCACATTACCTTTAGGTAGTGGTAATTTTGTAGTTTATACAGATGCTTCGACTGTGGGACTTGGATATGTGTTAATGCAAGATGGCAAAGTCATGGCGTATGGCTCGAGGCAGTTGAAGGAGCATGAGAAGAATTATGCGACGCATGACTTAGAATTGGCAGCAGTTGTATTTGCACTAAAGATGTGGAGACACTATCTGTATGGAGAAAAATTTGAAGTTCACTCGGATCACCGTAGTCTCCAGTATTTGTTCTCATAGAAGGAATTGAACATGAGACAAAGGAGATGGATGGAGTATATTAAAGACTACGATTTTCCAATTAAAAACCATCCAGGAAAAGTAAATGTTGTGGCAGACGCATTGAGCAGAAAGTTTGGGAGCATGGCTAGTGTACGAGGAATGGGTATTCTCCAACAGTTCGAAGATTTGGGAGTTGAGTTTCAACTGTTAAGACAATGTTTTATGCTAGCAAACATGTCAGTGTCTGAGCCTACTCTCATTCAGAAAATCAAGGAGATTCAGCTACAAGATCCAGACTTGGCAAAACTTGTGGAGCACATTTCAAATCACCGAGATTTCAGAGTCAAGGATGGAGTATTGTACTTTCATGACCGATTGTGCGTTCCAAACATTGATGATTTGAGAAATGAAATCATGGCTGAAGCTCATAGCACCAAGTATTCTATACACCCGGGGAGTACAAAGATGTACCATAATTTGAAGGGTAGATTCTGGTGGAACAATATGAAGAGAGAAATTGCAGCATTTGTGTCCCGATGCATGACCTGTCAGTTGATTAAGGCAGAACATCAGAAACCAGCAGGTCTTTTGCAACCGTTAGAGATTCCACAGTGGAAGTGGGAACATCTTACGATGGATTTTATCTAGGGTTTACCGACAACTAGCAAAGGGAACAATGCCATATGGGTTATAGTTGACCGACTGATGAAGTCTGCACGTTTCATTCCATTGAAGACGGGAAAGAAGATGCAAATGTTATCACTGGCACAAACATTATTTAACGAGATCGTCAGCCAACATGGTCAACCAGTCTCCATCACATCGGACAGAGATAGCAGATTTGTCTCGAGATTCTAAAGACTCGGCATGAATCCATGGGTACAAAACTTCAATTCAGCACGGCGTATCACCCACAGACAGATGGACAGTCAGAAAGGACCATTCAAACATTGGAGGACATGCTTAGGGCATGTGTGCTTGACTTCAAGACTCAGTGGGATGAAAGTCTACCTCTTTGCTAATTCGCATATAACAATAACTACCACTCGAGTATAGGAATGGCACCTTTCGAAGCACTATATGGAAGGAGATGTAGAACTCCAGTGTGTTGGGAGGAAGTCGGAGAACGCAGCTTCCATGGACCGACATTGATTGGTGAGACCAATGAGAAAGTTAAACTCATTCATGAGCGTTTGAAGACTGCGAGAAGCCGACAAAAAAACTACACTGATGTTAGAAGAAAGGATCTACAGTTTCAAGTAGGAGATAAGGTGTTTTTGAAAATGTCACCGGTCGGAGGGATATTGAGATTCGGTCAGAAGGGTAAACTATCAAGAAGATTCATTGGACCCTATGAAATCCTGAGTCGTATTGGTGAAGTGGCTTACAAACTTGCCTTACCGCCGAAACTTTCGGGTGTGCACAATGTGTTTCATGTATCGATGTTGAAGAAATATGTTTCAGACCCCTCACATGTACTAAGACATGAGCCATTAGAGATTTGGGAAGATACCACTTATGTTGAGAAACCGGTCAGAATCATTGATACGAAAGAGCAGGAATTGAGAAACCGGACAATTCACTGGGTAAAAGTGCTTTGGGAGAACCACGAGCCAGAAGAAGCTACTTGGGAATTGCATGATCAGGTTCAGAAGAAGTACCCGCACTTGCTACCAGAGGTTAGTATTCATTTGGAGGACCAAATGCCTTTAAGGGGTGGAGGATGTCAGGCCCCGACACAGGTTTAATATATATTATTATTGTTTTAACTGTGATTAGTCTCTAAGTGGGATTAAGGGATGATTAACTTGGATTTTTAGTTAGATTAGAATTTTAGATAACATTGGGGAATTTTGAGCGCGTTGAGTTTGGTTTGACCGTGCTCGGGGGTGGCCCGTGTGTCACGTGTTAGTATGGGAATTTGATCTATTAGATTTATTTGATTTATGAAAAATATGGATTTCGAAATTTTTGAATTTGTTATTTTGATCCCAATAACTTTCATGTTTGTTCTGTTTGCATTTGAAACCCAGAAATCACGTTTTTCGAGAAAAAAGGGGCAAAACAGTCTTTTCACACCTAAATTTGTGCATAAATTTCAAAATTTGAAAATCATGAGGAAAATATACTCTTTGAAAACTAGATTTTTCAATGATCATTTTTGTCTTCTTCGTCATTTCCATTCGGGACCCACAAATGTTCGATCCAGTCACTTGAAACTGTGGGGCCAATGGGGCCCACAAATGGACTTAAACCCATTCACATAAGAAAACCCACGTTGGGTCTTCTTCTTCCCCATTCGTTTCCTGTAGCAGCTAAAACCAGAGCTTTTCCTCTCTTCCTTCTCAACCTCTTTATCCTCTTGCATGTCTAGGAAGCTCAACCCAAATTGAATTCGATTAATTAGTTTATGACCTCATCGGTCTTCTTTTGGGATGTATAATTTAAATATACTTTTGTGATCCTCACAACTTTAACTAACTTTGAGTTATACCCTTTGTATATTTCTCTTTTGATATAGAGTTTGTGCAATTATCTTATATCTCGTTTGGTTTTTATATTGCTACAAGCTTCCGCATAATATTAATGTTGTGAATTCGATTAATTGGTTGTGATGGATCGTCTGGAATCCTCACCGCGGAATCCTGTGGGAAAATAATTAGCGTGTGCGGGTGGAATTTTTTGACCCGTCACACCACGTCCCCCGGATTAAGGACTTGATTATCAGGGCCTCGGTCCCGGGGCGTGACAGTTTGGGTCGAAACTGACCCAACCTGCCATGACCAGCCTGACCCAGAGGGGAGGATGATTCGAAGGGGCCTGAGACAGCTAGCGGAAAGAGAAGAATGAAGACCTGGATTGGTGGAGAAACGCCCCACGACACAACAACAGAACCGTTACTAGTTTCCAAGATGTAGGGGGTGGGAACGTGTGATGGGAGGGGGCGGAAATCCAGGGAGAGATGGCATAAAAGGAAGAAAGGATTTGACGACGAGGTATGAAAAAAAATTCTAATCCAATTGAGATACAAAATTCCTCAAGATCCATCGCTGACTCAAGCATCGGAAGGACCTCGGTCGAACCATTCGATCAAGCTTTCACTGTGTTTGTTTCTAAACAAGAGACCTATCCAGAGACATTGCACGGGAGAGAAGAAGGAAGACTGACACTGCATCAACAGGCTGAGCTGACCTACTCGTTTTCGGCCCATGTAAAAACCGATCTTACAATTGGCGTTGTCTGTTGGAAGCGAACGAGGGAATAAACCCATTGACACTTCTTGCTGGGAAAAATGGCAGATCAAGATAGAATCTAGGATCACAATCTCAGACTGGACGACCTCCGCCTCAAGGGGGAAGAAGCCAAGATCAGAGGATGGTGAGAACGGTAAGGAAAAGATCATTTGATCAACCGCTCTGATAAGGCAGATTTTGAATATGTCCCATGCAAGGAAAGTGACCTGACCATCCCATCTGCAGATAGGAAAGGATGGGTCCGATCAGAGGTTTATCGCGCCGGCCCGAGCAGCGCGATAATCTCACCTTCCGTGGACAAATTGCAAAGGGTCACACACCAGAGGCAAAGCCAGGGCCTCCCGAGGCGTGCCCTGCCACAGGACACGTATGCCTGGCTGGAACAGACTTGCAGAGATGTTGTTCGAAACCTTACTAAGGGAGTCAAGCAACAACAGGAAAAAATCAACTGCCTATTGGTGGAATTGGAGGCCGCGAAAGGAGAGCAGGGACATTCCCTAAGCTAGGAAAATGCTCGCGAGATGCGAGGATGGAGCACCGTGGACGCACAGTTGAGGAAGAACCCAAAGGCCACCACTTTGAATCAAGAGCTTGGCGGCCAAAACAGGCGACGAAGGAAGCAGGTCTTCGAGTTCTCGACCCCAAAGGGAAGGGAAAGCCGAAGTCTGAGCAAGATGCATTAAGGATGGAAAAGCCCCGAGGAGGAAAGCATCCCCGGGAACACTTGTCGAGGAAGATATACAAGCCCTTATAGAAAAGGCGCTGGCAAATCAGAAGCCACTCAAGAGACTCCGATCCGAGCAGGGTTCCTCAGAAACACTCAAAATTTCGAGTCTCCGTTCTCGAAGGGAATTGAAAAGGCGGATCCTCCGCAGCAGTTCTCAATCCCCTTGATAAGAATATATGATGGAATCTCCGATCCTGCCTACCAGCATTCCATGGCATTGTGGGTAGGGAATGAGCCTCTGATGTGTTAGGTTTTTCCTTCGAATTTGGGAGACCTGGCTTTGAAGTGGTTCTCCCGCTTAAAGCCAAGGTGGATCAGCAGGTTTTGGGAGCTTGCTGGGTCTTTTGTTACCCTATTCGTAAAAAATCCCAAGTAGACAAAGGACATTGGGGCATTGTTGTCTCTCAAAAAGCAAAGCTCGAAGAGCTTGAAGGAGTTCAGCGCTCGTTATTGGCGCCTTTATAATGAGGTGGAAGGGAGTAACGAGCAGGTAGCGGTGGCGACCTTCCAACTTGAGCTGCTAAAGGAGAGTCAACTTGGCCAATCGTTGACGAAGAGATCCCCAACAACACAAGGGGAGCTAATGGAGCAGATTGAGGAGTTCATAAAATTGGAAAAATACATGGGAGCCTGAGCCAAGGCGGACTAGTCCTACGGAAGAGCAGTCTAGGAGGAAGCGAAGAAGGGAGTTCGGTGAAGTCTCGGATAGAAGAACGGGTCGTGCCGCCCGCAAGGGCAGCCTTTGAAGGGGTGTTCACGATTTTTAAGGATCCAATCTACAAGATCCTAACCCATCAAAAGGCCTTCAAAGATGGTGAGCGACCCTGGACGCCGGAATCCCAACCTCTGGTGCTCTTACCACCGAGAGAACGACCATTTAACAAAGAATTACAGGATGTTTAAAAAACATCTGGAAGACCTGGTGAAGGAAGGACACCTGAAGGAATATATGGAAGATACGAGTGCCAAAAGGGGCCGGGGAATCTCTGATCGGAAGAAGGTAAGTAATGTAGCCGAAGATAGCAAACCTGTTGTTGTAGTGATAGATGTGGTACATGGGGCGATATAGCCGGTAGAGATGACGACCCAATCGGTCAGAACCCAAAGAAAGATGGCTACACACTTGAAAGAGGTGTATTAGATGAGTGCTGAGCTGAGCTTAGTAAACAAATCTGGGCGAGAGAAGGTGGAGATTTCGTTCTCCGATGAAGATTTGCAAGATGTGGTTCAACCCCACAACGATGCCCTAGTACTAACTTTACGAGTACAAGGGTATGATGTACAGAGAATGCTCATAGATCCGGGAAGCTCCTCAGAAATAATGTATGCTGGGCAATTCGATAGGCTCGGATTAAAGAACTCAGATCTAAAGCCGACCACGATACCTTTGTTCGGATTCAATGGCCAAGTTGTGCACCCCATGGTCGTGATATCCGTGCAAGTCAACGCAGGTCTCGTCTGTTAGACGTGGAATTCCTGGTGGTAGATGTGCCATCTCCCTACCACGCCATTATGGGGCGGACATGGATTCATCATATGAGGGTGATGCCATCAACTTATCACCAAAGGATACGCTTCCCAATGCAGAAAGGGACCTGGAGACCAGATGAGATCAGGCGGCTTCTAGAAGTTATCTAATCGCAACAATCAAGGGAAAGGTTAAAAAGGCAGATGATGAAGGCTTTTGTCCTAGCAAGAATGCCGACCTCAAATAATAATCATAGCCAGGCCAGTCAGAAGGAGGAGACCCATGTGTCGACTTGACCGACTCAGCTATGGAGGAGTTGAAAAGGGTTGCAGTGCATGGAGGGAATCCAAAAAGATATTGGATGATTGGGGCGTCGATGACTGAGGAAGAGCAAGAAAGCTTGGCACAGTTCCTCAATCAAAGTTCTGATGTTTTTACTTAGACTTCGTACGAATTACCGGGGGTAGATCCCGAGGTGATCAGTCACAAGCTAGGCGTGGACCCAAAGGTGAAGCTAGTGATGCAAAAATAGAGAAAACTGGCGCCAAAGCGCCTGATAGTAGTATGTGAGGAGGTTGATAGGTTGTTGGAGGCAGATGCCATTCGAGAGGTACACTATCTGGAGTGGTTATCCAATACGGTGGTCGTGTCGAAGAAGGATAAAAAATGGAGGGTATGTGTGGACTTTACCATTCTGAACAAGACAAGTCCTAAAGATAGCTTCCCGCTCCCAAAAATTGACCAGCTAGTGGACTCCACAGTGGGCCATGAGCGGATGAGCTTTTTGGAGGCATATCGAGGGTATCACCAGATTGCAATGGAGGAGGCCGACCAGGAGAAAACAACATTCATAACACCAAAAGGCACCTTTTTGTTATAAAAGAATACCCTTTGGACTTAAGAATGTGGGGGCAACATACCAGAGGTTGGTGGCAAAGATATTCCAAGATTTGATCGGGAAGAAGGTAGAGGCCTATATTGATGATATGGTGGTCAAAAGCAAGGAAAAGATTACACACAAGCAGGATTTGCGATCAGTCTTCAGCATCCTACGGAGATATAAGCTGAAGCTAAACGCTTCGAAGTGCTCATTTGGCGTGAGCTCGGGGAAATTCCTTGGGTACATTGTAACCCAGAGAGGAATCGAGGCAAACCCCGACCAAATTCAGGCTGTACAAAAGGTAAAGCGAACCAGCTCGAGAAAGGAGGTACAAAGGTTGATAGGTATGCTCACAGCCCTAAATCATTTTTTATTAAGAAGTTCGGATAAATGCCAACCAATGTTTGTCGCTCTGAAAAAGAAGGCAGAGAAGATATGGGATGAACAGTGTGACATGGCTCTCGCACAGATCAAATAGTACTTAAGTCCCCCCCCCCTGCTTTCTATTCCCAGCCCAGGGGAAGAGCTAGTATTGTATCTGGCAGTTTCCGAACATGCAGTTAGTGTGGCCTTGATGAGAGATCAAGGGAAACAACACCTACCCATCTATTTCGTCAGCAAAACCTTGTTAGATGCAAAGACGAGGTACCTACCGCTAGAGAAGCTCACCCTGACGTTGGTGAGCGCAACTCGGAAGCTCGGACATTACTTCAAGGCCCACACAATTAGGGTCCTAACCGAGCACCCATTACAAGCCATTCTACATAAAACTGACCTATCTGGGAGGATGGTAAAATGGGCAATAGAGCTCAACGAGCATGACATAAAGATAGTTCCTAGAAGTACTACAAAAGGCCAGGTGGTGGCTAATTTCATAGTTGAATTTACTCACAAAGAGGAAAGCAAGGCGAGAAGAAACAAGGAGAAAATAGCTTGGATGCCAACGAAGAATGGCAACTGTATGTGAATGGTGCATCTAATTCTCGAGGCTTGGGTGCTGGCATGGTGTTCATCACACCAGAAGGGGCAGTAATCGAAAAGAGCTGTAACGAGGCGGAGTATGAAGCACTACTGTCAGGGCTCAGAATCAAGAGGCTAACAGTCCACTATGATTCACAGTTAGTTGCCAATCAGCTTACTGGAGAATATGCAGCTCGCGATGATCGGATGATCGCATACATCGGAGAGGCACAACGCTTGATCCAGGAGATCGAGGCGTTAAAATCAAGCAGATTGGTCGAGAAGAGAATGCACATGCTGACAGCTTGGCTAGATTAGCTACAACAGTAAAATCCGAGCTAAGAAAAGAGATCCCCATCTACTTCCAATCATTGCCGAGCATAGGAGACCAGAGAATCATGTGTACCAAACAGGAGGTAAATGATCCAAATTGGATGACACCAATATCCGAGTACCTGAAAGATGGATCGCTACCAAAAGACGGAAAAGAAGGCTGGAAGGTCAGAAGAAACGCAGCTAGATTCTAGTTGTCACCGGAAAATAGACTCTACCAACGATCGTACTCAGGACCCTACGTGCAGTATGTGAGCCCGGCCAAGGTCGAAAACCTATTATGGGAAATCCATGAGGGGTCCTGTGGGGGGCACATTGGAGGACAGAGCTTGGCCCGTCGAGCTATGTCACAAGGCTATTGGTGGCCTTATATGCAGAAGGACGCTCTACGGTTCGTACAAAAATGCGAAAGATGTCAACGCTTTGGCAAAGAGATTCATTAACCTGCCA
This sequence comes from Cinnamomum chago, assembly GCA_038049695.1. NCBI lineage: Eukaryota > Viridiplantae > Streptophyta > Magnoliopsida > Laurales > Lauraceae > Cinnamomum > Cinnamomum chago. Next base: position 26,009,356 of record CP142460.1, read on the forward strand.
GCAACTAAACTCAATAGTGAGCCCGTGGCCATTCGACAAATGGGGAATTGACATTGTTTACCCATGCCAAGGTCGGCTGGTAACTGTCGATTCCTGATCGTTGCTACTGATTACTTTACCAAGTGGGTAGAGGCGGAGCCCCTGGCCCATTCGAGAAAGTGATGTTAGGAAATTCGTGTGAAAAAATATCAATACTAGATTTGGAATACCCCAGGCATTGGTGACCGACAATGGGAAACAATTCGAAGGCAAGGCATTCAAGAATCTATGCGAACAATATAGCATCAGGCATCACTTTTCTACCCCTATTTACCCACAAATTAATGGCCAAGAAGAAAGCTCAAACAAGACCTTGCTAGACGGCATAAAGAAAAGGTCGGACAAGGCAAAAGGAGGATGGGTGAATGAGCTTCCTAGTGTCCTATGGGCCTACAGGACCACCCCGCGGAGGTCAACTGGAGAAAATCCTTACTCCCTTGCATACGGAATAGAAGCTGTAATTCCCTTGGAAATTGGGTTGCCGACCATGAGGACATAGGCTTACAGTCATGAGCAAAATAAAGGGAGGATTGACAAACAACTGGACACAATCAAAGAATGGAGGGAGCAAGTATTGATCAAGTTGGCTGCCTACTAGCAGCAGCTAGCTCGAAGCTATTAGAAGAATGTACGAAAGGGAATATTCTAGGTCGGAGATCTGGTCCTGAGAAAAGTGCTCCCGAACTCCAAAGACCCCAGCCACCGCAAGCGAGGGCCGACCTAGGAAGGACCATACAGGGTAACTTCAGTTGGGGGAACAGGAGCTTATCATCTGGAGACACTTAAAGGAAAAGCATTGACAAGGCTGTGGAAAATAACGAATTTAAAGAAATTCTATTTATGATCTTTATACCAAAGAACTTGTCAACGTTGTATCTTTCATATTATTTATGAAAACTATCTTATTTGTATTCTTGTGCCAAGAATGAGATTCCATTAAACTTTTGATTAGTCGGGGACCCGCAATGGGGGCATAACCTATCAAGACAACCACGTAGAGATAAGGCCCAGGGCCTGAGAATTAAAGGGTAACTATGAACCCACTACTTCATACCAAAGTATTAAAAAAAAAAAAAACTAACTAGAAAGAGCCCAAACTAGGTACGCTGCACTGATCTCCTTTTTAACTAACAGCTCAGGCATGACGATGCAAGCATTAGGCTAAAAAGAGAGTTCGGGAGGGACCGACAATGGCAGCGGAAATAAACGATAAATAGTAGAAGGGAATTAACATTTCATTTCACCAAAAAGTAATTCAGAAACAACCCACAGTTTGGGCAAACAAGCATTACATGCACAAAACAAAACAAAAAAAAAGAGTCACACCCACAGCTCAGGCAAACTAACCAATAGCACAGCGATACAACAGTAAAAGGGTGGGGGAGGGGGGGGCTTTCTCAAATCACTGGACAATCACTTGGAAACGTCAGGAACTAGAGGAATAGGCTTGGTAGCAGGCGAGTGACCTTCACCCCCGTCCACACCAGGAGACGGAGCAACTTCATCGTCCTGAGGAAGAGCTTGGGATTCAACAGGCGGCGGCAGGGGAGGAGCCTGCTCGGACAGATCTGCATATCTGGCCCAAAGAGGGGAATCCTCTAGGACTCCAGCGTCTCCAAGGGCTACATCATAACCTCACTTAAGCACAAGGACTTTGATTTGCTCGACCTGGTGCAGATAAAACGCTTTGGTTTCCTCGAACTAGGCATCCCTTGACTTCTCTATAGCCTCTCTCATCTCCTCCTCGGCCTCGACCTGCCTAGAGCGGAGAGCTTCAAGCTCCATCTCGGTCGTAGTAAGGCGACTCTTAGCAACAACCGTTGGGCTTCCGCAATCTTTGCAGCCTTGAAGGAAGCATCGACAATGGACTCAACTAAGCGCCGAGCGGCCTTAAACCTTGCCAGCTCCCTTTCTAAATCCTCCACCCACTTCTGAAATATCTTCAGGCAATCGGAGACGGTAAACCATTTTTGGAGCCCCAGAAAACAAGAAAGAAAGGGAAGAAATACTGTTAGAAGGACTTTAAAGAGAAAAGGTCAAATGATCAGAAGCCGACTTACCAGAAGGCAATGTTGGATTCCCGTGGACACAAGCTCATCGCTAGGTAAGGCGCTATGCAGGTTCATATCGGAAGGGAGAAGGAAGGATTTGCCCACAATTAGCGCCAAGGAAGGAGACCCAGAAATCCCTTCACCCAGAGATGGATTTTCCCGAAAAGATCCTAGCGAACCCTTCCGACCAGAGGAAGAGCTTGCCTGAGGGGGCAGCAGAGGCAGACAGTCTTCCAACCACATGGAAGGGGAGTCGGCGACATCGGCAGGCTTGGCAGAATGTTTGCCCATCTTTGGCTCGTGCGGATCGTGATGGGGCTCAGGGGTTGGTCTTTTGCCAAGTGTTGACGAGGGGCCGGAAGAAGGAGCCTTCCCAACTCTGGAGGTTGGAAGATCGCCAAGGCTGTCGAAAAGATTTTTTAGTTTACGCTGAGACATTGCAGAAGAGGGCTTTCCGGTGTCAACGGAGGGGGAGCTGTCTAAGATATTTAAGACTGGAGTTCGCTGGTGGTCAGCAGAAGATGAAAAAGCACTAGAAGGCACAATAAGCCGCGATGACCTCTTAGCGCCAGAGGACTTTTTCCGAGCAGATGGAGATTATTGGGTAGGTTGAGTGGGGGCAGGGGAGTGCAGAGAAGCAAAGGATTAAGCCTTGAAAATATTGCCCACCCTAGAGGATCTGGAAACCTTCACAGTGGGGACCTTCCTCCACTTGAAAAGAGGATCTGACGCCCAGGGCTCATGCCAAGCAGGAACTGCTAAGAAACTATTGTATGAACGGTTGTATCCGAGCAACAAATGGGCAGCTCAGCCCCAACCCTTTAGCTCGGTAGGCCCTCGAAACTCAAGTACCCACTTTAACTCTTCAGTTCGGAGAAGAGGTTGAGGAATGCGGTTGATTGTTGCATCTAAAATAATAATAAAAAGAGAACAATTATTAAATGAAAGGAAGAAGACATGAAGGGAGGCGCCAGAAAGAAAGGAGGGCCGACCTGGGAAGCCTGGGGTTCGAGGAACTGTTCGACTGATCCCACCCCAGATGGTTGGCGTTTCCCAGTTACCACTCACAATGATGAAATCCCCCTTACTAGATTTGTTTGACTCTGGGAGATAATGGACAAGAAGCTTGCTGGAATCCCTAGATTTCAAATAGTAAACTGATTTGTTGTTGTCCAGAGGGATCAACATATAGCATGATAAGATGTCGAAGACCCCGAGGCTTGTACCAAGCAACCTTTTCAATGTGGCAACCCCCATGACAATGCGGAACAGGTTGGGGGCACACTGAGTGGGGAAGAGATTTACTAAGGAAAAGAAAAGAACTAGGAGAGGATCTAAAGGAAACCTAACACCACTTTCTACAATGGCGGTGTATGAAAGGGCATCCCATCTCGGGATCCCATTTCGAGGGACTCATCAAGCCGTGGGGCGCGAACTTGAACGTCCGGAGGAATGCTATACCTATCCCTAAAGTCGGCGATTCCTTTCGGGGTACTGAGCAGATCTTTTAGGTTGCCCATCTAAGAAGAAGCGAATGAAGGAAAGCAAGACTTACCGTAGAATAATGAGGGCGAGAGATAGAAGGCAGAGGACCAGAATCCAGGAAGGGAGGTTTGAGGCAGAAGGGCGATGAACTGAAGGTGAAAGTCGAAGAGGTAAGAATGGTTGTTTTATGGAGAAGGGACATGACGGATGACAACTGGAGACGGACGGATGAACCAGGGATGGACGCGTGTCCAGAAATATCTCAACCCCCCCCCCCATTCCCTCAGAAAACGGAGAAAGAAGGGACGGCTTGGGGGGTAATTGTGGGGGAAAATTTTGAATACACCTTGGGTTGGGTTTGGGTCGAAATTGACCCAACCTGCCATGACCAGCCTGAACCAGAGGGGAGGATGATTCGAAGGGGCCTAGGACAACTGGCAGAAAGAGAAAAATGAAGACCTGGATTGGAGGATAAACGCCCCACAACCCAGTAGTCCAACCGTTACCAGTTACCACGATGTAGGGGGTGGGAACGTGTGCTGGGAGGGGGGTGGAAATCTAAGGAGAGATGGCATAAGATGAAGAAAGGATCTGATGACGAGGCATGAAAAAAATTATAATCCACTTGATATACAAAATTCCCCAAGATCCATCGCTGACTCAAGCATCGGAGGGAACTTGGTTGAACCATCCGATCGAGCTTTCACTGTGTTCGTTTTCTAAATAGGAGACCTATCTAGAGACATTGCGCGGGAGAGAATAAGGAAGACTGACACCGCATCAACAGGCCGAGCCGACCTACCCATCTTCAGCCCACGCAAAAATTGATCTTACAATGTCCATATTCTTCTCCTTACAGCCTCACCTGCTACTTGGTTTTTTTTTTCTATCAGCACAATTTAAGTTTTAGAAAACAAATTCTCATTTTTGAATTTTTAATTGGGAGCAAGTAGATCCCATACTCTTTTTTAAATTCATGACCAAAGGCATGATATCACAAGATAAACCCATTATATCATGGGATTTACTAGCAAATTCAATAATACAATATGTCTTAAAATATAAGGAAAACTTAATTTTTCTATTACTTCAAATTAAGTTTTGGTAGAACAAAAAGTTCAACTATATATCTTGATTGTCTCGCAATCGTAGACAAAGAAATAAAATCAAGTTTGTAGTAATCTTAAAAAAGAAAGGCAATCAAGATTGTAGAATTTGTTGTCCAACACTGAATTTGTGTGAAGAGAAAAAATCTAGTATTCCACATGTTTAAGACAACTGTTTTATTGAACTTACTGATATTTCCCATTATATCATGGATTAAATAATTTGTGAAAAAATTGCTTGGGTTCGTCTGGGTCCCAATTACTTCCTAAGAAATTTAGATTTTTATTTTTAGGTTTTATGGGAAAATCCTCCTAAACTTTGAAATGGTGGCAGAAAACCCAAACTTTTGATATGGACATGAAAGGCACTTTTGCTTCTTTTTTTCATTTTTCTTTTCTTTTTTATTTTTTTATTTACCAGGAACAATGATATTATGCAAATTTAGTGGCTCAAGTGAGTCACTTTCAACAAAGGATAACACATCATAGAATCTATTATATGTACATTATTGAATTAAATTAACCAATATTGGTTGATGGATGCAAATAGTTCAGTGCCCCTAATCCCGAGGGGTGGCTCACTTCGATTAGGACCACGGTTTGCTCCCGAAGGTTGAGGGTTCGAAATTGCGCTACCACATCGAGGCCATAACGGATTTACTTGGTTTCCCTTGGGCTTGTAGGGATTAGCCCGGCCCAAAGGGCTAAGTCACCCTCCGTTATAGAAAAAAAACTAACCCTGACCATAGGTCTCATGGGTATTCAATTAATCCAACTTTAGATGATACACAAAGAAATTATTCATATTGGTTTTTAGGCATTTATTTGGCCTTATTTCCATTTTAACTTTTTTTCTCACCTAATAAAATTGCTCCAACATAACTGCAAAAGATGATATTGCAAGTATATGTAGTAGTAATATGGAATTTCCATTGCGGATGCGGGCATTCATTGATCAAAAACTCACTTGACATGGTCCTAACCTAGCCAACTCTGGCCCAAATTTCACGTGAGCCAACCCCCAATTTCAATGAACCATAGTTGCCATGCTTGAGTTCAAGCCCAGGTGAGATATTATAAATATATATAATGGCATAATGGGCGACACTCAAAGTTATATCTAAAGCAGCTCGAATGTTAATCGGGCTTTAACAAAATCCATGCCCGCTACTGAGTTGGAACCAAACTCAATTTAATTTGCATTGTATGGTTGACATGAAATGGAAACAGACATTCCCCACGTAATGCGATATCAATGTTCTCTACTTTCTTCATCTTCTTGTGTGCCTCTCTTTAGGGGTGAAACTTTGTTCTTATTCTTTATTCGTACCTTAAAGTCTCTGCAAGTTTGTAACCAACAGCTTGTTAGGGTTTTCATTAGTTTGCAATTAGATTGGATACTTGCATTTTCATAAGCTTGATCTCTCATACTTCTTTATTGGAATCTTCTTACATTTTTAGCATCAAAAGGTTTTTTTCTCATACATGTTTTGATTGGCTATTTTATATTGAAAGAAAACTCCTTTTATCAATTATGTTGGTTTTTAGTTCTCCAAGACCAAACTTCCATCTTAAAATCTTTTTTCAAGTCTTTTAAAAATTGGGTAAGTTCGGTCAGCTATCGGTTCCGGCTTCAGAATTTAAAATTTGTGTATCAGGGAATGTCGGTCAGCTTGTCGGTCAACCGAACTACTGTTCGGTGAACCAACACCTTTACAACGGTCTGAAATTTTCAAAAAATATAACCGTTGAGGCTCGGTCGACCGAACCCTGTATGTCGGTCCACCAACAATAGATCCGTTGGAGACAAATTTTCTTATAAAAAGGTTTCTTCCTTGGTTTTTGTGCCAACACTTTTTAGACTTTTGAGGGCCAAGGAAGATGGGACATTCTTGCTAAGCTAGAGTGAAGTTAGGAGGGCAAATCATTGTGACAAACCTTTGATTCTTCATTGGGTTTGCTCATCTTATCTTATTTTATTCATGTTTGCTTTCAAATCTTTGATTTCTTCAAATGTCATGATAAAAGTGTTCAAAGTGTTCAAATGTTGAGTGTTTAAACATGCTTTGATTTTAAAATATGTTTATCATTTTAACTTCATCATTTGATGAGTAATCTCACATGTTTAGACATTTAATGTTTCTTTCGAACTTGCTAGTTTCATCTTAAACTTTCTTAAAACAAGTTTGTCATTATTTCAAAAGACATGTGTAGTTACTCTATCTCTCATTTACATCATTTATGAGCATTGAATTTCAAAAGAGAGAGAAGTAGTTTTTAAGGCATATGTATCATTTATTGATCTTTGCATTTGTCATGCATATGTCTTAGTCTGATTACAACTTTCATATCCGCCTATGTTAAGAGTCATTTAATTGTATTCACTTGCATCTCATTGTATGCTTGTTTAGGCATAGTTTTTTAGATTAAAAATCTTGTTGTAAAGGTTTATGCTGAGCCTATTGAAAAGCATATGAGGTTGTATAGGTTAATGCTTAGCCTAAAGTAAAAAGCATTTGCGGTTGTAAGGTTGGAGGTTAGCCTAAACCTTAAAATTGATAGTGGAACACCGGTAGAAATACCGGGAGTGGATGTAGGCATGTTTGGCCGAACAACTATAAATTTCCTTGTTATAGTGATTGTGTGGATGATGCACTTAAATTTATTCCTTTCTTATCAATGTCAACTTTGATTGTATTCATTGGTTCTTTACTTGGTATTAGATCTTTCGTCAATAATCAAGTTAATGAACTTTCAAAACATAATTGATATTGGTTAAAGAGGAATTGGGCATTGTAATTGAGTGTTCCCTATTCAACAACCCCCCCCCCCCCCCCCCTCTAGGGTTCGGTTCTGGACTTTCAATTGGTATCAGAACCTAGGTGCTCTTGTCTTGGTCTAATTAACATTGAGAGAATCCTAGAGTGTTTTCATTAGTTGCCATTATGCAAACTCATTTGGGAGAAGGAAATGCAACAAATAGACCACATCTGTTTAATGGAACAACATTATCGCTACTGGAAAATTAGAATGCAAGTGTTCTTAGAATCCCAAAACTTAGATGTGTGGAATATCATAGAAGAAGGATATCATCCTCCTACCATCACTGAGCAAGACACAGAAGGATATGTCATCTCCATTAAACCAAAGCCTAAGAGAGAATGGACTCAAGGAGAAAAGGATAGGGCTAATTTAAATGCTAAGGCAAAGAATTCTTTGTATTGTGCCTTATCTCAAGAGGAGTTTAATAGAGTAGTCAATTGCAAAACGTCTAAGGAAGTTTGGGATACCTTAGAGAATACTCATGAAGGAACGGATCAAGTCAAGATAGCTAAAATTCAAATGTTGACATCTAAATTTGAAGATATCAAGATGCTCGAGGAAGAAACATTTGATGAATTCTATTCTAAATTCATGGAGATTGTCAACTCTCTTATAGGTCTAGGAGAGAAAATGGATGAGTCCAAGGCTGTGAGGAAAATCTTAAGATCTCTTCCTAAAAGGTTCAAACCCAAGATAGTAGCCATAGTGGAAAGCAAAAATATTGACAAAATTAAACTGAAGAGCTAAGAGGAAATCTTCTTACCAATGAACTAGATCTAGAAGTTCCCAATAAGAAGAAAGGAGTAACATTTTCATCTCAATTAAAGGAAAATGAGAGTGATGATGACAATGCCTTGTTTGTTAAAAAATTTAAAAAATTCTTTAGAAACAATAAGAGGAAATTCAGATGAAACTAAAAGTCCTAGATTCCAAAGAAATTCCAAATGATCTCTTAAGAAGGATGTTGAATGTTACAATTGCAAGGGGTTTGGACACATTGCTCAAAATTGCTCAACCCCTAAAGAATCTGAAAAGAGAGATAGGAAAGGTAAGAAAGTTTTAAACATAACTTGGGATGAAGAAGATGAAGGTAGTGACCATAATGAATCCCAAAATGATGAAGATGAGAATTCCCCTCATTGGCTTCTCTTTACATCTATTGAAGAAGACAATGAGCATAATAGTCTAATTGATGAAACATTAGGGAAAGAGCAACCAAATGATGAAGTTAATGAAATTCAACAAGCCTATGATGAACTATATGAAAATTGGGAAATCTTGATTAAGAAAAACAAAATCTTAAAAGAAGAAACCAAAAGGCTTGTGATTATGAAAGATGAAAGACGAACTTTAGAATACAAGATGACTACATTAAATGAAAATCTAGCTCATGCTCAAAAGGAAATTCATAATTAACAATCCAAACTTGAATCTAGTCAACTTGAGACTAACTCCCTTCAAATGAAGCTCACTAAAGGTAAATTTGTTGTTGATAAATTCACATTAGGTAATGACAAGTTTTACCAAATGTTGGGTATGCATAAAATTTTTGGAGACAAGAATGGGTTAGGTTTTGAGGGTTTCTCTAGCAAAAACAAAAATGACTTTCAAAATTTTACTAGGACCTTTCATAAACCTATGGATGAGAAAAACTCTACCTCTAGATGGACTTGCCACTTTTGCAATCATAGTGGCCATTTAGTTCCTAATTGCCCATACAAAATTAGAATGTCCTTAGAAAATTCCACTAGAGTGCCTTTTAAGTTTATTCCCAAGATCATTCCTCTTAAATCTCCTTTGTCTAGTTGGATTATTAAAGATAGAACTTTTAAGAGCCTTTTTGGTCAAACTGCCTTGAAAGCTAAGGAGAATCCTACCTGGCTCTTAGATAGTGGTTGTTCCAAACATATGATAGGAGACCGATCTAGATTCAGCTCGATTGTGGATTATGAAAGCATCATAGGAAAGATGATGATGGCCCCCAACGGGTGGATCCACTTAGGACCAAGCCCATCATGGTCGCCCATCAGGGCCCACCTAGATGGCTGGTCCTGATTATTGGTCAGGTAGACCAATTGGTCCCATAAGTCAAAATCACAACACCAACACATATTCCCAAAATCCCGGTTCTGACATGATCCCTAAACCAGCAAGGTATTAGAAATCAGACCCTTCCTCACACAGAACTTCTCTAAAGAAGAGCATCAATCATCCATGTTTGGGGTACACCAACCAGTGGGCCCCACAGACCTAATACAAAATCAGACCTGGTCCTTAGGGTCGCCCAGTGGTTGCATAACATGGGATCTGATTCATCCTCAGTTGGATCCCTGGAGTCAACAGTACCCAAAGAACCTCAGTCGTCACATACAAAGGGTCTCACGCCTAAAATTCTATGGCTGATGGATGGCAGAGCAGATGGGGTCCACTCCTCACGGGTCCATCACCACTAAGGTCGCCCATGGATCATCTTTCATATTCATGGTGTTGATCCTCCATCATGGGGCCCACCTGGCTCCACTACTTCATCCAACAGTTCTTGTCTCAGACGACCAGAAAACTCAAAAATCTGGGTTCTGTTATGGTTTCTTCATTCTGCCAAGGCGATCTACATAGGAGAGGCTTATACATCATTCCCATATGGATATGATACGGATTAATGTAACATTCTGCCGCTATAAAAGGTTTTAAACTCCAAACACCATATTTTGGGTTCGTCTGGCACCGTAGCACCTAACTTTCTACAGTAAAAAAAAAAATAACATGTCAAATACAAACTCTATTCAGAAAGAAATACAATTGTTTAACAATACTTTCTACACTAATTCATCCATACAGCTGGTCAACATGTAGACAATGACAGTACCATCATATAAACATGGAATATAACCAGCCCCTCTCCAAACCTCCATTAATGAGAATTCACAATCTTACATTTCAAGTAGAATCATCATGTAAAAGCATCTAGGAAGATTTACTCACCTCCTTGTGTAGAAAACTGTGGCTCGATCGATATGAGGCCTTGTGTAATGCATCCACTAGATCTTCCGGCCTTTTCTTCCTTCCCGCGAGTCTTGCCGGTCTCTGCTGGCCTTCAAAGAAAAATCTTTTCCACTCTGTTTCTCTTCTCCTCTTTTACCAAATGAGAGCACCCAAAGACAACAAAAAAACTAAATATAAAAAAAAGGCGTGAGGGAGCAAAATCTGGGATAACCCCAAATTCAAGTCGTTGAAATCACCCCCAGGTTCTACAAAGGAAATCCCCCCCCCCCCCCCTTTAAGGGAATATTGTTAAACAACTTATCTTCTTGTTTCAAATAACAAGCCCCTTTTTGGGTTGAGACCATGTCAAAAAAAAAAAAGTCCAATCCTAACTCATTACCTTAAAGTTTAGAAGAAACTGGGCCTAACCTGGCCCAAGGTATTACACCTAGGCACTCTGGGCGTGTTTGGCACTTAACTAGTAAAGTGAATTCAGACAAGAAATAACAAGGGATCATATCTAAATTACACAATTTAAAAATTCCCTCCGAATTTTTCAAAAAAAGTCAAAAAAGCAACCTCCTTTCTCCACTAAAAGACAAAAAAATCAACTTTTCTATACAAAAAGTCAAAAAGATTCCATACCCAACAACTAAAAATAAAACACCATCATAACACCTTATATTTTATTCTCTCTTGATTTGATGCTTCACCTCACCATACTTTAATTCACCATACATCCAAATAAGCCCTAGAGGAAAACCAGAGGAGGAAAGAGAAAGAGGGGCTTATGAGATTGTGTTTGTGTGTAGAGATCCCTTACCCTCTCCTCATATTTATAGTTTATGGAGCACCTCATCTTTGTCCAGAATTAGAAGTCTCAATTCTATTCTTAGTATATATCATACTCCTCCTTTCCTTAAGAGTTTTAATTGGATTAATAACCTTCTCTTCTTAGGGCTAGCATGGGTTCCACTAGGGATTCCTTAGAACCTAACTCCAATTGAAAATATGGACCCCACATCTCATGTGAACTCCGGACTCACAGTTAATTGCAAATAAGTCCACTATATAAATGAAATTGAACTCCAGTCTTAGGAGTGTTTACAAGAAGACCCTAATCTTCCCAATTACTGCAAGTAGGCCCCTCCATCATTTATGTTCATGGATCTATTGGAATAAATCTGTCAAACCAAATTAGATTCACATCTTATTATCCTTGTGACCCAATTAATCACAGTAATCATCAGTACCATCTTATCAACTCTTAATCAAGATGGGTGTGCACTTACCAACGATAAATCTCATTAATTGGCACGAGGGGATATTTATCTTCTAGATGATAGACTCCAGCTTGAGAATTATATATTACCACATCCCCACTACTATGTACCCAAGACACGAAGGTGTTGCCTATAGTTGACCTCACTCATTGATGACTTTAAGTAAATGTTTAGTGGAAACTTGAGTCCATTAATCTCTCAGGATTAAGAGCCTACTGCTTGAGAATTATGAGAGCAGTCCTTAATCAAAGACAGATCTGCACAAGGTGCTACTCATGGTCCTTCAATACATTCGATATACTAGCACAACAATCCAAAGTCTTTCGCTCTAATGGTTGAGACAAACCACGCTATCTTATAGTGACTGATGTGCTACAACCTTGTTCAGATGAGACGCCCAGTCTCATCATTGGTTGTGAACTTCTTTCAAGTATAAGATTTGTAATCCATATCTCCTGTATGTGAATCTCATCCACACAAATGGATTACATTTAATATACTTACAGGCTCCGGTTCATCTCATGAACCATCATGTCATTTTGTATTAGTTATTGTGCAATCAAAATCAAATACCATTCATCCCATGAATAAAGCATGAGAATATAAATCACTTAAGGGAATAAATCAATTTATTCACATCATCCTCTGGATTGAGGACATACAATATAACACAAGGCCCATCATAGTACTTGTCGCGACCTCGGACCGGGTTACCGAGGTCCTAATCCGAGATCGGGACTCGTAATGATGTGTGTACATTTATTTAATTTCCCACAGGTGTCCGCGGTGAGGATATATCTCAAAAACATATACATTTCTTTTAATGCGGAAGCGTGTAGCAAATCAAATTGATGATTTCAATTCCTAGTCATATGATAAAATCATATGTATAAACCAAGTATCAGGATGAGCAATGATCATTAGTGCTTTCCTAAAAGAAAAGTTAAAGTTTATACAAAAGATCATTTAGTTACATTCCCCAAAAATAGAGGCCAACAAAGGCCAATATAAAACAAAATATCAATCCCCAAAAGAATGGTTAAAAGTCTCCCAAAATGTTTCGTCTCTCATAGTAATCGATGTCTATACGACATCATCAGCATGCCACTCGACTAGACGTTGCGGTTCACCGACCGTATCCTCAAGCTCCGCCTCGGGATAGACAATGTCCGGACCTGAGTACCAAAGAGTGGGTCAAACATGACGGTTTGACAAATAGGTGAAAAAACATAACAATATAACGATAAATGAATTTACCTTCAAAAGCATTTAAACCTGTTTAAATAACAATTTCCATATAAGAGATAAATCATTTATTCAAATACAAGTATGCATTGTAAAACATATAAAGGTAACCAAGGAAACGGGAAACGAGCAAGATGGCAACCACATGAAGCTAAGTCCTCTATCACCGAAGTGACAGAGCAATATCAAGGCGTTGATCTCAGTCACACAAGGTGAGGAGAAATAACGAAATATATACATATGCATATAATATACGAGACATGACCACGGTAGCGAGCTGGGCATCAGGAACCACGATAGCAATCCGGGGTATCAAGACAAGACCACGGTAATAACTGGGTAGCGGGATCCAAACTGCAGCTGGCGGGACAAGAGGAGGATCTCCGAGTCGGTAGATCAGACCAACAGGGTTATCCAAGCTTGGTGATGCCGACTCATAGGTCAAATGACACAATCAAAACATGAATAAAAATACATCAAGTACAAGTACATGAACAAGCGGGACGGGGTGCTCAAGGCACAAGTATCGTTTCAATTCGGGCAATATACAACCGAGCAAGCAAAATGCTAAAACACTATTTCAATACTTTCGGGAATGATAAATCATAATGCAACTATCGAAATCTCAAGACAAGTATCTGGGTTCGAGACTAGTTCAAGGGGAATAAGGGTCTCATATGTCGATTCCAACATAGACTTGGTACTCTTTGAATTTGAAGACATTCCAGACCCTTTATACACTTTGGTGAAATCGAAACTTCAATGAATCTTTGTGACATGGTTTCCTTTTCAAACGGGCTTCATACATATCTCTAGGTGAACGGTCCCCATCATTCTCTAAAAGGGTTCACAAATGATTGGGACAGAAACCCTCTTCATTTCAAAATTCCTGGGTAAGGTCGGTCACCTGGCGGTTAGTTGGCGTTTAGCTGCTGATGGGTTCAGCGGTTAGCCGCTGCCTGACCGCGAGGCTGACCATGGATTTGCCAACCTAGATATAGAACACTGGAAATGTGGCCGAAATGAGCTCGGTTAGCTGGCGGTTAGCCACTGAAGGGTTCGGCGGTTAGCCGCTGGATAACCGTGGAACTGACCGCGTCTTCAGAAAGAAAATGATGCTTTCTAGAATTGTAACAGTGACGGCTCGTTTAGCTGGCGGTTAGCCGCCGATGAGTTCAGTGGTTAGCCACTGGCTGACCGTGCCTTCAGAAGAGAAAAGCAGCTCTCTGGATTTGTAACTGCGATGGTTCAGTTGTCTGGCGGTTAGCCGCCTGGTAGCCGACATGTGACCGTCAGCCGACCGCCAGGTGCGAGAAACTCCCACTGTGTTCAGATTGAAGCTCTTTTCCTCCTCAAAACCACTCTCCTCACTTCCCATTCATTTCATACACTAAAATGAGCTAAAAGCTCCTCCAATACATCTTTCAATACTTCTCCAAAACTCCAATAAGTATTCATTCCATCACCTCCTTCTTAACCACAACGACCACTAAAGAAAAGAGAATCCAAATCACAAGTACTCATTTAAGATATATCTCAAAAGACAATAAGATCTATAAACAAACATATTTCCAAAACATTAAATGAGCTAGCGAGGTTCACTCAAGAGCATTTATTTCAAAAACCAATGCAAGTCAATAAATATGAATATAGAAATGACAAATCAACCACATTTCTCATGAAAACCATACAAAGTTCAAATAATATTTCATCCACTTGCCTAGGGTCTTCTAATCAAGAAATCAAGCTACTAACCAAGCTCTCTCAAGAATCCTACAAGCACAAACAAAACCCCAAAAAAAAACCCTAAAATGGGTCAAACAATGAAATAGAAGGAGAGAACTTTCAATAATAGAGATGGAACTTCTCTAGGGTCACAAGAACACATATCTAGGAGATGGAGATGATCACTAACTTGTAAGGTCCTCTAATGGCGATCTTGGAATGGGAGGTTTTCTTCACAAATGGTATCAAGAGGTAGCCTTCATAGTGAGGAAAAGAATGATGAAGTCCATTTTGATGTTGGTGCAAGTTTGGTGGGAGATTGGGGTGAAAAGAGCAAGAAAAAGAAGGAAAAAGAGTAAAACCCCTAGGTTAATGGTTCTTGTTCTGGAAAAGGGAAAAGAGAAGATGTGCTCTCCTCTTATAAGCAATTGAAGTTAGGTCCCACCCCTTAAGAAACTTGTTGGGCTGAAATCATGCCTTTCGGGACTTCAAATGAATTCGACGAAGAAGGAAGAAATGATCACCGAAATATCTAGTTTCCAAAAAGTATATGTTTCACGGGTTTCGGGGATATCAAATTTTGGGTATAGATTTAGTGCACAATGATTGTTTTGCCCTCAATGCTAGGAAAGTCGGGTTTTGGGATCTCGAACGGGCACGGGATCAACATAAAAGTTGTAGGGATTAATGAGATTTAATTGTATTGATCAATACAAATTTGTTATATAATTTATAATTACAAATACATATATTTACATAAGTGTGTATTGACATAACGGATATATTTATAAATATTGACACTGTGGTTGTTGTCAGCATCATATACTTGCAATGAAAAATTAGTATCACCATAAGTACAAACATCCAACACTTAACTAATCAAAATATGAATATCTAATGATAAAATCTTAATTGTTGTTGAAAGTCCGGGGATCCGAACCCTAGAGGGGGGGGTGAATAGGGTGAGCTCCAATTATGACCAATTTTAACTTCTTAACAAAAACTAGTCACAAGTGGTGATTATCAAACAAAATGCAGAAGCTTAATAAAAACAATCACCACAAAGCAAGCACCATCACACAAGGATTTATAGTGGTTCGACCTCAATGCCTACATCCACTACCGGCTTGTGATCCAACACCCCACCGGATTTCCACTATTTATGCTTTTCAATAGGCTAAGCAATAACCTTTACAATGATGTTTTTCAAGGCTCAACATCAACCTTTACAATGATGTTTTTCAAGGCTTAACATCAACCTATACATTATGCTTTTCTTAGGCTAAGCAATAACCTCTTCAACCACAAGGTTGGTTATCTCTCTAATTAGTGTCTATAATATACTTGATGGAGATTCAATTAAGCTCATTACAATGCCTCTTAATTAGGCGGATATGGAAGTGAAAAACTAACTCACACAAACACTTAATGAATGCAAAGATGTATGCTCATGATGTGTGTGTGTGATGTCCTCAATCATTTTGAAGATGAAAGCTCATAAATGTATGCCTAAGGCTTTTGAAAGTTTTAGCTCATAAAAACATTTATGATTGAGGAAGGAATGCAAGTCACATGTTAAAAGTAACAACTTGTTAATGATGTCAAAGATACACAAGTTGTATGAAATGAATTAGCTCTAAACATGTGATGCATAGGGATGTCAATCAAATCAACAATGTACGTAGCTCATAAATCATAAAAATAGATTTGATTGAAATTAGGGGACAAATCATATGATTTGTAAAGTTTGTTGAATCCAAAACATAAGATACATTTGAAAGAGATTTTCTTATGATGGAAAAACAACATCCAAAGATTCAACCAAGTATATGGATCATGTTACATATGATTTCAAAGATTTTTCCATTAACATGATCTACTTAGATTTACCAAATAAAGTACTAATTGGATTGAATCAAATAGTGATGCATCCAAAACAATAGATCTATTCAAAATATAGAACATGCTAAGGATACAAAACATCATAGTTTAACATGCTACTAAAGATTTATCAAAGATAAAACAAAACATGAAAACATATGATTTGTAAAGAAGTTGAATCCAAAACATAAGATAGTTTTGAAAGTGATTTTCTTATGATGGAAAACAACAACCAAAGATTCAACCAAGTATATGGATCATGTTACATATAATTTCAAAGGTTCTTTCATTAACATGATCTACTTAGATTTACCAAAGATAAAGTACTACTTGGATTGAATCAATGGTGATGTATCCAAAACAATAAATCAATTCAAAACATAAAACATGTTAAGGACACAACACAAACATAGTTTATCATGCTACAAATGATTTACCAAAAATAAAACAAAGCATGAAAAACATATGATTAAGGAAAGTAGAGCCTACTTGGTGATTTAACTTCATTAATCCAAGCTTTAGCTTTCCTAAAGATCCCCTTCATCCCTTAGTTCATTTTACTTCTGTTTGCCTCAAAACCCCTCAAGGAGGGCCCTAAAACTCCCAACTTTTGGCAAAGGAAAGAACTCATATTTATAGCAAAAAGTGCCCAACGGCCAGTCCTCGGTCGACCTGCAAACAGATCTCGGTCGACCGGGATCACACAACGGTCAGAAAAATGACCGTTGGGGCATCAGGGCAACTTTCTGCCTACAGTGTTCCCGGTCGACCGGGACCCCTGGGCCGGTCGACCGGCCACACTGCTGGGACCGAAAATTCCAACTTTTGCATTTTCAAAGATTTCCTTGGTGGAACTTTATGGGCCATTAAATCAAGCTTGAATACATGTTTTAAATCATTCTAAGGGGTTTAAAAACATGAAACATAAAAAGCCTAAAATGATTCAAAAGTTTAAAACCAAAGGCTTGCTTGATTTCTAAAACTCTTTTCAAAAACAAATGCATCCAAGTTTTATGCAAAAATCAATACTTTTACAAATCTTAAAAACAATGCATGAATGAAACAAGATTTCAAGTTTATCTGAAACAATGCAAGTGTGTAAATCAAATGATGCTTGAATGATTATGCATCCATCAAATTGCAATCTACAAAATTCCTAACAGTTGTTGCATTGAGGGAGATATAAAGGTTAATGTTGGGTCTTTTTTTTAACAGGGAAAACCAACATTGTAGCATCAACTACTATCCTAAGATTATAATTGTATCAAGCATGACAATTTAATTTTAAAGCAACTTGTTGGAGACTGACATGTTTTTATATTTTCTTTTTATTTTACTTTATTTAAAATGATGAACCTAGTAGCATTAATGGAGACTGAAGATTCACCAAGAAAGACTCTCTTTGAGGATTGCCAGTTTACAAATGTTAGGACCATGCAAGCTGTCCAATTTATGAAAATGATTATAGAAATGAGATGACTTCTGATTTCATAGCATAATAATCATAGTTGGAGAATAAATTTGTTTTCTATAGATGCCACTGTTAATATTCAGAGCCTTTTGTATCTGAAAAGAAAGAAAGAAAGAAAGAAAAAGGAAGAGAATATATGGCTAAATAAAAAAGTTTACATCGGTAAATATCAGTATAAAAGGAATATATCAATTTGTTTTAGCCCTTTTTTTGCTAAACTAAAAACTTATAAACTATGATTAAAAGACAAAAATTACAAATCTTCATTCTTTACTAATTTTAGATGCCCATTTTGAGAATTGAATTGTCTGTAATTAATCTTGCTTTTGAAAGACCTTGATAAATTGTCGTTAAGTAATTAAGGTATAGTTCTTGTATGTTATTTGTGTGTGTGGTACTCTGTTTGGTGGTGTTGTTGTCGTCGTCGTCTTTGTTGTGTTTTTGTAGGAGTCTTGCGGTCTTTTCTTTGTGTGTTGAGTATCCTGTTTAGGGGAAACAAATTTAAGAGTGCTTTAGATGTGAGTAAGAAAATATAGTTGTGAGGATGTAATTTCAATACGTTTTATCAGCCATTGGAGTAACACAAGGGTTATGAGAGCAGCATCTGAAGAAATTGAAGAACTTCAATTTATGAAATAAATATAATTATGCAACGAGAACTTCAATGGCATATGATCAAACAATTAGTATTCATGCTAATTAATAAATAAATAAACCCATCAATGAAAACTAAAATCCACCCAATTAACATGCATAAGCTCCCCATTACAATCAATAAGAAAAGGAAATCCATCAATCAGAACTGAATTTTACCCTACCCAACCAACATGCATTAGTGGATTTCGTCTAAGCTCCCATTACAAGACTGAAAATAAACAACCTACATGATGAACCAGAAATGCAGAGACGAATGGGATATAGAATGTCTTTGCGGCAACGGAAGAAAACCCATCTGAAAATTTGGTAGAATATTGTTGCATGCACTGGGCCCCACCAATAGATTTCTTAGATGGGCACCTTGAATGCATGGGCCCCATAGCTGTCAACTTGTACCTAAGTAGGAGCCACATGTAAAGTGTATGGGGGCTTCCCCTAAGAGCAAGATTACACTAATCTTGATGAAATTATCGACTTGGCTTATCTCGGTCTCGGTATCCAAGCTCGGCAGGAGTATCTCATTCAGCTCGGCAACGGTGCCAGCTGGCATCCAACTTGAGCTAGCTTCGGTAAAGGTACCAGCTAGCCCCATCTCGGTCTCGACAGCAGTGCCATGACACGTCCATCTCGGCATCATCCTCAGCTCGACATTGCCAACTAGGATGAGTACAAGGTCATAATTGTACCCCATAACGCCATGGCTACGTTGCAGAACGTACTGACAGACAAGATGGGCGCCGGACTATGATAAGAGACCAGCCTTATCAGGCGATCACCTCCACATTAATACGAGGATTCGGCGCATGATCCGATGGGACGTTTCCCCACCTACCACCATTAAGGAAGTATGACGTGGGGCAACGGGACAGTGCCTCTACCTACCTCCATGGAAGGAGCTTTCCTCTATATATATGCATGAGGTAAACCCATAAAACACACACGATCATATACACCCTTACTCTACATTCTCTCCTTCCTTACTCACCCATCCTTTGTCTAGTGACTGCACTAACTTAGGCTTCGGAGTGCCTCCGGCTGATTGCAGCCCAGGCCTCTGACCATTCTCTTCCTTCTTCATTTTCAGGTCCCAAGTGATTAATCTTTCCCAAAGAAGTTTTACAGCACCATCTTAAACTAAACATCCATTTATCCAAGTCCATATTATTTAGGCACTCACATAAAGAAATAAAATAATGGAGAAAGAAGTTGGAAAAAGGAAGCAGCAGGGGCTAAGATATCAAGTAGGGAGGAGAAACCAATGTTTTTATATATGGTTATAGATGTCTCAATATTTCAACATACTTTTTGAGGTTACCAAACATGTCATACAAGTAGCTATATAATACAAGATATTTCTTTCTACAATATTGTATTTTCTATTACTTTCTACCACTTCTAAACACCCCCTAATATTAAAGGCAGGGTGAGTTTCACCAATAACGATTGGTCAAGCATGCATATTGACAACCATCTTATTTTATCAAAAGTTGGAAGGATCAATTTATTTTTCTTAATGTAAATTAGGCAATGCAGAAACTGAAATGAAAACAAAAATAAAACTAAGGGAAAGAAAAATGGTAATTCTAGAGAAATAGAACTGAAATAATATAGAAATTGAAATCAAATGTAAATAAGCAGAAATAACTTTTTTTTCTTTGTTTCGGACTATAGGGGAGAAGAAAAAAGAAGTCGTAGAAAAGAGGAAAAGTATAAAGAAGCAAATATAAAGTGGTTAGTACTAGAAAGTTGCAGAGAAAGTTGCAGTTTATAGCAGACGGTGTGGATAGGAAGAAGAGAAAGTGGAAGGGGAAAGAATAGATCTGTCAATCTAGCCCCGGTGATGGCTCGCTAATTGTTCGCGGGACTATCGGGGTCGGCAGATGTAAGAATCCATGGGGTCCAACCGGGGACAAGTGAACAACCTCGATCTTTTGTGTACGGGTATGCCAGATTTTCTACTCTACTTGTAAATAACAAGTGGTGGTCCATAAATCCACCTTTTCAAGTAGAAAAGAAAATTAACTTTTTTCTAGCTTTCATTGCACATGTGTTAAGAAAAGAGACATGATTTGAACTTGGATGCCGTGAAAGGCGATTTTCATTTATTTGTCGTGAAAGGTGATGTTTTACGTTTGCCGTGAAAGGCGATTTTTTGTGTTTGCCGTGAAAGGCGATCTTTTGTGTTTGCCATGAAAAACGATTTACAATTTTCATCAAAAGAAAAGACAAGACTTGTATTTTTTGTGTTGCTTTTAAGAATTCAAATACAATGAGAAAAAAGAAAAGGGAATCTGATTTCATAGGAGAATGCGAAGACTCGTTTAGATGGACGGTCGCAAGTCATGTTTGGGCTTCGCCGTCATCTTTCAGATTATAACAGAGGATGCTTTTGATTCTCTTGACTCGGCTTGAACCTCAGATTCTTAGAGGGTAAGGATCAAGATGAGATCCTATAACCAATAAAAATCTAAGTAGACGGGCTGAAAAGCCGCGTCTACGCTATGGAGACAGAAGGAGAGGGTTTTGGGGGGTGGTCCCCCAAGGGTCTTTAGTCACCTTGTAGTGGTGGTCACTACGGAGCTTTTTCAACAGAGGGGATATCGTCATTGGAGCGTCGTAGCAATGATGTAGAGTTTTTTTAAGGATTTGCACACGATGCCTTGGAATGGTGGAAATGGCCTCCTTTAATGCTCCATGATGGGAGGAGTTACATGTTTTTAAATTTGTATTTTTGTAACTCCTTTTTCTTGGATTTTGATTGGCTGTTGGAGAAAAATGGTCCTTTATTTGCATTTAAACTCCATGATGGGAGAAGTTATATGGTTTAATGTCATAATTGTGTTTGACTTGTAACCCCCATTCTTTGTATTCTGATAGGGCCGTCCAAAACAATGAGTAATCAACCACATTAACTTGTCATAAAAATGGGTCATTAACCACATTAAGTGGCCACCAAAGTACTTGAAGAGTGACAGGCCGTGCCGCTTCTTTTGGAATTCTACTCGCGACATAAGGAGCCTTGATCTTCGGTGGATTTCTCATGCCGATTATTGTTGGATGATCATGCAATTTCAAATATTGATTGCTACTAGTGGGCCGGTACCATCTGTCCTGTTAATTTTTCGATCGGTCGGGCAGAAAGTGTGTTTTTTTAGTTGGCTGGTTGGAAATTTTGAAGTGTCAATGACGAACCCATGATTTGAACAGTGAATCCATGATGTTGTCAAAGATCGACGAATTCCGTGCCCTAAAAATCAGACTTTTGGAAAATCACAGAGGTCAAACAGCTTGAACCGCGAAAAGAGACCCAAACAGCTCGAAAACAGATCGAAACGCAAAACACGAAAATCCCAGGGGCAAGGTCGTTGTCGACCATGGCCCCACTTGGTCCCGTTTTCGACCTTTTTCTGATTTTTTCCAGTCTTTCTTCTTTGCCATATTTTTCTTGGTATTTTTGTACAATTTTTTGCATGGTTTCCCTACAGAAAACTCGACGAGAAGCCGTGCAAAATGGAGAGGAAAGTTTTTTATTTTTCGAGAAAGACCAAGACTTCGTTGTGCAGGAATGCCAATTTACCGCCAGAAGCTAAAACTAGGTCAAACGATATCGAAATGAGCTGAAATTTGCGGTAAAGCTTCATGGGCAAGAAACATGACCAACCATAGGCTTTTGTTTGAGTTTTGAAGCCGTGTGGGGTCCTATCACTAGTAGACTTCATTTTGCCGCAAGGAAGACGCCGCGCTTTGTTGTACGATCAAACGATATCTGATTGACCTGAAACTTGACAGGGAGCCTCTTGGAATCATATGAGATGATCCATTAGCTCTAGCTTGGGAATCATGGTCCCAAGGGGCTCCATTGATGGGAGACCTCATTTATCTTCCAGGAGGTCAAAGTCTTGTCAAAAAATGTCGGAATGACCTAAAACTTGACATGTAGCCCCTTGGAAGTATTTTGAGATCATTCACGTGCTTTGTTTGGTGAGAGATGGCTTCGGTGGTTTCCGCCGCCGAGAGACTTGGTTTTGCTGTTTGAAGGTTGATGTTCTGTCAAATGTTGCCGGTTTGACCTGAAACTTGACATAAAGTCTCTTGGAAGTATTTTAAGACCATCCATAGGTTCTGATTAAAGATTTGATGTCTACGATGATATTGTCGCCGGGAGGGTTGACTTTGCTGCATGTAGAATGCGGTCTTTTGCATTTTGGACTAAACGGTGTCGAAATGGTCTGAAATTTGATGTAGAGCCTTCTAGTGGCATTTTGTGGTCTACTGTGTACTTTGTTTTATGAAACAGGGTCTCCAGCTTCACCGCCACGAGAGCTCCTATTTAGCTGCTGGAAGAGTGAAGTTAGGCCAAATGATGTAAAAATGGCCCAAAACTTCATGTGCTCTTCTTATAACTGTTTTGAAGGATCTTGAAGGTTCTAGATGGTTCTGACAAGATCTAATGCTTGAAGTAGCATTGGCCGTTTGATTGGATGCAACTTCATGTAGCTTTTTTATGTTTAAAAGGGTATGGAGAGGAAATGGTATGGAGAGGCAAAGTGACATTTTTGGTGTCAACACCTAGGACAAGAGGGCTTGCCCTAAAAAAGTCCTTCATTGGCTATTGTTTCTAATGAAAAGTTTGAGATTGGATAATTTTTAAACTTTGAGGACTGGACTTGGATAGTACTAGTTCGACCCTCGCCCTCACCCTCCCACTTTTCTTTATTTTATAATATACATATGTAAATATAGTATAAAATATTGTTGTAGCAGTCACTTGGCAGTAATAAGATAAAGGTGTGAAGGCAATCCTATACCCCTTTACCCATTACAAAATACCCTAAGAATCCATGCATAAACATCCTTATAGTTCATTTCATTTTAGTTTAATTATAAGTTATTATTATCCTTAATGCATAAGCAGGGTGCTTCCTATTCCTTTGTTCTAATTTTATTGCTTCTTATATAGGCATTTATATTACTTTTTATATTCTTGCTAGCGCAAAAGGGTTGTACTGTTAATATGGACACACCTTTTCCTCTATAGAGTGATTTGGGATGCAAACCAATTAATAAAGGTAGTGTGTATGTGCATGAAACTTCAAGGATATGTGGTGATCCAAACATCCTTTTAATTAGATAGTTATAGCTCTCGTTTTTTTTTAGTCTAAACTAATAGCGATTTTAATTGCATTTATTTTTGTGATTGAAATCGAACAACGCTTAATAGAGATCAATGTTAAATTAATGTCAATTCATAAAAAAAGTAGGTGAATATAAATGGTTTAAACTTCTCAAAGTTAAGACTTGCTGGAATGATTTGTTACATGGAAATCCCTATGAAAGGTGTGAGATAGGACAACTTCTTTAACCATTTTAATTCTTTGACAAAATACATAAAATCGTATGTTTAGAACCTAAGTCACTAAAGCATATATTAATTTATTGTTTAAAAGAAATTTTTTAGAGATAACTTGTATTTTCCAAATATTTTTTTAGTGGTCCATTCGCAATAGAGGTTGGCAATAGAGGTTAGACAATATAATGCTCGGTCAACACTTAAAACTTTGTATTAGTGCAAAAAACTAAATATGATTTTTCTTGTTTTGAGGCCATGAGCTTTGCCCTGGCCTGACCTAACCCTCAATGATAGGGTAGGGGCCCAGGTAGTGTAGGCCTTCTGAGGGCTTTGGCATGCTCGAAGGGTAAGGTAAGGATAACCTTGAGCCCGGCCCAGCACTTTGAGAGCCCCAAGAAAGAAAATGGTGGGGTTGGGTCTTAAAAGGAATACCAACATTCACTGATATTAGTGAACTTCATTGATAATAGTGAATAGGGGCAATACAGTTAAAAAAATAAAAAAGAAATTGGGCGCGAGGTCTTCTACCATCTAGACTTGGAATTTTGATCAACGGTCCTCATATCCAATCTGCAGGGTACTTTTATGTTAGAATCCTCATGAAAAAATTACCATTCATAGAAGAAAACAGTTTTGATTCGTGCCAGATGATAGCTTTTCGCTTTTCCATGCTATATCAAAGAAATCTTCGTACTTACACAGACTATCCTGAATCCGAGTCCAGGCCAAGGCTTATCCAGGTGGGCCTGTTAAACAGTCCAAATCTTCAGTTATTAGACTCTATTTTTTAGCCCAGAGCCCATGCCCAATGACTTCTCTAAATTGGCTCATTTATGTCTAGCCCCTTGCAGAAGCAGAAGACTGTGAAATGTTAAAGGGTGATTCTATACGCACCCACAAGCATTGCTATACACACCCACATTTATTTATTTTTTAATTACCAAAATGCCCCCAAGTGAAATGACGAAATCACCTTTCACCATCAACCTCCTCCCTCCTCTTCCTTAGGTTCTCCTGCATTGTTTCTAGCCCTCCTCCTCCTCTTCTTCTTCTTCTTCTTCTTCTTCATTATCCCTTTTATCTACTGTTTCTACACTATTCATCTGCACTCATTGATCTTCATCTCCTTCCTCATTATCCTCTCCAACTCTTAAAAAGTATCCACAAGTCTCCTCCATTTGTTTAAAGATATTGGAGGTACCCATCTCCCTGCACCACATTGTCTATTGGAAGTAGGCATTTTCGAAATGGATAAGCAACCGACGATCGACGAAGAGGAGGTATACATCTTGACTTCGTTTCCAGCCGTTTGATTAATATTCACGCATCGTGCTCGGTATTCCAGAGCCGTGCAAATGAATATTGCACAGCATAATACTATCAAACATATTAAATTTGCATAGCATAAGTATGCTGTGCAATAAAATGCCGTGCAAAAATTTATTGCGCGGCATAAGAAAAATTAATGGCGTGCAAAAACTTATTGCACACCAATAGCAAACCGAACAATTTCACAAGTACGGCAATTTAGTCTCCTGCATTGATGTACTAACATTTAGCAATCATATTTTCAGGAGATTCAGTCAACTGGTGCCAGTGAGTGCTATTTGGATTTTACTAATGTTTTCACCACTGACACGATATTCAGAAACCAAAAGGACCTAATCCAATGGACAAGGGAAGTCGGAAAGAAACATGGCTTGGTAATTGTAATCAAAACTTCAGATGCTGGTGGAGATGGTAGGAAGCCGAGAATAGTTTTATCTTGTGAGAGAAGCAGAAGTTATAAGGGTCCATCGAAGGTCTCCCAAAAGAGAAATCCTAATAAGGCAACGGGAATGAAGAAGTGTAGTTGCCATTTTGCTTTGAAGGGTCGAAAGTTGGCAAATGACGATGAGTGGATGTTAACAGTGGTTTGTGGGGTGCACAATCATCCAAATGCACAACATCTCGAGGGGCACTTGTTTGTTGGGAGGCTTTCTGGGGAAGAAATCAATGTTTTGATTGATATGTCGAAGAGTATGATGAAGCAGAGGAACATCCTTCGAACGTTGCAGGAAATGGATGTGCACAACACCACTATGATGAAGAGTATCTACAATGCTCGTCAGAAGTAGAGGGTGACTGAGTTGGCCGGTCGATCACAGATGCAGCAACTCGTGATGCATCTGGAGCAGAACAACTACATTGAGTATCACACTAGCAACGACGCTACGGATGCTATGATAGACCTATTCTGGGCAAATCCATCATCTATTCAGTTGTTAGGTGGATTTCCAAAAGTTTTGATAATGGATTCCACGTACAAGACTAATAGATTTCGACTTCCCTTGCTTGAGATTGTTGGTGTCACATCAACTCAACTGACTTTCTCCATTGCTTTTGTGTACCTTCAATTAGAGAGGGAGGCCAATTACATATGGGCTTTGGAGAGGCTTAAGGGATTAATGGATGGATGCATTATGCCCCGTGTGATTGTCACTGACAGAGAGTTAGCACTGATCAATGCAATAAACGTTGTTTTTCAAATGCCGCAAGCTTATTATGCAAGTGGCATATTTCTATAAACGCCTTGGCAATTTGTAAGAAGTATTTTGAGACCAACGACAGATGAGATGCGTTTATATCTTGTTGGAACATGTTGGTAGTCTCTCCCACTGAAAATGACTACATTCAACTTCTATACTTCTAAGTGCATTGGACCGGAATTTCTGTGGATATCCACACACTGTTGATTATGTGAAGAACTCGTAGTTAAATAACCACAAGGAACAATTTGTGGCTGCTTGGACGGATCGGCATATGCACTTTGGGAACATGACTACGAATAGGGCTGAGAGCGCACATGCAAAATTGAAGAGCCACCTTGGCACATCGAACTATAGCTTTGATGTGTCCTGACAAGTTATCCATTCATTGCTCGAGTTGTTCTTTACAAAGATAAAGGCTTCTTTTGAAAAGAGCATGAACACCGTGCAACATAAGTTCAAATCGGCACTGTTTCGTGAGTTGAGAGGATTTATATCAAGGAATACTATGGATATAGTTCTAAATGAGTCAATAAGAGCTGGTGATATTGGTCCAGATTCGGCGGCATGTGGGTGCGTAATTCGACGGACCCATGGGTTACTATGTGCACACGAAATTGCCGAATACATAAGGGAAGGCACTCAAATACCACTGAGTTGTATCCATCAGTACTGGAGGAAGCTCAATTTAGACTCTACTAAGGTGAATGAAGCCCATGAGTTGACCACAACTTCCAAGTTCGAGTTGATCAATGGGAAATTTCAGAGTACCGATCAGGCTGGTAAAATACAAATATTTAAAAAACTCAGAGAATTGGGGAGTCCTTCGTCTACTTCTCTTCTTGAGCCGGATGTTAAATTGAATACTCGGGGTCATTCATCCTCGAAAAAGAAAAAGTTGGAGCGGTCTATGCGTCGGGAGCCATCTGCTTTCGAGTATGCACTCTCGATCGAAGATTGCGTTCCAGCTAGATCCAACAATCTAGATGTAACGAAGAAGAATGAGAAACTGAGTGTCCGTCGCACTCAATCATGCACGTTATAACATTTGCTTCCTAAGTCTTTAGGACCCTATATCGAGACTGTTAAGGATGTTGAAGCCGATGGTAACTGTGGATTCAGAGCCATAGCTGGTCTTCTGAGCATGGGCGAGGATAGTTGGATGCAGGTTAGACTAGATTTGAGCAATAAACTACAGAGTTATCAAAATTATTATTCATTGGTATATGGAGGAGAGGATAGGGTTGGGGAGCTGTATTATGCCCTGGCGTACTATGATAGCAATCATTCATATGATCGGTGGATGACAATGCCAGACATGGGTCACCTGATATCTTCATATTATAATGTTGTATTGGTCCACCTTTCCGTGCAACAGTGCCTTACTTTCCTGCCTTTGAGATCATCTCCGATTCCACCTTGTTCTCCCAAAGTTATCGCGATTGGTTTCGTCAATGGAAACCATTTTGTGCAGGTCTTCATGACACCCGGGGCTCCCATGCCTCCCATTGCTACAAATTGGCATAGACACCCTCACCCTAATGCAAACGGATGGTAACTACCATATGCTCAGAGCATCGAGCAATTCAGAGAAATAATTGGAGACAGTATCGCAACACATGAGTCAGTTAATCTTAACAGCAATTAAATTCTTGTATTTTAAACTTGATGTAAACAAATTTAATACTTGTTGTTGAAATGAAAGCAATCTTTTATTCGGTAAATGTTGTGTGTTTATTTTTTTAAGACCCCTGCCCAGTTGCATACTGCATGGCAAACAGGAACCAATCAAAATGTATTGTGTGCCATGCAAAACAATTCTGCACAACCAACAGTTTTCGAGCATTATGGATCTGCTCGGCACCTGTTGGCCATGCAGAATGTATATGCATGGTACTTGTTGGCCGAGCAGAGTGAATATGCGTGGAATGTTTTGGCCATGCAGTGCTGTATATTGTTGGACATGTCTCCCATTTTGAAAGAACTGTTAGCTGTTCATAAAAAAAATAAAAATATCAACCATTTCATATAAGAAATTAAAAAACATAAAAGTTCTTCAATTGACACATTAAAGTTTGTAGTACATATAAATTCTTGGAATACACATGAACAAAAAAAAAAAGAAATTCCTTCATGAAATTTCTTGTACATCTCATCAAAAATTTAGTGTGACAAAGCCCTCCTATCATCACTACTGCGCGCGTCGGCGGTAGGGTCATCGGCAAGCCATCCAGAATCTCGAGGGTAGTCTGTAATGCCCGATAATAGAAATCAGCTGGCTCCTCCGTTTGCGCAAGCGTGGCACGAATATGGTCCTTCGCTCGAAGGATCTATAAGAAACAATACAATGTGTCAAAGATAGTTTGAAAGAATAGATACAAAGATTGTTTGGAATAAGATAGTTTAAAATGCCATCACAGTTCTTAGAGTCGGGTCATCTCTACCCTCATTAGGGTCATAGTGGAAATGGCGGGCGGGGTTCTGTACACGAGGGTGTGATATCCTAGTGCACACCACTTGAGATAGTCCTGGGAACACTCCCATGCATGCTGTACTCGATGGCCGCGGTGCGCCAGAGATAATACATGGTCCTCCCATGTAATCTAGTACTGGTCAAGAAACATATAGGATACCTTGTATTTACCAACAGGAGTTCCCCGAGTTGCACGAATGGGGGCGAGCGGTGCGAGTGAGATGGTTTGTACGTAGCCAAATTGTCGAAGAACCCTATGTGGGTGGTAGGGTTCAATGACATCTAGGGCTCTCAAGCAACCACAAAATAAGGTTATCTGCTGTAATGGATGCTAAGCCCTGACACTAGCATACGGTCCCCAACTGACCTATCGCATGTAAATGAAACAAGTCATTAATCCTAATAAAACATGTTATTGGCAAAAAAACGTAATATATATGTCAAAAACGTAAAATATATGTCAAGGACTTTATTCGGTGCTCACCTCGCTCGGGTGTAGGGCATCCAACCTCTCCCGCAGCAGCTGTATATTTTCTCTCGCATTTTCGGAATCCTGACTAGGATTTCAGTGGCTTGCGAGAGGCATCCCTGCAGTGTATCCCCATTGTGCAGGAGGAAGGGCGAATGGGAAGTGCTCGTACACCCAGGACTGCAAATGACAAAAATTATTAATTATACAATCTAAAATATCAATTATGATGGAACATGTATGTGTATATATAAAATGTACTGGTCTTACCGTGAGCAGTGTCAGATATCCAACAATCTGTCGCACATCTGCCCTCGTCGTAGTCCCTAATTGGCAGTACAGATACGCCAGTGCGGCAGCCCCCCATGCATAATGATGGACCTGTAACAGGTCTATCAGCAAAGATAGGTAGTAGACTGAGACTCGAGGGGCGGACTTATCAGTGAATAGTGTGCAGCCCAACAAATAAAGAAGATAGCCTATGGCTGCACACTCTACCTCTTCAATCGATGACTTAGGAGTCACATCGCTGCACACCCATCGGATCCACCCCATCCTCACTATCCCACCCCGTGCCAGGTTCAACTCTGCTGCCGCAGATGCTCTATCCACACCTAGTCCTAACTCGAGTAGATGTACTTGCTCAGTAAATCCCATACTAGTAGATACGTGGATAGGAAGTCCCGTAACTGGGATGCCGAGGAGAGTACCCACATAATCTAATGTGATTGTCATCTCCCCAAACAACATGTGGAAGGTATTGGTCTCAGGCTGCCATCTCTCCACAAAGCTCGAGACCAAGGGGCAAGAGATATATCGGTAGCTGAAATGCCTCAAGTCTGCCAATTTAGACTCTTCTATGATAGCGCGAAATCGAGGCACATGAAGATCAGCCCCATCTCTAGACAGAGGTATGTACCAGTCCTTCAGCTGACGCCAATGACTGATACATTTGAGCGGGCCACGTTCGTGCACATTACAAGTATAAATCTTCATTAACGTCTGTTATTATAGACTAAGAAACACCTCATTTGAAAAAAAATTACTTAAAACATTAAAATAATTAACGTCTACCTCCCCGTCCCATATGGATATGGCCACGTGCGTCCTAACACTCACAAGGACGGATAGGTCGGCCGGACTGCCGGGAATAGGACCTTCACCTGCTGCCGCTGCAGGAGGAATGGATAGTTGTGCCTCCTCGTCTGAGGAATCATCCTCCCCTGTTGCCGCCATAGGAGGACTAGACAGCTGTGGAGGACTAGACGGCCCAGCCTCATCCTCTAAGGAATCATCCTCTGAAGAGCTCTCTATATGCTCTTCAACCGGCTCGGGCAATGGATCCTGCTGCAATTGACGGAAGCCAGTCGAAGTACTAGCATCCACACCTCGCACGAGGAGGTCTAGCAACACCAATCTTAGTCCGCACTCTTGATGGCTCGCCGGGAGAAGTACTAGCATGTCCACTTGTCGGATGTGAGGTGCCACCAATACGGTGAGCTGCTCTTCTAGGCATTTCTTCAAACCTGTTAAAAATAAAAATCAATAAGAGAAAAAAGCGTAACAGAAAAAAGGGAAATTCTATATGCACCCTCCTATTATGCCGAGCACACCCACATCCCTTTATGAACAGTGATTTATATACATCCCTTTATGAACAGTGATTTATATCACTGTTCATAAAGGGATGCATATAGAATTTCCCCATAAGAAATCAAGTTTTCTTGTGCTGCTCGGAACAAGTATAATGTGCAAAATGCTTCTGCACGGCACATGTTAACTATGCAAAAAAATTCTGCACGGCATATTTTTTCTAGGTAGAATTCATGTGTACAGCATATGTATGCCGTGCATATCTGTTTTGCACGGCATACATTTATTGTGCAGAATTCATTTGCACAACAAATGTATGCCGTGCAAAAGTGTTCTGCACGATGCACATTTTGTGCAAAAAAATTATTACACGGTGAACATTTGCTGTGCATAAACCCCGTGCACGAACCTGCGATACCGAGCAGATCCAAATGATCTTTTTTTTTTTTTTTTCAAAATGCACAGGGCAGAAGAAGAAGAAGAAGAGGCATGTAATCTTTGAGTCATTTTTCTTCGGATGAGAAAAAGAAGAAGAAGCAGATATTACAACCCTAATGCAAACGTTTGTAATCTCTGAGTCAAATTAATTACGACCTAAAAGGAATGTGAAAATTATAACCTAAAAGGAATGTGAAAAAGAAGATAAAGAAGAAGAAGAGCTCACCTTCTTTAGGATTAGTATGAAGAAGAAGAAGAAAAGGCGCTAGGCAGTGGAGCTTTTTGGAGGAGAAAGACTTCCATCAAGAAGAAGAAAACGTTGCTGTTGTCTTCAAGCTTCAAATCGTCGATGAGAGGGAACGTTGGAGTAGGAAGACTCGTGGGCACTTTAGAAAATATGGTGGGTGGGCTCAGTAAACTATTTTTCAATAAAATATATGGGGGCTGGACGAGTCACTTTGGAAAATACGGTGGGTGGGCTAAACAAACTATTTTTCAATAAAACATATGGTGGCTGGTTGAGAAAATGGGTGAGCTCAGCCATAGTTGTGGGTGCATAAGAAATCACCCCATGTTAAAACCCTTCCAAACCTGCATCGGCCATTCCTCACTTGCAATCTCACGACTCACAAACTCCACCAAAATGAGAGGCCTTGGAAGATTAGCTGCTTCGTCTTCTTCTTCTAACTCCAACATCACCACCAACAGCAGACACTCCTTCCTTTTATCCTCTTCCTTCTCCACATTCTCCGGCACCGGCGGCGGCAGCGGCGGTGGCAGAGGAAGAGGAAGAGGCTCCTCCTACCCCATCTCTCCGGCCCCCGGAAAACCCGACAATGTTGATGCCGATGCCGACGATGCCTTTTTTCCTTCCCCCGGTGTCGGCCATGGCCGCGGCAAACCGCTGCCTTCCTCCCCAATACTCCCCACTTTCTCTTCCTGGGTCTCCTCAATCCAACCCTCCGCCGGCCGCGGCCGACCAGGTCCACAGCGGGAAGAACCACCCACCAATCTCTCCAAAAAACCCATCTTTTTCCGGCGGGAGGAGGACTCGGAATTGCCCCCAAAGCCCCAATTCTCTGATTCCGACACTACCCCAGATGCAGGATCTCTCCACCGGAGTCTCTCGTCCGGTTTACCGGGTGCTGGCCGCGGGAAACCAGTGAAAGCGCCAGATTTTGATAACCGGGCTGCCACGGAGGAGAACCGGCACCTTCGCTCTCGGCGGGCTCGAGGTGGGTCAATGACTGGGGCGGAGCAGAGGGGTTCTCCGAGCCCGCCCCGAATGTCCCGCGACGAGGCAGTGAAGAAGGCAGTTGATATTTTGAGAGGTGGCGGTGGCAGGGGAGCTGAAGATGGTGGAAGTGCAAGGGGAAGGGGGTTTACAGGGCAGAGAGGTGCGAGAGGTAGAGGGAGAGGGAGAGGAGGGAGAGGAATTCAAGTGCGGGGAGGAAGAGGTGGTAGAGGCGGTGGCACTGGGCGGTTCCGCGAGGCTGATGATGATTTCGGAACGGGGCTTTATCTTGGTGACAATGCGGATGGGGAGAGATTGGCTAAGAGCCTAGGGTCGGAGAAGATGAATGCATTGGTTGAAGGGTTTGAAGAAATGAGTTGGACTGTTTTGCCTTCACCCATGGATGATGCCTATTATGATGCGCTCGATACGAATCTTAAGGTTTGTTTCTTTGTTGAACAGGGGAATGGTTCTGTTGTAACTGGGTCTTACATTAATTTTGGGTATTGGTTTTGCAGATTGAGTGTGAAGAAGAGTATATGATGGGGGAGTTTGACATGAATCCGGACATCGACGAAAAACCTCCAATGTCTCTCAGGGATGCATTGGAGAAGGTGAAGCCATTCTTGATGGCATATGAGGGAATACAGAGTCAAGAAGAGTGGGAGGTATGTGTGTTGGCATCTGCTAATTTTACTAGGTGTTGATTTATTTTTGCTTATCAGTTTCTAATAGGTGTTGATTTATTGTTTTCATCAGAATCATTATTTTACCCTTATCCCACCTCTCCACACACACACACAAAATGCCAATGGTGATACCCTTTACATATGAGCCAGTATATTGGCTCTGACCTGATATTTGACCCTGTTCATTTCTATAAAAGAATTAATCCACAAAAATATTTACAAAATGGAAAAATTGGGAATGTTCATTGTCAATGGATTTTTGGGTGTTGTGGATTTAAGTAAAATAACAAAATATAATATAAAACTGCACTTGAAGTAGAAATCTAGAGAGAACTGGCTAAAGAATGGTGACAGGAACGCTTAGGGCCCGTTAGGCATTGTTTCCATGTTGTTTCTGTTCCTGTGCCGAGATTAGGTGGTACTGAGATTTGGTTGTGCCTAGAGTGTGCTGGATAGACCTTGTTTGGCAATGCGATATCAAATTGTTCCGCCAAGAATATGCCGTGTAGCACTTGTTTGGTAACAATAGAACCTACAAAATATAAAAATCCAAAACTATATATAATACTTCATAAGGCTCTTACGTATATGAATGAGACCTTCCTCTATGATCATCATCATCAATTGACCATTAGAAAAGAACTTAAATCCCAAATTCTAAATACCATTTTAGTTGTGTTAAAAATCTAGAGTTAAATAATTGGGGTTTTCATCATTTATTTTTAAAAATTTCAAATTTCATCTCATTTTATTCAAAATTGAAAGTAAAAAAGTAAGAAAGATGAGACACTCTTTGCATAGGGAAGGGAATGAGCCAAAATCGTTCCCTTCCTCAACCTAAATAGAGAGATCAATTTCAACCCATTTTCAGATACTGAATGGGAAACTTTTTCTCATTTGCAATTCAACGCCACCAAACAACCAGCAAATCAACCCAAGCCACCACGGCCCACATGTTCTCTGCTCGTCATTCACACCACACCCATAGATCTATCCAACCCATCACACACCCCACCTATAGATCAACCCCATCCAACACTCAACCTACCAGAGAAGATGGGCACACAGAGAGAAAGGCAAAGAGAAGAAAACTAAAGGCAAGAAAATGGCGTCGTTGGGCGTGAGGTGAGGGTGAGGGGGAGTATAATAGGGAAAGGAGAGAACCAGGGGGTTTGTTCAGAGGAGAGAGAGAGAGATGGCATTGGTAGAAGGGTTGTTTTGCCTTAGGGAGAGGGAGATGGCTGGCCTGGGTAGTGGGGTTGAGAGAGAGGAAAGGGAAGGAGATAGAGATGGGTCGCTTGGGAAGATGGAAAAGGTAGGAGTGATACGAAAGAGGGAATGCGGAGACGGTCATATGTGCCAATGAGACGTTTCCAAAAAAAAAAAAAAAAAAAACCGATTGTAGATTGTTCTGAAAATCTTGTTCGATCGGGCGGGATTTTAAAGATTGTTCTGCAAAATCCAAATCTGAAACCATCGATTTATGTCTACCAAACACATTCCCCACCTTCTTATCCCATGTGAACACGGGAACGTCCCAGTGGCGTAATGCCAAACAGGCCCTTAGTTTTTCCTTTTCTAATAAGCTTAATTAAGGAGACGAATTCAGGTGTATCGTTAACGGATCCATATATTATATATATATGTGTATATATATGTGTGTTTACACACACAGATGCTCCTATGAGAGCATCGAGCATCTGTCACCTTACTATAGCAGATAAGGTGGAGGCCCTCACATCCATATCCAATGCCAACAACTTAAATGTGAGGGCCCCCACCCTAGCTCTCATAGTAAGGTGAGAGATGCTCTCATAGGAGCATCTCCCATATATATTAAAGTGTTGTAAGACATTAGCGGTAGAGTTGAAGATCAATAAAAGTTATCCCTTGTGGGTTTATGTTCCCTTTGAGGTTCATTTCCTCTCTGTAAGGGCACGTTTGTGTACACACCCTTTCCGCGGAAATGGGAAATTGCCTCGTTAGCAAATTTCATAGAAATGGAAACCTCGGAAAAAGGACTTCCATAGAATTTAGGAATTCATGTTTTGTGCAAAAAAAATTTCCTCGTTGAATTGGTGCTAATGTTGTTTGGTGCGGCTATGGATTTCTTATAGAAAATCAAATTTTCTTATTTGGTGAAACAATTTTTTGAAGAAAAATAACATAACATGTATATTATTTATTCAACATCAAATAGTAATTTATTTAAAGAAATAAAAAATGAAAGAGTTGTAGGTTTTTAGGTTGAAATGGACAAAAGTGAGGAAAAGAGGTCGAAGTTTTCCGAGGAAATCCATTTCCCATACTCCCCATAGGAAACCTATTTCCACCATTATCAAGGAAAATGTTGACGAGGCAGGAAAGCGTTTCTGTGGAATTGTTCCGCACCAAATGCCTGAAAAATGGATTTTCCGTGGACGACCGTCCACTTTTCCACGGAAAGTGTTACACAAACATGCCCTAAGAGTCTCTTTGAGGCATTGTTTCACGTGCTTCGGTACTTTCGTCCTCTACGATTGAAGCCCTTTCCTAGTATCCGACAACCTACACAAGCTTCCCAGTTATATAAAATGTTGTTAAGCTTCAAATTGGCAAATCCTTCCTAACCAAACATCTACTTGCAATTCAAAGATTCACCTAAAAAATAAGACCCTCTATAGAAGCTGAACTATCCTTGAAAATCCTGTCATTCCTTTCTAATCAAATGGTACAAAGAACAGCGTAGGGAACCATCCTCCATAGCACAAGACCACACCAGTGTAAAGGTCCTATCCTCCAAGATTCAACCACCTCCGATAAAGTGTTGGGAAGCAGTGAAGCACCATGCAACTGACCTTTTATTTAATGAAATGACTCCCAATTAAGGCACCTCACAATGATTAAACAGCTGCTTGATCCTTTTCCTCTCTGCACAACACACAAGTATCTGAGATGTTTTTGGCCATCAAGCCTCTTTTTTTTTTTTTCAAGATATTCGATGTAGATACCTTCCTGCAATCGCGAGCCAACAAAATGGCAACACCTGAGGAGCGGCCAAATCCAACCACACTAGGGCATAAGGAGAGCTAGGTTGTATCAACCCCTCAAAAGCGAAGCAACATGCCTCAGTCAGAAACCTCCTTTGAGTTGAGGGCTTCCAGATACAAGTGTCCTTGTCTTCCCTGCAAAGAATCACTTAAGAAGTAAACTTATCAACTCTCCATACTGGACAACCTCCTCACACCTTCAACTCTCTTAAAAGATTACTCTGCTCGCCAAACATAGAATCCCTTTTGGACACACAACACCCATGGATTGATGGCTATTTAGAAACCACTCCAAACATTCATAGGGAACTAACTAGCCAAGGATCCAACCCCACCCAATCATCAAACCAAGGAGGGACATCTCTTCCCTCCCCAACTACTAAACCCACACCCTCACTATAAGACTTCCCTTGCCCTTGGATTCATCCCCAACTCTAGCTATACAATCCCATAAAACCCAACCCCACTTGTTTTCCCCATATTTATAGTAGCAAATGATCTCTCTCCATATAGCTTCCTTTTAATCACCAAATCTCCACCACTATTTTTTCTCACGGTGCCCAATTCTTATTTTCAAGATTACCAATTGATGCAGGCCAGACAATAGGTCGGCCAACCCATTGGGCCCAGTCCATAGGCCCAAGGGGACATCCATTTAATTAGGAGATATTATTTAGTAGTTTAGTATGTTTATGATTAATATTAGTGAGTTTTCCTTTTATTTTAGATATGATTCATATATTAGGAAATATTGTTGCTTAGGGATCAAGTCAACTCCTTTATAAAAGGATGTTTGGCCTCATTGTAATAGGTATGCTTATTATCAATTAATCTTTGAGTTATGAGAGTTTTCTCTTTAGTTATGGTGTTTTCTCCTCTTGTGAGGTTGCCCTAGTGGCTGGAATCCATCTTTGGATTTGATCAATCATTCGGGAGATTGATCTATTGTTCGATCTTGGATCTTGGCTGCGTCACCAATCCCACTCACTGTAGGCTTAATAACTTACTCCATTTTATCAAATGCATTTTCCTCTTCACTTCGCCTTTCCCAAAGAAAATTTCTCCTTATTCTATCAAACCTCTCACCCACGACCTTAGGCATCTTCAGAAAGGATATGTGGTACACTGGAAAATTAGACACGGTGGCCTAGATTAAAGTGATTCTGTTCGACCATGGGTGGTTAACAATGATAGAGTGAATGGTTACTGATTGCAAACTTTTTTCAGATGGATACAATTCAGTTGTGTTGATATTTTGGAAGATGGCTAATTCATCAGGTACCATTCATTGGGCATTGGGCTAGCCCTCCTTATCAATCTATGGGGCCTGGCTTTTATAAATCCGAACCTCTATAGAGTGATGCTCTCTCAAATTGACACAGTAAAATTTCATTCTACTCGGAATAGTGCTTCCAGCACCTCCATTGGATTTGGGGTTGGATTGATGTGTTCTACTGAAGAGTTCAGTTAACAAAGAATGTCTTTCATAGTTGTACAAGAGTCTCTCCAACCCTCTTCCCCTTCTTGTAAGTTGTAATTCCACACATCCATTTTAACATTTATGTCCCAGGTAGATGTACTTTTCTTTTTGCTGCTTTTCCAACATCCATTTTGTTCTATGACTGACCCTAGATAACCAAATCTATCACAGTATGTAGTATGTACTAAGGTATCTTCAATTTGGACCATTTCATATTCTCTACCTGCGGGCCTGCTAAGTGCTAACCTTGTGCTTCTTACAGCTGTTATGTTATTTATAATGGGCCACCATACCAAATTTAGCAACTTTGTAGAAAGTGATTTGGAAAGGGTAGGGGACACAAACAAGGATAAGAAGCACCAAATGATACTGGGGGTTGCATAGTGCAGTAGCACAAAAAGAGATTTTTGATGCACTCTTTCTTAGCCTAACAAATAAACAAATATTGTGAAGCGCAATCTTTCTACATGGGAGGTCATGTAGAGTTAATATCTTTTTAGATGTCATCATCCATCACAATGCTTTAGGGGCTGTTTGCCTTTCATGCATGGGATAAGAAAAGGGGTTTTACATTTGTAAATGTTACATATGCACACATGTGAAACGCATCAACATGTTTGTCAAAATCACCATTTTCACATGCGTAATAGAGTACATCCCATGGTTTTAGATGTGTTTGGATGTTTTGGTTGTTTCTCACAAGTCTCTTAAATCCATGAATATTTAATATATGAAACTAAAAAACATCTTGATGGTTATCATTAATATGGAATGTTCAACAGTTTGGATCATGAATTGGGGGCCCACAAAAGTGCAGAAAATTAGATCTAATAGGTTGGGATTTTTTTTAACCTTTTCACAAATTAGTCAAAAAGCTATGAAGATTTAAGATAATCAATCAGCTTAAAGGTCTCATTGTTTATTAGTTCACTAAACCAATTGGACAGTTTGGATTACACATATGGGGGCCAGAGGAATAAAAAAAATTAGAAGTGGTTGATAGGGTTTGATCCTGAGTCCTGACCAATTGTATAACCAAATGCAATCACTGTGTCAAGACTTGTACTGACGCCTTTTGCAAGTGGGAGATGTGAAAGTGTTTCATACCTATTTGGTGTGAAAATGGCCATATTTACACACCATTTTAACACCACATTTACATAGCACGTGCTTAAATGAGAGAAAAAAAAAACCAACATAATCAGCATGTATGTAAATCATTTACATATGTAAATGAGTGCAAACGAACTACCCCTTTCACTCTAGCTGGGGCCCAAGAACACCAAACAACCTTAGATGGAAAATACACTGAAGGATGAAACACAGGGCAGTAGGTTTTTGCTCAAAAAATCTCAACGGAATCCAGCCAACTTTTTGTCCATTTTGTTTTCAAATTTTTCAAAAAAAAATAAATAAAAATCCCATCAACCAAGGGTACCACCACTGTCATAGCAACTCCCTATAAATTTGTCACCAGCTGTACTTGTCAAGCCAGGATTCTGAAAATAGCATGGAACTCCAAATTTGGGGATGCGGACATCTAGGATTGAAGCTCGCCGTGAGGATAAATTTAAAACTTTTCAACATTTGATAAAGAACATTTAAGCGGAAGATTTTAGTAAATAAGCGGGAGCAAGGATGAAAATAGCAGTAGTGGCGGGAATAGCGGCCCTCCGCCAAAACGCTACATAGCGGCGTAGCGGTGCAATTTGAAAAAATGGTCAAAAAAATTTGAAATTTTTTGTAGAAAATCTAGAATATTTGAAAATGAGAGAAAATGTTCTTTTTTTTTTCAAAAGTAACTGAGATAAGGAGGCGTAGCGGTCCCCTCATTGTATGAGGTCCTGTATATCTGTGAAACCTTGAGAAGAACTCTCCATATCCACTATAATTCAGCGAGATCGTGTGCTTTTTGGTGTTTATTTAAATATAAAAGGGCAGAAGAGTTGCATAAAAATGTTATTTGGAGAGAAAAAGAAAAGAAATAAGCATCATTATACATTTTGAAATTTTTTGAAAAGTAGGAAAATTTCACACCCCGTAGTGGCCCCGTAGCGGGCGTAGCGGCTCTATAGCGGCCGTAGCAGACCGCAGCGGCCATTACGGATGTGAAAGTTACGGATGTGAACAACGCTAAATGCCATTCTTCACTGCTACGCCCGATATAGCGTAGCCGCCGCTATTTTGATCCATGAGCCGGAGCAATAGTGAAAATCAGCAGAAGCAATATATCATAGATCCCACATAGGTATCAAACCTCATATATCAAATCATAAGGTACAAGTGAAATCAGCGGAAGCAATATCTCATAGATCCCACATAGGTATCAAACCGCATATATGAAATCATAAGGTACAAGTCCCATCTACAATGTTTAAGTTTCAAAGTACATAAATCACTTTTAATTACAATTGATACAAGCCTAGGGTTAGGATCGCAAGTGCCGGAGCACAATTAGGGTTCCCACAGGAACATTCACACGTAGAAGATAGCTATCCAACGATAAACCCACAAAGGGTAAATTTTATTGACTCCAAATATGAGATTTTAATCTCTACAATGCCATATATATAATAAAGAAGCGTAAGCCCTAAGAAACAATCCTAATCAAACTAGAAAATAAAATAAAATAAGAATCCTATCCCAATTAGAAACTAATCCTAATTACAACTTATTAAATAAAACCAGAAACTAATACCAATTAATAAAGAATTCCTAAACTTCCTTGGGTCCCACATGGGGACCACGAGTCTTGCTCCAACAGCTTGATAGTGCTGTTGCGTCATTCCCCCCAAGTTGGAAAAGAGTTTGACCTTGAACTCGGGTTTTCTTGATGTTGCTTTTGTAGACATTGTGTACTTGAAGTGCTTCCTTGGTAATACGAGAACTTGATCCTTTCTTTGGTGGTGCCGGCTTCATAGGACGGAGTGTGACTTGCTTTTCACCATGCATGAATGTGTATGTATTTTCGCGCATGCCATTAGTTCCATTCTTGTTATACATTCACAGGCGACCCAACAGGATATCACTATTATCCATGGGTACCACATTACACCGAAGTGTATCTGTATAATCTTCACCAATAGTAAAAGTAACTGAACATGCATACCTCACTTGCAC
The DNA here is from genome assembly GCA_038049695.1 of Cinnamomum chago. NCBI lineage: Eukaryota > Viridiplantae > Streptophyta > Magnoliopsida > Laurales > Lauraceae > Cinnamomum > Cinnamomum chago. The sequence continues at coordinate 26,050,507 of CP142460.1, forward strand.
TTCATCACCTGTCATTAACCATCTAGCAAAATAGGGATGATGATGCTTTCGAACTTTTAGCTGCAATCGATCCACACGAGCTTGAGATATAATGTCCTGACAACTTCTTCCATCAGTGATTACTGTGCATTCTTGACCATTGACAGTTCCTTTTGATCGAAAAATATTATCTCGCCATCATTTCTACTCAGTAGTTGATGTGGTCTCTTTGATGACCATGAGAGACTCACAAAGGGGAAAATTTTATTAACTCCAAATATGAGGTTATTAATCTCTACAATGCCATATATATAATAAAGAAACTCAAGCCCTAAGAAACAATCCTAATCAAACTGGGAAATAAAATAAAATAAGAATCCTATCCCTATTAGAAACTAATCCTAATTACAAATTATTAAATAAAAATCAGAAACTAATAACAATTAATAAAGAATTCCTAAACTTCCTTGTGCTCCACATGCGAATGGTGCAGCCCAGCCATGATTACGGTGAAGATCTACACCTCCTACAGTGAAATCGAGTCTTCCGACTCAAGTCCTAAGGCAAACTAGATGAGAACTCCCAAAGAACTCACAGAAACAATTCTAAATTTTTATTAAGAATATAACATATTGATGCAGGCCAGACAATAGGTCGGCCTACCCATTGGGTCCAGTTCATAGGCCCAAGGGGACATCCATTTAGTTAGGAAATATTATTTAGTAGTTTGTTTGTTTATGATTAATATTAGTTAGTTTCCTTTTTATTTTAGATATGATTGATATATTAGGAAATATAGTTGCTTAGGGATCAAGCCAACTCCTTTATAAAGGATGTTAGGCCTCATTGTAATAGGTATGCTTATTATCAATTAATCTTTTGAGTTATGAGAGTTTTCTCTTCAGTTATGGTGTTTTCTCCTCTTGTGAGGTTGCCCTAGTGGCGGGAATCCATCTTTGGATTCGATCATCCTTTGGGAGATTGATCTATTGTTTGATCGTGGATCTTGTCTGCGTCAATTGGTACCCAACCTACACAAACCCTATCACAATGCCACTGCTTACACCTAAACCTTCTCAACCCATCCCACCGAACACCCAAAACCCGAGCCGAAGACCGATCGCCGGGGAGACGTTTGTCCTTCTTGGGTATCCATCGGTCTATCATCTCAACCCTCCACCTCACATATTCCCATCTCACGGCCCGCTCATTGAAACCACCTTCAACAACAAAGTTTTGCCTCTGCCATGCCTCATCACCCAACCGCCACTGCCAAAACCCAAGTCGACCACCCCGCCGCAACCGAACCCAAAACTTCCCACAATCCAGCCACCGATACCCCAACCGCAATCGAAACCTAGACTCCAGCCAAACCTTAATACAGCAACACAATGACCCCAACCAAACCCATCCCGACTCAATCTGAACCCAATTTTCCAATCAAGATCCCATCCGCCCAGCCCCCTAATTCCACAAACTGATACTGATACCTCGTCGATACCCATTCAAGTCCTCCCTCTCTGGCCGAAACCCTTCACCGATACCCATCAGTACCAAGCCACCTTTTGTTGACCCTCCCACTTCCGAAAACCTCTTCACCAAGACCTATTCCACCTATCCTATCTTGACGTAATCAAAATCTTAATCCTCACCGAAACCCTAAAATCCAAATCCAAACCATTCAACCAAAACCCAAAACCCCTGCCGACCCCAACTCACCAAACAGAACACCCTAAACCCGTCCCCTCAAACCTTAACAGCTGGACAACCCGAAGTCCTTCCCTCATTGACCATAAGCCGATCCCCTCTCATTCTACCAGATCCCATACCCCAACCAAAAAAAAAAAAAAAAAAAAACCCAGAAGGCAGAAGACAGAACGAAGAAGGAGAGCAAAGAAGAGAAGACAGAGACTGAGAAGGACATACCTGGCACCTTCGATCAACTCCAGCAGCCAGCATCCAACATCGTCTCCATCCTTCTCGAGTAGTGGTGACATCAACACCCAATCAAAGTGCAATGTTAACCAATCTAAAGGCTGGAAATCATTTTTGTTGATATCTTCACCATCCCGGCACTGATTGACGATCCGTCTTCACCTGTAAATTCTAATAAGTGGGATCTACACATCTGGTCAGTCTGATTTTAATTTTGAAGAGCATTAAAATTTTTAGTCTTCGCATCAAGTCAATTTGAAAATTTTGGGGAGCTCAATTGAACTTCAAAGAATTTGGTATAAATTTACATATGGAGATTGGTATTTTGAGAATGAGTTCTACTTTGGGCAATTTCTTAATTTGAAGCAAGAAGACTTGATAGTTGATGAATACACCCGCCAATTTCGAGAGTTGCATGAGATATGCGAATTGGAGGAAGACGAGATACATGATTTAGCTCGTTATGTCCAAGGCTTGAGATCCGACATAGTGAAAAATATGAATTATTGCAAAAGAACTCAAGAGGTATAGTTAGAGGCCATCTGTGTTGCGCGTATGCTTAGAAGGTCTCACATGCAACAATGTCGACAAAGAACTCATGTTGTGGAAGGACTTTTCGCCAGAGAAGATAATCCCATTATTGTCATTCGATGACTGCTCAATACAAGTAAAAAGGAAGAAGAAGAATGGAGACAGGTTAAGAAATTCCACACGCGGGTAAGAGTCGAAGACAAGTCCGTTAATTTGATTATTGACAATGGTAGTCAATGAATTTTGTCAGCGCAAGAGGTCATTGACAAACTTCATTGGCCAATTGAGAAGCTTCCTAAGCCCTACGAAGTCACATGGTCTAATGGTAATGTTATCCCCGTGACTCATAGATGTTTGGTATCATTCAAAATGGGCTATTATGAAGACAAAATTTGGTGTGATGTAATCCATATGAATATTGCTTATATTGTTTTCGGACGTCCATGGCTTTTTGATCAAAATGTGCACCATGATAAAGAGGCGAATACATATACCATTTTGTGGAATGGAAAAATGGTAATGCTCGTTCCAATGACATCAACAGCCTCATCTTCGTCTACATCATCTCCTTCCACTGAATCAAAGAAAGAGCCACAGGAAGATCAAAGAGTTGAAAGAGTAATCATGATTGCACCACAAGCGATACAAGTCATGCCAGCAGACATCACGTGTGCAATAGATGATCAAGGTCAAGGCAAAACTGATCTCATGGAAACTTTGGAACAAGTGCAAGATGATCACGTTAGTGTTCCTCAAGAGCTGCAAAAGGTTGAAGATGAACAAGGAGAAGCAAACATTGAATACTCTGATCAAGTTAGTGAGAAGATTGAACATCCAGTGGTTCCAATGGTCATACCACTTCCAGAAAATCCAATTGGGCCATCAGAAATCAAGTCCATTGTTCCAGTAGTTTCACAAGAAGATCAAGTAATTGAAGTTCCTCACATTGACTTCATTTTCGGTGATCACCGATGGATAGTCAATGTTCATGCTCCGTGGGTACAAAGGCAATAGCTGAAGCTTCTAATTGTCAGATCACCCATCCGAACTCAATATAGACATCATTAGAAGCAAAACCTCGCATTTACCTCTCAATGGAGTAAAAGACATTGCATCAACCTTCCAAGCCATGTCATGAGAATGCAGATCAAAAGAAGAAACAGACGTTTGTGCAATTGATTTTCAACCCAGGCGGACATTTTTCAGAATTTTTGGTCGAATTCTCTCCCTTTTTATCAGGCTGTCAACTCGCTGGAGTCGGGTTTTTTTCAAGCGGGGGAGAATTGATGCAGGCCAGACAATAGGTCGGCCAAACCATTGGGTTTAGTTCATAGGCCCAAGGGGACATCCATTTAGTTAGGAAATATTATTTAGTAGTTTGGTTTATTTATGATTAATATTAGTTAGTTTCCTTTTTATTTTAGATATGATTGCTATATTAGGAAATATAGTTGCTTAGGGATCAAGCCAACTCCTTTATATAAGGATGTTGGGCCTCATTGTAATTAGTATGCTTATTATCAATTAATCTTTGAGTTATGAGAGTTTTCTCTTCAGTTATGGTGTTTTCTTCTCTTGTGAGGTTGCCCTAGTGGCGGGAATCCTTCTTTGGATTTGATCAATCATTCGGGAGATTGATCTATTGTTCGATCGCGGCTGCGTCACATACTTACAATAAGGATCTCCTTTCTATTTATAATAGAGGAATGACTAAATAAGGAAGAATCTAATTACTGCATGATTGCTAAAATCACTCTAATTAATCTCTAACAGAATCAAATCAAATATTCTCTTAACAAATTTAAATCAATCTAATTAGGGAAAACACTTAATTGGAAAGACTCCTTGGTGGGGTCCACTAGGGGGCCCTCTTCTTCTTGGATCGCCCGGCATAAACTCTCCCCGGCTTGAAAAAACTCGACTCTGACGAGTTAATGGCCTGATATCTCTCATAAAGATTGGGATTAAGACGTTGGAAATCTATAGCTGTAATCCACTTGGCATCGGAGATAGGATGATTCTTCCAGCGAACAAGAAACTTTGGAAATCCCCCTCGTCTAGTGGAGACAATCTGATCATCTATCACATCAACGATTTTATCCGCAGGGGCTGGTGAGGCCGGTAGCTGAATCTCTTGTTCTTCTGACGGACTGTCATGGTCATGTCCCTTGTAGAGTGTGAGATCTTCAACATCGAATGTAGCGTTCAATCCAAGATCTGCTGGCAAATCCAACACATGCATTAGGACCAATTTTCTTGTGAATCTTGAACGACCCGGAGTTGTGGGGGTGCAACTTTTTGTTGGCTCCCAGCGGAAGGCGCTCTGGACGATTACGAAGCATAACTATATCTCCTTCCTCAAACTGAACAAAACGATGGTGCTTATCTGTATGTTCTTTATATGAATCATTGCTTGCTGAAATATAGCGCTGAACTTCTTCATGAACCTGCTGCATATGACGAATAATGCTGTACGCATCAGCACTTGGTCTTGCTTCTACAGGAAGGGGAACAAGATCAACTGGTAGACGTGGTCTGGTGCCTGTAACTGCTTCTTCAAAAGGAGAAATCCCTATGGACCGGTTGACTGAGTTATTGTATGTGAACTCAGCCATAGGCAGAACCTGATCCCATGTGGTAAGATGGTCTCGCACTAAACAACATAGCAGATTCCCAAGGCTACGGTTGGCGACTTTTGTCGGACCATTAGTTTGTGGATGATAGGTAGTAGAAAATCTCAGGACCATGAGTCTTGCTCCAACGGCTTGATAGTGCTGCTGCATCAACAATTCACAAAAACACACTCAAATCTCTCAGCTAAAAACAACACTGTATAGAATTCATGATGCACTCCAAGGCCAAAGTGACTCATATCAGGTCACTGGCTCCCCACTCGAACTCCGCTGCACTCGGTGTCTCAAGGAACGCCTCTCCCTCCACGATATCAGAAGGGAACTCACCACCTACAGAGCCAAGGTAAGGGAAAGTCAGATCTATATGATCTTATAAGAACAATATATATATATATATATATATATATATAACAAAGGATGAATATATCAAAATAGAATAAAGATGGTAAACATCATCAATAGAGTAACAATCAAAGAAGCAAGGACACGGGCATGACACGGACACGGACACGCCGACACGACATTTCTCAAAAAAGTAGGGCACCGACACGTCGGGGACGCATTAATATTTATTAATAATAATAATATATCTAATCATATACTAAAAGATAATATCATTTTAACTATGTAATCAATTTAGCAATCAAATAAATAAAAATTCAAGTATTAGTGTATCACTGTACCAAGTACCAACTGACAAACATATCAAATTATCAAATAACAATACAAAACAGAAACATAATTCATAATCATTAAACATGAAATATCCATAGTTCCATAAAATCCATACAAAGAAAAGGGAGGATCATCAATTTCCCCTCCATTCCAAAAATACAAAAAGCAAAAAAGAAGTCAATTTCCGTCTAAAGTTTACTCAATTGATGCAACTTCAATTGCCTCATTATCACCATCAATTTGATCATGATCAACATCATCTGTAAAGACCACGGTCTCCAACTCTGGCTCATCAAGCGAGAGATTTTTTGAAATGGTTTTTTTTCTAAATTTTTTTGAAATGGGATCAAGCGAGAGATTAGCAATCTCAAGCACCCCAACATCCTTGAAGGAATCATGTGTATCTCCTGCAATATCCCACATCTTAGTCTCACCTTGCATATATTGTGGAGGGTATTGTATAATTTTAATACTTCCATCTTAGTCTCACCTTCTATCTTTATTATAATTTTATTACTTTTCTCCAACTAAAACAGCCAGCTTGTCCCCAGTGTGTTCGGGAAATAAAATATAAAAGAATAAGCAAGACACCATTTTTGGCGTGTAGGACACGTGTTCGGTCGTGTCCGTGTCCGACACGTGTTGGACACTGACACACCGGCCCCGGAGAGGTGTCCGTGCTTTCCCGGTAACAATGGTAGAGAAGCTAGGCAATGATGCAAGATTAGATATAGTATGCTGAATCAATGTAATTAAGTATCCTATAATCAGTCCGTCCATCTATCAAAAGACACATTCACACATGCTAGTATTGCGAGAAATTATAAAGCTGCCCTCCTGTACTACATATGAGTTGCGGCAGGGATGCAAATGATCATAGCCCGGCCAAAACAAAGTGCACGGAAAAAGCCGGCCAAAGTTTGGTATCCAAAACCCTCAACGGTGCCTAGTGGCGTACATCCACCTCAAAAAAACCCCATCTAGATGGCATAACCCCAACCACATATGATCAATCGATGGCTAGACTCTTTAACTGAGTGGAGGTAATTGCCCGACTCAAGGAATCACAAACAAGGGCAGTGTCTGGCTAGGCTTCCTTTGCTTGAGCAAGGTTTACAATTCCAACAAAAGGGATCAGTCCATTCAAACCATCACCATCATCCATGCCATGATATTAGAACCATCAACTCATCCATTCCATCTCAAATAATCCATCCAAAATATACAATCAATTCCATTTGTCCATATAAATCCAATGCTTCCATATCAAAGGTATCCTATTCTATCAGGCCAATGAATAACCTGTCTAGCCCCAGACACGGGTAATCCATCTCCATGAACACATACAAGGTCTCCTCTAAAGTAAACCTTAGGTCATGGGCCTCATCATCATCATTATCCGTCCATAGGTATACAAACACAACCATCCATAAGAATAGAGATCAAAGGAAATACAACACCAACATATATAGATCCATCTATCATGTCATTCCATGAACGGAAAGTAGGTAGCCAACCTAGGTTGACGGTCACCCTTCAGGTATGAGTGCCATGCCATCCAACATAGTGGTCAAATTAGGGTTTCGAATGTCTAAGAATTGGTTCTTGGTGCTGTCGCGACCCTGGACCGGATTAGTGAGAAAGACCGCCCGTGCCCGGGATCGACAATTGCGCACACATGGCTAGAATGCATGTTTTGCTCGTGCGCACATGATTTCCAACAAGATTCCGATGTGAGGCTGTAGCATACGTTTTTCCCTCACAAATAAACAAAATCATAATGAATAGATATAAACAAAATTTAAAAATGCCATACCATATCATTTAACCCCGATGTCTAGATGACGTCCTCTGCCGCCTTCTCGCACTCCTCAACCTAATCGCCAAACAAACGGAGTCAGGCACGACAACCTAGCTGGCGATTAATATCAAAAGCACAACACGTTTGCGACAAATACAAATATAAACAGGAATAATAATTAACAAAAGGCAATGTTAGTCAAGCCAGGCAAATCATGCGTGAATAAATACTGATAATCATGTAGAGAATCATAAATAAACAAATCTACATATCCATCATGTCATAGCAAACTGGCAAACCACACAGACAATATTCTTTTTCACGGTTGTAACGGCGTGACCGTGACAAGGCAAGTGCAAATTTAAATACAAATCCAACTCCTGGTTGCAATGGTGTGACCAAAGTGACAAACGGACAAAACCTACTGGAGTGGCATAAGAAGCACAAACCCTGACTTAGATTGGCCTAACCAAGTGAGGGTCGAAGCTGGGTGGTGCCGACTCAGGAATCCAAGACAAAACCAACTAACTGGGCACTACCTCATAGGCGGTAGCTGGGTGAGGGAACTACTGTTAAAGAAGCTAAATTTGGCGAAATTGGTTAACCAACTATACGAGTATTCCTACCGGGATAAAAAATTGGCGAGTCGGAACTTACAAGGGTTAAATCGAGTAAAATTGGCTATATGGAGGATAGGAGGATATGAGAAGGATTGGATGGCTTATGGAGACATGTTTTGGAAAAGAAATATGGGCTTCTAAGAAATGGGTGGGATAACCAGGATCCACCTAATAAGTTGTCAGCAATTTGGAGAGGAATCCTTTCATTTAAGAAGCTTCTTATGGAAAATATAAAATATCAAGCTAGGACGGGGGAGATAATTCTCTTCTGGAAAGACCGGTGGGCAGGAGATAGGACTCTTGCTGCTCAGTTTTCGGACCTGTTCAATTGTGTCATGGACAAGGATGCTTAGGTTAAATCCTCCATGTCAAGAATTGTTGATAAGGTGGTTTGGAGTCCCATTCTAAGGAGGCACTTAAAGGATCAAGAGGAATCTCAATTAATTTTCCTCCTCAATGTTCTTAACGGTATGTACATACCGGAAAATTGGGATGATACAAGGGAGTGGACTGCCTCAAAAGATGGGTCATTCTCAGTTTTTTCTTTCTTTTCTTCCATCACCAATGGTTCATGGGAAAGGAATGCGTTAACAACATTTGGAAGATGAAGGCTCCTATGAGGGTGCTAATCTTTGGGTGGCTTGCAATCCGAAAAAGAATCCCGACCCATGAAAAGTTGAGAAGGAGGGGGATGACCGTAGTTAACGGCTGACTCATGTGCTTAAGAGAGGAGGAATCTGTGGACCACCTTTTGGTGAAGTGCAAAACTGCTCCGTTTACCTGGAGCTCAGTGGTTGAGTGGTTTGACTGCTGTTGGGTTTTCTCAAATTCTCTCACTGAACTCTTCCAGGCTTGGAAGGCCCCATGTGGAGTCCTTAGAGGAAAGGAGTTATGGAGCTTGGCCTTGTTGGCAGTCCTCTGGACTATTTGGAAGGAGAGGAACTCTAGATGCTTCGAAGAGAATAGCTGCTTGGTGGGGAAAGTGAAGTTCTTAGTTGCTCTTTGGGTGTTCATTAGTCTGCCTTTTAGAGGTTACTCTATCGAGCATATTTTGTTAAATTGGAAGGAGCTGGTCTTTCCATTTGCAGGGCCAATCTAGTTCTTTCTTAGGGGCTTTTCCTTTTTCTTTTGGGGTCTTTTTTTTCTAGCTTGTCAGTATACTCCTGTACCGCTTGCTTTTCTAATGAAAGTAACTATTAAAAAAAAAGAGGAGTAAAATTGGCATAGTTATAGCAAACAGAAATAAAATAAAGCCTATGGTCTAGAAACCGTCGGACAACATTCTGACAGAGAATAAGTTCCACCAAATGGGTGGAAAAGGTATAATTCGGATCCGGTGCATGGGGATGGACGCAGTGTGTAATCTCACCCCTGCGAACCCCTAACATCCTAACCTAGGATCCTGTCATTCGAAGGGTAATAGTGGCAACGGGCGCACACTAACATCTAAGGTATGACTTCTGAGTCTAACCATCCATTCTAAGGCCCTGTACAACATCGGTTGCAGTGGGTAGCTAATGAACACAATAGAAGAAGGCATACTCCGTGCATGTGAGTAAATGAGCATACACAGTGTAATTACAGATATAATTGATCAAATGTGTCAAGAATGCCACCTAAGGGTCCAATCCAAGTCCAGGATTGTCCTTGGCATGTCAGGACCATACGAAATGACCCTATGTGCATTTAAAGTCCGGATGTTGGATATTACATGAATTGGGTGCTTCCGAAGGTATTTGACATCCTTATGCCTTAAATGGGCATACTCTTACTTCAATATGATCTCAATCAAGCCTCCGGGCAATCCTACTAGTGTCACAAAGGTCAAACTACTCATTTGTGTATTCTAAGGATCGAGTCCGAGTGAGTCCATGTTTCAAGGTCAATTTCATAAGTCTAAGGTCCAAGGTTCTAGCTTGAAGAACCATACTTAATTCTCCTCTAATTGGTGCATTAGAAGGGGCAAACAATGGCCCTAGATGTGAGGCATAAGTTCCCTAAAACAATGGAAAAGGAAGGGGAGGAATCTAGGTCAAAATGCCCTCAAAACTGTCCAATCATACATGGCCCCTGAATGCAGTTGTACATGGCCAGGGGTAACCGTGCTGATGTCAGACTTATTCATACATGGGCAGGCCGAGGTGCTGATTTCTGAGTTTTTCTCCCTTTCTCTTGGTCATTCTTTGGGGTCCTTTGCACAACACATTTTGGGGATCATTTGGCATCCAAATCACACTTAAATAAGACTCTAATTACTACATTAATCTAGCAAAACAACGAATGAAAACATGGGTAAAATTCTAAGAAAATATGGAGTAGAACATCTAATCAAAGGGAAGACAAGAAAATACATCATGAATTTGAAATTAATCACTTCCCTCTATAACTTCCAAAAAGACTTCTAAGCTTGTCAATTTTGTTGGGAATCAAAAACCCCCAAATTAACCTTAGAATACCCAAAACTTGGAAAACAAGGAAAGAGATGGAATGAGAGGTTGCATCAATGATGAAAATAGCGGTGCCCGCCACCAAAACGCTACGTAGCGGGCGCTATGTAGCGTAGTGGCTCTACGTAGCGGCGTAGCGGTGCAATTTGAAAAAATCATCAAAAAAATATGAAAAAATTGTAGAAAATCTAGAATATTGGAAAATGAGAGAAAATGTAATTTTTTTGCAAAAATAACTAAGATAAGGGGACATAGCGGTCAACTCATTGTATGAGGTCCTGTATCGCTGTATGATATAAATAGAAAATAATAGTAATGATCATATTTTTTCACATGTGTTCATATTGCTTAGTTATGCTAAATTAGAAATTAATGAAAGGCTCATAAAAGAAAAAACTATGTCATGAAGTCAAAGAGTACCTAGAGAAAAAAATACATATACCAAAGGGGGTGTCTAATAGGATATACTTAGAGAAGAATCCTTGAGAAGAACTCTCTATATCAACTACTGTAGTTCGGCAAGATCATGTGCTTTTTGGTGTTCTTTTAAACATAAAATGGTAAAAAAGTTGTGTAGAAATGTTATTTGGATAGAAGATTAAAAGAAATAAGTCTTATTATGCATTTTAAAAAAGTTTGGAAAGCAAGAATTTTTCTCACCCTGTAGCGGCCCCGTAGCGGTCGTAGCAGCCCTTAGTGGCCTCGTAGTGGCCGTAGTGGCCCCGTAGCGGACGTAGCTGCCGCTATGGGTGCGACGGACGATAAATCGGCCGTAGCGTGGTGGTGGCCACCACTACGGCCGATATACGTAGATTTCATCCAAGGGTTGCATGGCTGGAAAAGGGATCTTTGTGGGCTAATGTACATGCTCAAAGTTGGGACGGAGTAGTTACCTCTATGATGCCAAATGAAGGAGATCTTGGTCGATGGAGGGGCTGCCATGCTTGGATGGGGATGAAAATGGTGTCTACGGAGAGAGGAGATCGAGGGGAAGAGATTGGCGGAGTCAGATTTCGCGATGATGATGGATTGGTGGGGCTTCAAGAGAGACAATGAGGGAAAGAGAGAGTTGTTCCAGGTGGCTGGGACTGGGATTAAGTGAGGGGAAAGAATTGGGAAATAAATGAGAAAATTGGGTTTAAATATAAGATGGTTGTGGGCCCATTGCTTTAAGATCGAATCTCGGATGGACTCAGCGCAAGAAGAAAAGTTTTGGAAATTAAATCTACTTTTTTATGAGCCCATGAATGACGTATTTCGAGAACTTAGAAAATTGACTCCACTTTTTTCAGCAACGATAACTGTCCCTGGTCAACTGAAAGAGTGCAAAACAAAGGGTTTCTAGGTGTCCAATGACTTCGGACAAAACATGAAAGTTGTAATGAATAATTTTATCTATCAAACGGTGTCGCAATGGAAATTTTTAGAAATTACAAATAACCCCCTAGACTTTCCAAAAATCTACACTTAGGCCCTTAAAGTCACTGGACTTGGCCAAAACAATCTCAAAACTTCCCAAAGCTATCCAAAATCTATTCTAACCTTGTAACTATGTTAGTCAACATCCAAACCACTTGGAAAACTTGAAAATCTATTTAATTACTACTAATTACAATTAATTAGCATTAATACATATAATTATGGTCCGGGTCCTTATTGGTTCCGTGAGGTAGCCGTAGAACAAAAAGCCCATCTTCACGACTCTGGAAAAGCTCGCTGAGGTACATTCACGGTTAGCTTTTTTGGGAGCATACGACTAGCTGTGAAAGAACTACGGCTCCTCGTAGCTTCCCAGAACTCACACTTCTTAGGTGTGATCTAATGTGGAACCCCTCCAAATCAATTCCAATTCCTTCCAAACTTCTCCAACACATCAAATACATATTTAGAAGTCATTTCCCATCAATATTTTCCATAATTCAAAGGTCCTTCATCAAAAGGGTTTCCAATCCACAATTATGGTTCCAAAACCACAAAAAGAGCTTAGAAAGAAGGTGATCTACACACAATCATTACAATATGTGGAATTCAATGCAAGAATCAAGAAAGAGAGAAGCACATGCTATGTAATTCATATATTGCACTTGCCTTGGGTCCAAACTATGAGATCTCCCCCAAACCCAAGCCCTCTAGCCAAGAAAAGCTCCAAACCTCACAAAACCCCATATTCTTTAGATCTAAGCCTCCTACAACCAATTCCAAGAGAGAAACATGCATTAGGTTTGGAATTCAACAAGAGAACCCTAGAGAAAGCTAGAGATGGAATTAGGGTTTGAAACTCACCTTTATATAGAGAGGAGAGGGATCCAACAAGAGATGGGATGAGATTTGAGAGAAAAGGCTGGAAATCCTTGTCTTTTGATGGATTCTTCAATGAAACTTGCAAGAGATTGATGGATCTTGCCCTAGCTTGGGGGGGCGGGGGGGGGGGGGGTGGGGGGGGGGGGTGAGAAATGTAGTTGAGATGGCTGGGTAGTTTTAGTTGAGATGCAATTTAGGGTCAAATGGCCAAAATACCCCTCTTTTAAGTGTAGTGCAATGAAGAAACTCCAAGGGAACCTTTGGAAAAACTCAAGGAAAGCATTATTTCTCCGAAGGACATTAGAATCAATCAAACTACAGCCAAGGGCCCTACGCCCTATATTTCCTAAAATTACAAAACACCCCCTACACTTTCTCAAAACTACAAATAACCCTAAACTCCTAGACTAAGCCCAAAACCAATATAAACTCCTATAATTAAGCATCTAACTGTCACGACCTAAATTCCGGGGCACTGTCGGATATCCAGATTGTGATAACTTGGCAATGTTTATCATACATTTATCAAATAGTTCACATAAGAGATTTGACATTTAAATCAAACAATAATTCCAATTAAAATATAAAAGTCAAACAATATCAATAATCTCTGAATGATCCAAATTCCTATGTCCTGACTCAAATCAATAATGTATTAAAACATTACATAAATTACTAAACAAAAGCTAATCCTTCTATCAATTATTTGAATGTTTCTCGTTCTCTCTCTTCAGCCACGCATGCCAAAATCTACGTGCTGAACGTTGTCCTGTTCTGCCCCACCTGCAACAAAATTATTTGAAGGGGGCAACACAACATCAGTATCACTGGTGAATGAATATTCCTAATTACACAAGTCACATATAACATAACATCACATAATTCATCAAATCTGAATCAATAATCACATATCATTAAAAGTACATTCACATACAAATCTGTGCCCATGCACATTACCAAGCCTCAAAGGCCTTATCGTATATATGTATACCAGTCACCATGATCCTATGTCATCAGACACGTCCACTAAGGACCAGCCATCATAATGGCCACTCACGTCCACTAAGGACCAACCAACTCAATGGCCATTCATGTCTAAAGACCAGCCAACTCAATGGCCATCAATCATCCGAACACAAGTCCAACATCCACATATAAAATCCAATGTACAACATTTCATTACCATGTTCACCTTCTAGACATGTCATAACATTACAATAATCAGAATTGAATTAATTATCCATAACCTACACAAATCAACAGTGTGGACCAGCTCCCTGCACAAATTACATGTCGCTGCCCCACTTCTTTTCATGACTGGTAGTGATTGATGTAGGGGTGGCCCACCTTTATTATAAACATCAACATTACACAAAATTAACTAATTACTGTTAATCGCTGTTAATTCATTAATCACGATTAATCATAAATCACAGGAACTTTTAATATGAAAGTTAATTAATAATTCCAAGTCTATCCTAGTTAATAGACTCCTTCTAGAATTCACAGAGCATAGAACCCGTTCACACCTGAACCTCTTGATAAATAATCCAGTGGGTCTCGTTGGACCAAACCAAGATCAGACCTAATGTTTAAGGTCACCCAGGGATAGGCTTTATTCTTAATGGATTGAATTCACCATCAATCATCGTTACTGGGCCCCATAGTCTCAATAAATACAAATAAAATTCGTGAACAAGCCTTACAGTTAACAAAATTGAAGTTTCTGGATAACTGGGCAGATGGAGACCAGGCCACATGGGACCACCACCATTCAGATCATCCCTGGGTCCTCTTCAAGATGTGGGGGCCTAATCTATGATTAACTTAGGTAGTGGGTCCCACAAGGATTGTCGACAGTCTGCCCTTTTTCCATCTGACACACGCCTGGGACTCTTTGAGTCTGTTGGACAGTGGGACCCAATGGTTCAAAACCCAGATGTCCCACTACACTAAGGTCTTCCATGAGTCCCCTACAAAATGTAGGGTGCTGATCTTTGATCAGGTTAGACAATGGGTCCCGGTGAGGGTATCGACCAACTGCCCCGTTCCTCCTTCAACCACGCCTCAGGCACTTAGTTGCTATGGTTGGTGGGCCCAACGTGGCCCAATCCCTATGGGACCAGAACAGTTTGAGTCGCCTATGGGTCCACCTCAAGATCTATGGACCAGATTTTCCATCTGGTGGGCCACAGGGTCCCACAACCCCATCTACTATTCATGAGTACTCTCATCAGGCTCCTGTTTCCTCCAATTTCATGCACAAGCGATGGGTATTTTGGATTGAAACTCCATACTGAAAGAGTACCTTATTAATCAACAAATTTACCATTCTCAGATTGATTTACTTCAAGTCGATGACTTCTAGTTGTCATCCAATGCACTTCCAATACACAGCACTTGACAATTCCTGATACCAACTTATCTATATATATATATATATATATATATATAAAGAGGAGATAAAGTCCTATTCATCTTAAACTTCCTAATTCTACTACTATTATTTCCTCTGTTAGAGTTGTAATACAACTCCATTCCCAAAAACATGAGACACTTTCTAATACCATAATTGGTAATATTTCTTATTTCATAATAAGGAAACAACTGAGGTACTACCTGGGTCAGACTAATCTTGGGCCCAGGTAACTCAAGATATTACACTAACCCCTTTAATTACCCACAAAATCACACAAGCATACAAAATTAACGTAAATAGAATTTGAAAAAGCTGGGATCCCACGGCACTTGGTAGCTGCCAACGTAATCCTTTATCTTCATTATGATTCATAGCCATATAAATTCGAACATATTAGAGGCCTTATTGATATAATACTCCACGACATTTTCTGTTTCTGGAAAAGATCTTGATCTCTTGTTCTAGTAGGAAGCAAGAATTAGTCTGATGCATCTTTATCTTTCGAATCAGCTTCCTATTGTCAAATGTGATTGCTAATTAATTTAAATTGTTTGAGTCTTTAGGAGCATAAGGATTTTTTGTCATTCTTTGTTATTATAATTATTTCACTTAGCAGTTGTGTAAATATGACAATTTATAATTTTTCTTTTCTTCCGAGCATTTTGACTTTGGTTTGTTTCTCTATTCTTTCTTTTTTTTTTTCCTAATAAAAATCTATTGCCGCTGAAAAAAAGGGGTGGAAAAGAAAGGAAAACACAATGATCCAACGATTATGTATGTGTCACTTCATTTCAGTGAATCCAGTATGGATCTACTATTCTGTCCTGTATGCTGTACACTCAAAAACCCATAGACTTGACCTTTTCAAGATGCTTATCATCACATCATGGTTCTATTAATAGCAGTAACATGCTGTCCATGATTTTATTGGCATTGGGGTTGGTTATCGGTGATGGCATCTTTTGGCAGTGCAGGGACGCTGAACATGGTTGTTATCGGTGCAGAAATGTAGTACTCGATCATATGTTATAAAACGCGCTTATATATGAATATATTTGATAGGCTACAAAACGTGTTCTTTCTTTATGATAATATCTCTTTTTTTATTGGATGTTCTTCTCTTTTGCTTCCTGTACCAGAAAGTTATAGAAGAAACAATGGAAAAAGTACCGTACATGGAACAACTTATTGAATACTATGGTGGTCCAGAAAGAATCACAGCAAAACAACAGAATCAGGAGCTGGAAAGGGTTGCTAAGACCCTACCGGACAACGTACCTTCCTCTGTGAAGAGATTCACTGATCGTGCTCTTCTTTCTCTTCAGGTTTGTTTCCTTTGCATTTTCAAATTTTATAGCATATCATGCTCTATTTCTCCCTTTCAGGACTGACATCTGGTACAAATTTTTTGGTAAGTTGCAGTTGTACTTAGCCAGTAAGTCATTAGTTTTTAGAAAATCATTACTTATTAAAGTAAGAATTTGAAAACAACATGAACATTGTAAATCAATTTTTGTCAGTTCGATTATGGTTTGCTTTATATATTCTTCTAAAGTGAATGTTATGCATTTTTTCTCTTTCCCTGATCAGAAATGTTTGCAAATAGAATCAAGAATGAGCCCATAAGAGGAAACTTATCCGGTTGCTCCAATAATAGAGAATCAAGAATATTGTTTGAAATTGTTTGGGCATGCATATGGAAGACGGTAAAAGCCCCTGTAAGATGTATTGAAGGATGAAATGCTCAAGGAACTTGGAAAAGGTGGGGAACTCTGAAGACCTTAATTTGTCAATAGTAAGAAATACATGATGAATTGTACATCATGAAACATGCCTATAAACAAGGTTGAGTGGAGAACTGGAATTGATCCAACCCAAGAAGGGCTGCCCAGATGGGCCAATTGGATCATTCGTAAGTGTCATAAAAGGGTCCAAAACCTTTCTTATTTCCCTGCAGATCCATAGGGCCACTCTGCTTAAAGATTTCATTTAATGCACATCAAATTCCAATTAGTTGCCCCTCCTTATGTGTAGTATCCTTGTGGGCTCCTTCTAGTTCAATATCCAATTAAACACAACTAAATTTTAGTCACATAAGTGACTAATGGTACCACCTCCATGTTAAGAGGAGGGAATCTCTAATGGAGGGTGGATAGATGTGGAGTCTTTACACATGTCACGACCATGGTTAAAAATAGCGGACTCTATTTTGAAAATAACGGTGCTATGGTCTAAAACCTAGTACCAACCATTTTTAATTTAAAATATTATTTTTCCTATTTCTTATCCTCAATAGCATTTCCTATAGTTGTTTCTACCTATGATGCCCAGATACGGCATGGACACGGCAAAAACACAATAGGGACACGGATTTTACATGTAAAAATGGAAGTATCGGATACGATACGTTGCCCACTCTGAAGTATCCGTGCATCATAGGTTTCTACCCTTGGTTGGTTCCAAATCATTTAAAAAAAACACAAGATTGATTGCTATACAGTATTTGAATTCTATTGGCCACTTATAAAACTCACACTGCTGTGCCGCTACTTATCGCCACAACCGCTACGTAGCATTTTGGCCATTCACCGCTACACCCACCGCAACTGCTATTTTGATCCTTGGTCACAACCTACAATTCCAAATCCAGATTTTGGGACATGACTTGTGGGGATTACCATGTTGTACAATAATCCGCCGTAAAATCCCCATGTGTGAGGTCACCATAGGTTTCCGTGTGTTAGAACGATCGAGTTCACGATCTCTCAAATGATTGCATTTCGGTATTTCAGCAGAAGCTTGTGTGACCCATTGACTGCATACATATTTCAATAATAAGAGAGACAAATATCAGTGTACAAATATTCAAAGCATTCAGGTTAACTGTGAAAGTCGTTAGAACAAAAGTAGTTTAATTGCAATCCCAAAATGAAACAGGCCAACAAAAGCCATTACAAAATAAACCCCAAAAGTGTAAGTCTCCCAAAATGATGTGAGCTCCTGTGCAAGATACGATGCCTAATACACATTGTCAATGCATTGTCGGAACTCCACTCAGTCAGGTCCTGGGGTTCCTCCTCCGGCACATCCTCCTTTGAGGGAGGGGTCTGGGATCTGTCACCTACAGCAGCAAGGTGTAGTATTAGACTATGAATAGCCTAGTAAGTGCACAATATAAATAGCATTTCCATGTTACAAAAAATTAGAATAAATACATGTAATTGAATAGAATTTCAAGTAAGTATAACTAACCAGATCATGCAGGAATAGTACTGGCAAAGCATAAAGAATCAAACAAAATAGGATTCTAAATCAGATTATATCTAACAGTGCAATGAAATGATGCCCTAGCCTTACAGAGGTGCCAATGGGCCATGGCAGGTAGGAGACCTCATGGAGTCATCGGTGGGCTGTGGTAAGCAGGCGGTGTGTTGCAAATCCCTAGACACATGGTAGCCCCCATCTCATGTAGGAGACCTCATGGAGGCATCGGTGGGCTGTGGTAGGCAGGCAGTGCGTTGCAAATCCCTAGACACATGGTAGCTCTGCCGTGTGGCCATGATTGGGCTAAACAAAGCAAATCCTAATCACATGGTTGTAAGAAACCATATACCAACCCAAAAGCTTAAGCTCATAGGTGGAAGGCCCATACAGGTATATTAAGATATGTCAAGCCTATTACTTAGGCGATGTGGGATGTGGGACTTCTCAACACTCCCCCTCACGTGCAGGCCCAACAGATTTCATGGACGGGCCTGTCACGTGGGCTACACAAGAACACCGGGATCGAAACCCGCTCTGATACCATGACAAACTCACGATTGAAAAGAGTTTTGAATACTCTTGAAAATATATTATTCTGTGTGTTCTTCTCTTGAGATTATACATCAATATATATATCTTTACATGCCTTTAATCTAGGCTCTAAGAAAGGAAAACTCTCTAATTTACATCAATCAGGATTCTAAGTTAAGAAGGAAACTAATTACAGCTAATTACAGCCATAGTATTCTAAGTAAAGAAGGGTCCTCCTGTCTCCCATTCAATCCCACGTGAGTTATAACAATGGGCTCTTTTCAGATGGGCTTTGGGCCTATTTGGGCTTTGGGCCTATTTAACACTCCCTTGAGAAGTCCCACATCCCACATCGCCTAAGTAATAGGCTTGACATATCTTAATATACCTGTATGGGCCTTCCACCTATGAGCTTAAGCTTTTGGGTTGGTATATGGTTTCTTACATGGTATCAGAGCGGTTCTGATCTTCAGCATTAAGGTTCATTCAAGGAATCAATCAAAGAGAAATCTTTCTCTCTTGAAGAAAATAAACAGATAGAGGATCTGTTTTCAAGAGATCGGCATCCATCCTGTTCATGCGATAGGCTCAGATTAACTGTGGCCCACCTGCGATCATCACAGCATCATCAAGGATCCTTCCAGTCAAGATCGCCCAAGTCTTCTCAGTATTTTGGTGATTTTTTCAGAATTTTTTCGACACTGTAAGGTACTTTTTTTGATCGTTCTCGTGATTTCTCAAAATTGGTACAAGTTTTGATCAAGACCGTACAGATTTTTGGATCTTCAGCAGATTGAGTTCAAACCTCTTCCAATCTGAGCGAATATTTTGTGTCTACACAGATCAAGTCCTTGATCAGTGTCTAGGATCATCCGTGGGTCCCACGTAAAGTTTTTTTAGTAAAAATCAAGGACGTCAGGGTCCTTTTTTTTCCTGTTTTTGTTCTCTGCTTGGCCTGAGTGTTTTTTTTGTGTTTGGATCTGTCCAGTACCTTCTCCAGCACTCACAAAACTAAAGTTCAGATACTTTGCTGAGTTTATCACTTGTTGTTTCACTGTTTCACACTATACAGCTGAGATGGAAAAATCTGAGATCACTTTGATCAAATTTACTGGAAAGAATTATCCTGCCTGGTCTTTCCAATTTCAAACATATCTCGAAGCAAAGGAATTATGGGGCTTTGTTTCTGGCACGGACCCTAAACCCACTGAGGATGAGAAGAAAATCTCCTCTTGGTATACTAAAGATGCCAAAATCAAATCCTGGATTCTGGGATCCGTTGAGCCTCATCTGATAATGAATCTCAAGCCTTACCCCACTTCGAAAGCCATGTGGGGGTATTTGAAGAAAATATACCATCAAGATAACTCTGCCAGACAATTCCATCTTGAATGTGCAATTGCTGAATATACACAAGGGAATTTGTCCGTACAAGACTACTATTCCGGTTTCCGTACACTCTGGTCGGAATACGATAGTATTAAGTATGCGGATGTGGCTGACAATGTGTTGACCGTTATTCAAGACCTTCAGGCCTCTAGTCAGCGCGATCAGTTTTTGATGAAACTGCGGAATGAATTTGAAAGTGTCCGGTCTGCTCTGATGAATCGGACGCCACTACCTTCATTAGATGTCTGCTTGAATGAGCTCTTACGCGAAGAACAGCGTCTTATGACCTCGGCTCATATTGCTCAACAGAAGACTGATACCTATTCAGTCGCGTTCTCGGCCAATAAAACTTCTCAGCCTCCGCCTCGAGACTTGAGCAAAACCCAATGCTACAGTTGTCAGAAATTTGGGCACCTTGCCTCTCAGTGTAAACAGAAAGTCTGCAGTTACTGTAAAAAGTCGGGACATATCATCTCTGAATGTCGCCGCCGTCCACCACGTCCGTCAACACAGTATCAGACTCCACAATATCCGGTTCAGCAGTATCAGGCTTCACAGTCTCCGACTCCACACGCATATGTGGCTTCCTCAGTTATGCCTGCTCCTTCATCTGCCTCACAGTCTGGGCCCTCATCATCTCTCACTCCTGAATTAGTTCAACAAATGATTATCAATGCCCTCTCTGCCTTTGGTCTCTCAGGTAAGTCCCCTTCATCTTCTACTTGGTTCATTGATTCTGGGGCATCTAATCATATGTCAAATTCCCCCACCCCCTTCTCCACTATGACAAGTTACAATGGCCATCTTCAAATTCAAACTGCTGCCGGTGAACATGTTCCAATTACTGCTGTTGGTGATATCCCTGGTCCCATCCCATTGAGAAATGTTTACCTTTGCCCTAATTTAACTTCCAACTTATTGTCCGTAGGACAACTTGTTGAAAATAATTGTAATATCTCTTTCTCTTCTTCTGGTTGTGTTGTGCAGGACCAGATGTCCAGGAAGGAGATAGCGAGGGGGCCTAAGTGTGGACGCTTGTTTCCGCTGGATCTTTCTCAAATTTCTAGGAATCAATTTGACAATAATGTGTTTTGCTTTTCTCTTAGAGATAATTGCCGATTGTGGCATAATCGTCTCGGACATCCAAATTCAAAGGCTCTGTCCCTTATGTTAAATTCTGGTTTATTAAATAAATCTCTTGGTTTCTCTTCTTGTGTGCCTTTTGACTGTGCTACTTGTAAAATGGGGAAGAGCAAAACTCTTCCGTTTCCTCATTCAACTTCACACACTTCTAAGTGTTTTGATTTAGTCCATAGTGATGTATGGGGAATTGCTCCAGCTCTTTCCCATGCCCACTACAAATATTTTGTGACTTTTATTGATGACTTCAGTCGGTTTACATGGGTCTACTTTCTACATTCAAAATCTGATGTTTTCATTGTTTTTAAATTTTTTTTGGCTTATGTTGAAAATCAATTTTCCACTTGCATTAAAATCTTGCGATCTGATTCTGGCGGGGAATACATGTCCTCTGAGTTTCAACGGTTTTTGCAACAAAAAGGCATTATTTCTCAAAAATCTTGTCCTTATACTTCCCAGCAGAATGGAATCGCTGAAAGGAAAAATCGACATCTCCTTGATGTCACGCGTTCCCTTCTTCTCGAGTCATCCGTTCCTACTCGTTTTTGGGTTGAGGCACTGGCTACAGCCGCTCATCTTATCAATCGCATGCCATCACCCTCCATTGAGAATCAAAACCCTTATTTCCGTTTGTACAAAACCGCTCCATCCTATGCGGATCTTCATGTTTTTGGCTCCACTTGTTTTGTGCATTTGCCTCCCTCTGAGAGGACAAAACTCACGGCACAAACTCACGGCACAATCAGCTCAGTGTGTGTTTTTAGGTTATGCACCCTTCCAAAAAGGGTTCCTTTGTTATGATCTTCAAATTCGTCGTATCCGTACCTCTAGGAATGTCGTTTTCTTTGAACATCAGTATTTTTTTCAAAAACACATTGATCCTCCTGACCCCTCTTTTGTGTCCTTACCTGGTTTTTCTGACGACCCGTCAGTTGTTCGTTTTAATCCCAACTTTGTGTATCACAGACGGAACAGCACAGCGCCTACCAGGGATCCCCCTCCTGCTCTTCCTCCGGCATCTGATCCGACACCGGCAGTTGCTCCATCCGGCCATCCTTCATTGCGTCGCTCCACTCGGATTTCCGTACCACCATCCCGTTATGGGTTCTCCCATACTTCCTTAATGGCCACTTTATCTTCCTCTTCCATTCCCCAATCCTATTCTCAGGCTGTGCAGGACCCATGTTGGAACAAGGCTATGCAAGAGGAATTGGAGGCGTTAGCGCAAAATCATACGTGGGATATTGTCCCATCTCCTGTGGGTGTCAACCCTTTTGGCTGTAAGTGGGTATTTTCTCTCAAGTTAAAATCTGATGGATCTTTAGATCGATATAAGGCGCGTCTTGTCGCTCTTGGAAATCGGCAGGAATATGGCATTGATTATGATGAGACTTTTGCTCCAGTTGCCAAGATGACCACCGTCCGCACTATTCTTGCTATTGCTGCATCTCAGTCTTGGTCTCTCTATCAAATGGATGTCAAAAATGCGTTTCTCCATGGTGATCTCAAAGAAGACGTTTATATGCGACTACCTCCGGGTTGCTCATCCGGGACTGGTATGGTTGCCAAACTTCGTCGCTCCCTCTATGGCCTGAAACAAGCTCCTCGCGCATGGTTTGAGAAATTTCAAGCTGCTCTTCTCCGCTTGGATTTTCATCCAAGCCCATATGATCCTTTTATGTTTTTACATCGTGCTCCATCTGGGATCACTGTACTCCTTGTCTATGTGGATGACATCCTCATTACTGGTCCTAATGCAACCATGATTCAGACGATCCAAGCATCTCTTCGTGAAACATTTCACATGAAGGATCTCGGCCCCTACATTATTTCCTTGGTCTGGAAGTTCATCAATCGCCTAAAGGAATAGTTCTCAATCAGCACAAATACACTATTGATCTCATTGCCTTGGCTGGCCTTACTGCTTCCGCTCCTGTGGATACGCTGGTTGAACTGAATGTCAAACTTAGTCGCGAGGAAGGTGATCTTCTCTCTGATCCTACTACTTATTGCCAGTTAGTTGGCAGCTTGATCTACCTCACGATCACTCGCCCTGATATATCTTATGCGGTCAATCTGATGAGTCAATTCATGACTGCTCCTCGTCACCTTCATCTCGCTGCTGTTCGCCGCATCATTCGGTACCTTATTCGTACACCGACTCGTGGGTTGTTTTTTTCATCCACCAATCCTCTATCTCTCAAAGCTTATTCGGATGCTGATTGGGCAGGTTGTCCAGATACTCGCAGATCGACGACCGGCTGGTGCATGTTTTTAGGTGACAGTCTCATTTCTTGGAAATGCAAGAAACATGACAAAGTTTCAAAATCCTCTACCGAGGCAGAGTACCGCGCCATGTCTGCTGCATGCTCCGAAATTCTTTGGCTCCGTGGTTTACTTTCTGACATTGGATTTCCCGCCGTAGGAGCTACTCCACGCCATGCAGATAATACCAGTGCAATTCGGATTACTGAAAATCCAGTTTTTCATGAACGCACTAAACATATCGAGGTTGATTGTCACTTCATACGGGATGAGCTTAAACGTAATGTCATCAGTCTCCCACATGTCTCCACTGAACTCCAAATTGCTGATATTCTCACCAAAGGGCTTCCTCGACCACGTCATCAGTTCTTGGTTGCCAAATTGATGCTTGTTGATTCTCCCGCATCAATTTGAGGGGGAGTGTTAAATAGGCCCAAAGCCCAAATAGGCCCAAAGCCCATCTGAAAAGAGCCCATTGTTATAACTCACGTGGGATTGAATGGGAGACAGGAGGACCCTTCTTTACTTAGAATACTATGGCTGTAATTAGCTGTAATTAGTTTCCTTCTTAACTTAGAATCCTGATTGATGTAAATTAGAGGGTTTTCCTTTCTTAGAGCCTAGATTAAAGGCATGTAAAGATATATATATTGATGTATAATCTCAAGAGAAGAACACACAGAATAATATATTTTCAAGAGTATTCAAAACTCTTTTCAATCGTGAGTTTGTCAATGGTAGCTCTGCGAAGTGCGGAGTGGCCATGGAAAGGTGAGCAATACAATGCAAAGCATGATGCAATAATGCTCCGCTGGGTGATTCAGACAGATCCGACAAAACTTGAGTAGAGTGGCAAACTGAGAAAATATAGTACACGATAGGGCATGATCGGACAAAACAGACCTAACTAGTTTAGACAAATTGACTGAATCGGGCATATTATACAGATTATGATAATTAACTTAACACAAATAAACATGCTACATTTCGGCAGGAAATGGGTTGCCACGGAGTGGGTAAGAAAGGTCAAGACGGATCTGGGTGACTTGGATGGTAGCAGTGCAGCAAAGGCACGCATACTGACCAAATACATCACAACCGTTGATCCTATTAGTCCAGGGAGAAAGCAGGGTAATTAAATGCGCGCTACGTCCCATGGATTGACTTCTGTAGCTCAAACATTTATCTAAGGCCGGGTAAGTCAAAAGGTATGACAAAATAGTACAATTATACAAATAAAAAGGTGCCTGCGCAATGCATGCGAGTTGAACAAGTACAAGGAGTACAGATTGATTCCAAGTCAGCCAACATTCAAGGAACCATTACAAATTGCATTCCTAGGTCTTGGATTGCCATTGACAGGCTAGCATGCTTCCGTTCAACTCTCTGTGTCCTTGGGGTCCAACTGTCAGGTGTAAGGATTCCCTTGGTGCTCAGATGGTAATTGACAGTCCAAAGTCCAAACCCTAAGTCTACATACCCATGACATGGTCATGTGCTAAACAGTTCTCTGGACAAGTCTCGGGAGTGAAAGTCAGCTCAAACTATCACTGCTCCTTAGTTTCAAGTCAAAGTGCGAGGTGAGTCCAAGTTCCAGGTCAAATTAAAAAAAATTGGAGTTTTGATTCCACTAGTTGTTCAATTAGAAGAGGAAAACAATGGGCCATAAAGTCCTCAAAAGGGTCCCAAAGGTGGGCAAGAAACTAGGAAGAAGAAGCAAGACAAGGGGTCAAACAATGGTCAATCCGACATTGGGCATCAATGCAGTTTCATTTGTTCAGTCTGTCGTTTGGCATGTTCAGTTAGCTGTTTGACTTGTTCACTTGGCTGTTTGTCTAGGCTGTTTGGAATTTAGTTCAGGCTAAACAACCTACTGTACACCACTCCGCTGTTTGCCTGTTGGGCCAATTGCCGAGTGGCCTCTGTTTGGAATCCCGGGATGACAACTTTGGGGATATTTTTGGAATTTTTCTCCTCCATCCAAAAGTAACTTTTGGGGGTCTTTTTGCCATTGATTTGGTGGCCCATTGTGATAGTTTTTAGCCTGTTCATCAAAAGGGCAAACAATGGGTTTCTGGCCCAGTTTTTGAAAATCGAGGAAAATCAAATATAAATTGAGCATGCATGTTATATATTATGAATTTTCCTTGGGTCTTTTGATCTCACAAAAACTTGAAAACCAGTCTCTTACCACAAACCCTCAAATTCCTACACACAACAAATCCGAAAATAAAAAATGGAGAAAGACTTTGTGGAATGACTTGAAAATGGAAATCTATGGCTAACTTGAGTCCTAGAACTGAAATCTAGAAGATGGGTGGAAGGGCTTACCTCTAGAGGTTTGGACGAAGCTCGAATTGATGGAGGGTGGATCGGCCGTTCATGGATTTGCGTGAAAACAAGTCAGGGGAGAGAGCTTGACGAGGAGAATGCGTTGGCAAAGTCCTAATTCGAAACAGCGTTCAGGTTGGTGAGGTATGGAGGAGTTATGGGAGAGAAAACGAAAGAACAAAAGGGGCTGCTGTGTTGCTTGAAAAAAGACATTTGCTTCCCGTCACTTAACAAATGCATTCTCCTCCGGAACTGGGCCTTCTGAGCCTCAAAAGAGTAAAGTCCGAGAACAAAAGTTTCTCGAAACTTCTTGCTCTTTCCAACGAGCCCAAGAACGCCGCATTTTGAGTCTCCGATTAAAAACTCAACTTTCATGAAAATGACGACTATGCCCCCTGGAAACACTAAACTTGGTCCAATGTCCACTACACTGAACTGTTCTCATCTCTAATGTGTAAAACCAATCAAATACCATCAAGCAAACCTTAATCAACATTAAGTGCAGTAATTAGGGGTTGGGGTCTTACAACACACATCTTGAAGCCAAATGGAGTCGTCACATAATCACATTGGGGTTTCCTGGGAGTCTTCATATAAGGGTATGAGTTTGATTTCACTCAATATTGGAAGAGGGAAAAATATTTATTCAATGCGATTTTCTTTAAAGAGCATTACAACCTTTATATAGAGTAGTAGACAAAAATCTTGGTTCTCAATTTGAGATTACAGCTTATAATTAGAGTGGTTAGTAATCTTTGACTTTCAATTAAAGATTGGTAATTTCTAAAAAAGGACCCTAGATATTTTGACTTATCTTTCTAATTAAAGGAAATTACAATCAACTTGATTTCTCTTGATGAAGCCTCCTAAAATATGAGATTTGGCATGTGACGTGGCCACAACGCCCTTATTTAATATGTGATTAATTAATTAATTAGTGGGCCCTTTTTATATGATTGGTTGGGCCTATGTTGATCTTCTTGGGCCTTCTCTGATGAGTCGATTTGGCCCACGGCCTGCATCAATTCTCCCTTGCTTGAGAAAACTCAATTTTGACGAATTAAGATGCACTTAATCCTCCTAGATCAAAGATCAACCACACAAATTTACCATCTAATGGTTGGATTTCTTTCATCGATCACTGCATAAGTGTGGCATGTATTTGAGTTCTTCACACATTAGTATAACCAAGGATGAGCTACGTATCGGCCGCTAAATCGAGTGTAGTTGTGAGCGGCCCATAGCGGCCGTATCGCACCCCCCTCCCTTTTTTCTTCATTGCTGCTACTTTTTTTTTAAAAATGGCATTCACTGCTTCTTCTTTCCTTTTCATGAAGAACAAAAAAGGAAAAAATTGGAAGAGAGAGAGAGAGAGAGAGAGAGAGAGAGAGAGAGAGAGAGAGAGAGAGGAGTTTGTAGATGACTTACCTGGATCGGCAGCGCCACCAGCAGCAGGGTCAGCGGCGGCAGCAGCGGCAATGGGTTGCACCTCTCCATGCAGCAGACTCCTCCTTCAATTTCTACTCCTCCTTTCCCTCTTCTTCTTCTTCTTCTCCTTTCCTTCTTCTCATTCTCTCTCAATGCTTCTGTTTTGGGCGAAATCTAGGGCAGCACGATGTCCCTCGTTGATTTTATTTAAAGGTCAGCTATGGGCCCCACGATGGGCCCACCTGATGGGAGACATATATATAAACTAAATGGGCCATTAAAATAACATTTAAAAGCCCATTAAGAAAATGACTTAAAAACCAATCCATTAAAAAAAAACCAACAATTAAAGTCATTAAAAAATTATTCAAAAAAATCATCCAAATTTTTTTTTTTTAAATCTACTAAAAACGACCATTCAAAAATATTAACTGGGCCCATCCAGAAGAAGAAAAGCTGAAGAACTTTGTAGTTTTTTAACCACCGGTGGGCTCCATCACGAGGCCAGGATTTTAAAATAAAAAAGTCATGCCTTAGCCAAATATTATTTAATTGAAATTAATGCCTATGTCAAAATTCACTCGAATTGGAAATAGGGGCATATCCAACTTTCACACAGTCACACTAATTGAAAATATTACTAGTGGCACTACAAATGATAATGCTGATGGGAAGAGAATAGCGATGTCATATATCCTAATTCTTAAGTCTTAAGTCTTGACTTCATGACATGGTTCTTTTTTGTTATGAGCCTTTCACATTAATTGGAAAGAGGTTTTAACCAAATTTTTAATCTAATAGGAAATACTTAAATAAGGCCTTGACCAAAGTACACTTTAATAGAAAATGAGCCCTTTTCATTTTAATAGGAAACTAATCAAATTTAAATTTTAACATAAAAATCTTTATGAGCTTTTCATTACTTTCTAAGTTAGCACGACTAAGAAACATGAATACATGTGAAAAAACTAATCATTACTATTATTTTCTATTTATACAGCGATACAGGACCTCATATATTGAGGGCACCGCTACACCCCCTTTTCTTACTTAAATTTGCAACAGAAACACATTTTCTTTCATTTTACAATTTTCAGGATTTTTTGGGCGACTTTTTCAAATCGCACTGCTACGCCGCTACGTAGCGCTGGCCCGCCGCCACCGCTATTTTCATCCTTGAGTATAATAGAGATGTGGCTTATGTTAACGGTCTTGATGTGCTTTGTAGAGCCTTTGACTATATGGGTCAACTAACTGTTGAGATCTTACTTTCAGATCTGTAAGAAAGTATGATCCATCCATCAATCTTTCTTGTGCAGGCATCCATCCAAAATTCTGGGGGCCCTAAAATACCTAGGATATTACAAACAGTCACTAATATGAGACTGTTACATTATAACAGATTAACAGTTACCACTACGAGACTATTACCTTAAAAAGTCACCAATATGAGACTCCTACTTCATACCAGTTACCAATATGAGACTGTCATATGCTAGTAGCCACCAATATGTCTGCCACATAATAACAGTCACAAACATAGGACTGTGACAGTGACGTGATGTCAGACACCAATACATGACCAAACATGACTAGCTTCATTACCATTTGAGTACTTTTAGGGAGTATACCTAATCCATGCTCCAATTGAACTTCCTAATTAATTTGGTTTAACATGCAACCCATGAAGAATGAGAAGCCCTGTTGCCTGTTAATTCAATATGAAACGAGTGTCAATTAGGATCACAAGACTGAATTTGAGATAATCTCTTGTAGTCTATGCTGGAAAACATTGTAACAACTTGTGGGATCAGTGTCACTTCAATGACCTTTAACCTTATCCTTATGTGGTACCAAGAAACCCAGCACCACTATGCTATTGGCCTAGAAAGGCAGAATCATCTCCATGCATTGTCTTCATACTTAATATCTTACTAGCTGCAGTTGGTCCTGTGGTGATCGTTATCATTTGATACCACCCTGTCTGGGTAGGGCCAAGTTAACAAAATCTGTATATTATTACCGCGATATCCCTGTTTATCTTATACCCTTGTGGTATTAAGATCCCCACTGGTCTTGTGCCCTCGTTTGTCTTTGACCCCTGTTAGCTTATGTGGGTGCTGGCAATAAGGGTGGAACCAGGATATAGGCCTTTCCATGACCATTGTGAAAACAAAATAATTAAAATTTGCGATTATCTATCTATCTATCTATATATATATAATGTGACCTTGGCTTAGAAACTCTAATGTTAACTATGTTAATATCTAATGCTAATAATCATTTTAATCTATGTCAGCTTGAATCCTACTCTTACGTGATTTTCAATGTCTTTATTTATTTATTTATTTTTGTCTTGCATTATATATGCCTATTCACCAATTCTCTATACTAACTTTGCATGTGCCATTTAGGTAACATGCCCATGGATTTAGGAACTAACCTTGATGAGGGCTTCGGGGATGGGCCAGTTGGATTCGGCACGAATACTGGAGATCTTGGGAACTAAGGATAGAACTATGACAAGGGAATTACTAGTTTACTGCCTGAAATTTTGGGAAATTTATTTAGTGATTCAGACTGTAGAAGGGACTTTATGTTTTATGATTATTCAGTCAGACTTAGTATTTGATTAGTTAGTAGTTAAAAATAAACAATTTAATGGAATAATTAGTAGATTTATTAACTTATGCTCTCGTTAGAAATTTCTGTAATTGATGAAAATTATTGTCCGCTGCAATTCTAATTTGACCAAAGAATTTATCTTGCGGAAAATTATAGAACACCGCAAGAGCCAGAATTTGATGTTCGGATCTCAGGTCGTTACACAGATAATCCCAATAAAGAGTCTATGTGTTGACAACCAACCCTAGGTGGTCTTTCCACTCTCCCTTATACGCATCTTATGTCTTTCTGCTTCACACATTCTACAATATTCAGATTTCCCACTGGTTCACTTCGCACAAGATCTCTCCCTTCATGTAAAGACTCCTCAGGAACACCCTTTGGTGATGACTGTGAAGGTAGGAGGCCATGGAAGTGACTGTTAGAACTCAAAGCCCTTCAATTAAATAAATACATTACTAAAAGTTCATTACATCGCAAAATTATAATAAAATTAGTCATGCCAAAATTCCGGGGGCCCTAAAATACCTAGGATATTACACTGTTCACCTATGTTAGTTACCATACAAACTTGGCCCAACATGTGTAGTTCATGGGTATGGACCATGGTTTAAAATCTCAGTCTCGGTCGCGGTATCGGCCGGGCCGAAAAACCGATATGATATCGGTATCGGTCGCGGATATCGGTCCGTCGCGGTCATCGCGGTGTGAATTTTTTTTTAATCCAAAAAAATTTGCAAAAATATCCAAAAAATCCAGAATATTAGAAAATGCTGGAAAACTATATTTGTTTCCATTAATAACAACAATAAATCAAAATCTCGGTCACCTTAAGTTATGAGTCCTGTCTGTGTCGCAGACTCGCAGTTCACTGTCTTTTTTCCAGTATTTCATATAATGCAAACATTATTGATGCTCTGCTCATGATCAATTTATTAGTGTCAAATATAAGAAGATAAAGATAACATATCAATCATCATTTAATACTAACTTAATCATCAAATAAAGTTATGAAATTCAAGACCCTAAAGATTAGTGAATGAGATAGTGAGTTAGTGACTGAGATAGATAAATCATAAAGCACTTGGGCATCAAATTTTTTGGAAAACAAAAATTAATAAAATCATTTTCAAAATCCTAAATATATAGATCTAACATAAAAGTATGTAGATCTATCATTTACACACCATACAATGATCATGAATCATTAAAACAACATATTTATGATGAAATCCCCAAAAAATGATATTTTATAATTCAAATATTAAAAAATCCGAAAATAAAAAAAATTGGAAAAAAATTTCAAAATCATGTGTATGAGTAGATCTAGCATGAAAGTATATAGATCTAACTTCTAAATGAAGAAAACAATACAATTACACAAGTGAGTACGTGACAAACCTCTATGCTTCATCTATAAAAAAAAATAAAAATAAAATATATATATGCTTTAAGTTGATTTCCTCTTACCTTCGATAATATTTTCTTCAAAAAATAGAAGTGAGATTTGAAAATATGAAAGAGAGATGGTGGATGCTGCTATTGCTAGTAAGGGCCTTGAGAAGAGAGGAGAAGAAGATGAAGATGGGAGAAGAATCATAAAAATTAGGGTTTTTATGCTTTTTATACATCTCGGCCGATATATCGGCCGAGATATTGAAAATACCGAGATAATGGTCATCTCGGCCGAGATGACCCGAGATAATGGTGAAAACAACCCGAGACCAATATCTCAGTGAGATATCGGCCTGGTCTCGGCCGAGACCGGTTCATCTCGGCCGAGATGAACCGGTCTCGGCCGAGATTTTAAACCATGGTATGGACTGTTGAACCAAAACAGCCCCTAACCCTTGTTTGTTTAATGAGAATAGGCCCTTGGTTTATGTTTCATGAAAACTGGATGTTCTCTGCTGGGCATCCACTGGATTCATGTGCAGGCTGTTTGGATCCCAATAGATTTTAATTCTCCATAAGACACAAAAAAAATAAAAAATAAAAAAATCACAGGGTCTACAAGGAGTAATTAAACAAGTAATCCAAATCTAGATGGAATAGTGTAAGAATAATCTTAAATATGCCAGAAAAATGCTGGATGATAACTCAAAAGCCATATTTCACCCATGAGGGTAGTCGGTCATATAGAGAGAGAGAGAGAACATCCAGTTTTCATGATACATGGACTAATGGCCTATTCCCATTAAACAAACATGGGTTCGTGGCTGTTTTGGTTCAATAGTCATGCCGATGAACTACACATGTTGGGCCGAATGTCTATGGTAATCGATATAGGTCAACAATCACCAATATGAGACTGTTACATTATAACAGTCACCAGTATAAGATTATTACCTTGTACCAGTCACCAATATACGACTTGAACTCTATGTGAAGCTGGGGCAGATCAGATAGAGAGGTTGTTTGAAGAAGATGAGGTCAAAGCGGCGGTCTTCGCAATGGGGGGAGATAAAGCACCGGGGCCAGATGGTTTCCCTATAGCTTTCTTTCAAACGTTTTAGGAAGATATAAAGGAGGATGTAATGATTAATGAATTACATGAAAGAATTCCATGCCAGAGGTATAGTCTCCAAAACGATCGGGACTTCATTCATGACCTTAATTGCTAAGAGGGCGGGGGCTGAAAATATAAAAGACTATCGGCCTATTACTCTTATTGGTGTAGTTTATAAAGTGCTAACCAAAGTACTAGCTACATGGCTACAAAAAGTCCTCCAAAAGATGATATCATCTACACAAGGAGCATTTGTACATGGATGCCAAATCCTTGATAGTGTACTAATCGCAGATGAATGCATCCACTCCAGAAACAAGTCCAGAAGACCAGGCCTCATTTGTAAGCTAGTTATGGGGAAGGCTTATGATTAGTTGACTGGGATTTCCTATTATATCTATTAAGGAGAATGGGATTTGGCGTGAAATGGCGGAATTGGATCTTGGAATGCCTCAAAACTAACTCACTTTCTATTCCAATCAATGGATCTCCGAATGGGTTCTTATCCGCCACGGGAGTCTTGCGTCAGGGGGATCCATTATCACCATTCCTATGTGTCATAGTAGGAGAAGCCCTTAGTAAGACGATGTGTGCATCAGCTAACGCAGGGTTAAAAGGATTCTGTCCTTCAACTGATGCACAAGAAATAACTCATTTGCAATATATTGATGATACTATACTGTTCTGCGATGCAGAAGAAGACCAGCTTCACAATATTAAAGTGATTCTTTTATGCTATGAAGCGGTCTCGGGCCTTAGAGTTAACTTCTTCAAAAGTGAGCTCATAAGGATAAAGGTGAATGAAAACAACCTACATGATGCAGCGTAGACCTCATGGCCACATGTGTAGGGCCCGCATAGATTTAGGGATTTATTTTTATGTCAATAGTTTCTAATTTTATTATAATTAGGATTAGATTCTAGTTTCCTAGCTTAAGTAGGTTTCTTAGGGCTTAAGTTATCTTTCTTATTCATATGGCATTGTAGTAAAGAATTATTCAGTTGTTGATTAATGAAATTGGGTTTTTTCCATTGAGGTGCGTCCTCGTTATTATCTATGCGGAGATTTATTGTGTCTTCGGACACGTGCTTCGTCACCCATTGTGCTTTTAGCACTTCCCACGCAAACCCTAATCCTAGGGTCTGCATCAATTAGTATCAGAGCCGAACGATCCCTCGATCGTCGGCGTGATTAACCCTTTCCCTCTTTCCGTTCACTCAACCTTCAGCTCCAATCCCAAATCCCTGAGCATCAGCACCCCAAATCCATACTTTTCCCCAAACCCCAAATCACTGAAACCCAGCCCCAATTTTTACGCATTCCCATTCCCAATTTGCATTACCCATAGACCCATTATGTATTCCCATTCCTAATTTCCAGAAAACCAATCCAGACGACCCCATTCCCAGATCCCCTGATCGAGACCACACCCTTATCTCTTTCGCACAACCTCCAGCAGGACCCAGACCCCACTCGAGCCCCATACTCCTTCCCCAGATCCCGAGCCCCAAAAAAAAGAAAGAAAAAAGAAAAAACAAGGTTATGCCGACATCATCCTACATCTGACTAATCCGATCAACAGCAGATTTCACCAGATCAACGATTGAGATTTCTTCTGACGATATCGGGCTCATCTACCATCAGATTTCAGATCTTTTTTCTCCTGCGTGCTCGTAGATAGCATATCTATAGAGAAGGTCAGTCCATTCACATATCCAATATGAAATTCCATATCAGTAAGTTCTACAATGCACTTCAAGGAGTCAGATATGCGTGTCAATATGGATTTTGGTATGCTGGACATAAAAATTATTTCCAGCAATTTCTTGATTTGAAACAAGAAGAATTGTCCGTTCTTGAATATTCTGACCAATTTTCTAGACTCCAAGATGCTTGTGGAATGGAGGATGATGAAGAACTTGATTTCATTAGTTTTGTAAGAGGCTTTAGTCCGGACATAGTGGCGAGAATGACTGACTGCAGGACCATCCATGAGGCATTTTGGGAAGCAATTCTTGTGGAGCGGATACTTAAAAGGTCTCATCTAGTGGAAGTTACGCTTCAAGAAGAAAAGTCTCCGCACATAACAGACTGTGTTGAGGAACTAGTGCCAGCAGATATGCGGACCGATCCGCTAGAGTTGGACAAAAAAGATTCCATATCTATAGTTGGCCTTGAAATATCTCCTATGAGTACTGATAATTCCGAAGTGCAAATACCAAGTGATGAAGCGCAAGTAATTGATATTCCCCACATTAATTCTTCGATTGATTTTGTCTTTCATGATCAACTATGTCCACTGGGAGATGACCAGCGGATAGTCAGAGATTCTGATTTGTTGGTGCATGTTCTACAAGTAAGGCACATTAACACATATTTCATCCATCAAAAGCAATTATGCATGAAGCTGTGCCAAGAAGTTATAGATTGACCGACAAATCGGAAGTTCTTCAGATTGATCTTTGATCCAGGTTGACATTTTCCGAACTCGAGGTCGAGTTCTTTTTCAAGTGGGGGAGAATGATGGAGCGTAGACCTCATGGTCGCATGTGTAGGGTCCACATAGATTTAGGGATTTATTTTTATGTGAATAGTTTCTAATTTTATTGTAATTAGGATAAGATTCTAGTTTCCTAGCTTAAGTAGGTTTCTTAGGGCTTAAGTTATCTTTCTTATTCATATGGCATTGTAGTAAAGAATTATTAAGTTGCTGATTAATGAAATTTGTTTTTTTTTTCCATTGAGGTGTGTCCTCGTTATTATCTCTGCGGAGATTTATTGTGTCTTCGGACACGTGCTGCGGCACCCATCGTGCTTTTAGCACTTCCCACGCAAACCCTAATTCTAGGGTCTGCATCAATTAGTATTAGAGCCGAACGATCCCTTGATCGTCGGCGTGATTAACCCTATCCCTCTTTCCGTTCACTCAGCCTTCAGCCCCAATCGCAAATCCCTATCCTAAATCCCTGAGCATCAACACCCCAAATCCATACTTTTCCCCAAACCCCAAATCACTGAAACCCAGCCCCAATTTTTACGCATTACCATTCCCAATTTGCATTACCCATAGACCCATTATATATTCTCATTCCCAATTTCCAGAAAACCAATCCTGATGACCCCATTCCGATATCCCCCGATCGAGACCACACCCCTATCTCTTTCGCACAACCTCCAGCAGGACCCAGACCCCACTCGAGCCCCATACTCCTTCCCCAGATCCTGATTCCAAAAAAAAAAAAAGGTTGTGCTGACATCATCCTACATCTGACTAATCCGATCAACGACAGATTTCACCAGATCAACGGTTGTGATTTCTTCTGACGATGTCGGGCTCATCTACCATCAGATTTCAGATCCGTTTTCTCCTACGTGCTCGTAGATCGCATATCTATAGAAAAGGTCAGTCCATTCACATATCCAATATGAAATTCCATATCAGTAAGTTCTACAATGCAGTTCAAGGAGTCAGATATGCGTGTCAATATGGATTTTGGTATGCTGTACATAAAAATTATTTCCAGCAATTTCTTGATTTGAAACAAGAAGAATTGTCCGTTCTTGAATATTCTGACCAATTTTCTAGAGTCCAAGATGCTTGTGGAATGGAGGATGATGAAGAACTTGATTTCATTAGTTTTGTAAGAGGCATGAGACCGGACATAGTGGAGAGAATGACTGACCTCAAGACCATCCATGAGGCATTTTGGAAAGCAATTCGTGTGGAGCGGATACTTAAAAGGTCTCATCTAGTGGAACTTACGCTTCAAGAAGAAAAGTCTCCACACATAACAGACTGTTTTGAGGAACTAGTACCAGCAGATATGCGGACCGATCCGCTAGAGTTGGATAAAAAAGATTCCATATCTACAGTTGACCTTGAAATATCTCCTATTAGTACTAATGATTCCAAAGTGCAAATACCAAGTGATGAAGCGCAAATAATTGATATTCCCCACATTAATTCTTTGATTGATTTTGTCTTTCAGGATCAACTATGTCCACTGGGAGATGACCAGCGGATAGTCAGAGATTCTGATTTGTTGGTGCATGTTCTACAAGTAAGGCACATTAACACTTATTTCATCCATCAAAAGCAATTATGCATGAAGCTGTGCCAATAAGTTATAGATTGACCGACAAATCGGAAGTTCTTCAGATTGATCTTTGATCCAGGTTGACAGTTTCCGAACTCGTGGTCGAGTTCTTTTTCAAGTGGGGGAGAATGATGCAGTGTAGACCTCATGGCCATAGATTTGGGGATTTAT
This sequence comes from Cinnamomum chago, assembly GCA_038049695.1. Classification (NCBI taxonomy): domain Eukaryota; kingdom Viridiplantae; phylum Streptophyta; class Magnoliopsida; order Laurales; family Lauraceae; genus Cinnamomum; species Cinnamomum chago. The sequence goes on from CP142460.1 coordinate 26,087,599, forward strand.
CTTTATGTCAATAGTTTCTAATTTTATTGTAATTAGGATAAGATTCTAGTTTCCTAGCTTAAGTAGGTTTCTTAGGGCTTAAGTTATCTTTCTTATTCATATGGCAGTGTAGTAAAGAATTATTAAGTTGTTGATTAATGAAATTTGGTTTTTTTTCCATTGAGGTGTGTCCTCGTGATTATCTCTGCGGAGATTTATTGTGTCTTCGGACACGTGCTTCGGTACCCATTGTGCTTTTAGCATTTCCCACGCAAACCCTAATCCTAGGGTCTGTATCAATTAGTATCAGAGTCGAACAATCCCTCGATCGTCAGCATGATTAACCCTATCCCTCTTTCCGTTCACTCAGCCTTCAGCCCCGATCGCAAATCCCTATCCTAAATCCCTGAGCATCAACACCCCAAATCCATACTTTTCCCCAAACCCCAAATCACTGAAACCCAGCCCCAATTTTTACGCATTACCATTCCCAATTTGCATTACCCATAGACCCATTATGTATTCCCATTCCCAATTTCCAGAAAACCAATCCAGACGACCCCATTCCCATATCCCCCGATCGAGACCACACCCCTATCTCTTTCGCACAACCACCAGCAGGACCCAGACCCCACTCGAGCCCCATACTCCTTACCCAGATCCTGAGCCAAAAAAAAAAAGGTTGTGCTGACATCATCCTACATCTGACTAAGCCGATCAACGGCAGATTTCACCAGATCAACGGTTTAGATTTCTTCTGATGATATCGGGCTCATCTACCATCAGATTTCAGATCTGTTTTCCTGCGTGCTCCTAGACAGCATATCTATAGAGAAGGTCAGTCCATTCACATATCCAATATGAAATTCCATATCAGTAAGTTCTACAATACTCCAAGGAGTCAGATATGCGTGTCAATATGGATTTTGGTATGCTGTACATAAAAATTATTTCCAGCAATTTCTTGATTTGAAACAAGAAGAATTGTCCGTTCTTGAATATTCTGACCAATTTTCTAGACTCCAAGATGCTTGTGGAATGGAGGATGATGAAGAACTTGATTTCATTAGTTTTGTAAGAGGCTTTAGTCCGGACATAGTGGCGAGAATGACTGACTGCAAGACCATCCATGAGGCATTTTGGGAAGCAATTCTTGTGGAGCGGATACTTAAAAGGTCTCATCTAGTGGAAGTTACGCTTCAAGAAGAAAAGTCTCCGCACATAACAGACTGTGTTGAGGAACTAGTGCCAGCAGATATGCGGACCGATCCGCTAGAGTTGGACAAAAAAGATTCCATATCTATAGTTGGCCTTGAAATATCTCCTATGAGTACTGATAATTCCGAAGTGCAAATACCAAGTGATGAAGCGCAAGTAATTGATATTCCCCACATTAATTCTTCGATTGATTTTGTCTTTCATGATCAACTATGTCCACTGGGAGATGACCAGCGGATAGTCAGAGATTCTGATTTGTTGGTGCATGTTCTACAAGTAAGGCACATTAACACATATTTCATCCATCAAAAGCAATTATGCATGAAGCTGTGCCAAGAAGTTATAGATTGACCGACAAATCGGAAGTTCTTCAGATTGATCTTTGATCCAGGTTGACATTTTCCGAACTCGAGGTCGAGTTCTTTTTCAAGTGGGGGAGAATGATGTAGCGTAGACCTCATGGTCGCATGTGTAGGGTCCACATAGATTTAGGGATTTATTTTTATGTTAATAGTTTCTAATTTTATTGTAATTAGGATAAGATTCTAGTTTCCTAGCTTAAGTAGGTTTCTTAGGGCTTAAGTTATCTTTCTTATTCATATGGCATTGTAGTAAAGAATTATTAAGTTGCTGATTAATGAAATTTGTTTTTTTTTCCATTAAGGTGTGTCCTCGTTATTATCTCTGCGGAGATTTATTGTGTCTTCGGACACGTGCTTCGGCACCCATTGTGCTTTTAGCAGTTCCCACGCAAACCCTAATCCTAGGGTCTGCATCAATTAGTATCAGAGCCGAACGATCCCTCGATCGTCGGTGTGATTAACCCTATCCCTCTTTCCGTTCACTTAGCCTTCAGCCCCAATCCCAAATCCCTGAGCATCAACACCACAAATCCATACTTTTCCCCAAACCCCAAATCACTGAAACCTAGCCCCAATTTTTACGCATTCCCATTCCCAATTTGCATTACCCATAGACCCATTATGTATTCCCATTCCTAATTTCCAGAAAACCAATCTAGACGACCCCCTTCCCAGATCCCTCGATCGAGACCACACCCCTATCTCTTTCGCACAACCTCCAGCAGGACCCAGACCCCACTCGAGCCCCATACTCCTTCCCAGATCCTGAGCCAAAAAAAAAGGAAGGTTGTGCTGACATCATCCTACATCTGACTAATCCGATCAATGGTAGATTTCACCAGATCAACGGTTGAGATTTCTTCTGACGATATCGGGCTCATCTACGATCAGATTTCAGATCTGTTTTCTCCAGCGTGCTTGTAGATAGCATATCTACAGAAAAAGTCAGTCCATTCACATATCCAATATGAAATTCCATATCGGTAAGTTCTACAATGCACTTCAAGGAGTCAGATATGCGTGTCAATATGGATTTTGGTATGCTGTACATAAAAATTATTTCCAACAATTTCTTGATTTGAAACAAGAAGAATTGTCCGTTCTTGAATATTCTAACCAATTTTCAAGACTCCAAGATGCTTGTGGAATGGAGGATGATGAAGAACTTGATTTCATTAGTTTTGTAAGAGGCTTGAGACCGGACATAGTGGAGAGAATGACTGGCTGCAAGACCATCCATGAGGCATTTTGGGAAGCAATTCGTGTGGAGCGGATACTTAAAAGGTCTCATCTGGTGGAAGTTACGCTTCAAGAAGAAAAGTCTCCACACATAACAGACTGTGTTGAGGAACTAGTGCCAGCGGATATGCGGACGGATCCGCTAGAGTTGGACAAAAAAGATTCCATATTTTCAGTTGCCCTTGAAATATCTCCTATGAGTACTAATAATTCCAAAGTGCAAATACCAAGTGATGAAGCGCAAGTTATTGATATTCGCCACATTAATTCTCCGATTGATTGTCTTTTAGGATCAACTATGTCCAATGGGAGATGACCAGCGGATAGTCAGAGATTCTGATTTGATGGTGCATGTTCTACAAGTAAGGCACATTGACACATATTTCAACCATCAAAAGCAATTATGCATGAAGCTGTGCCAAGAAGTTATAGATCGACCGACAAATCGGAAGTTCGTTAGATTGATCTTTGATCCAGGTCGACATTTTCCGAACTCGAGGTCAAGTTCTTTTTCAAGTGGGGGAGAATGATGCAGCGTAGACCTCATGGCCGCATGTGTAGGGCCCACATAGATTTAGGGATTTATTTTTATGTCAATAGTTTCTAATTTTATTGTAATTAGGATAAGATTCTAGTTTTCTAGCTTGAGTAGGTTTCTTAGTGCTGAAGTTATCTTTCTTATTCATATGGCATTGTATTAAAGAATTATTCAGTTGTTGATTAATGAAATTGGGTTTTTCCATTGAGGTGCGTTCTCGTTGTTATCTCTGTGGTGATTTATTGTGTCTTCAGACACGTGCTGTGGCTCCCATTGTGCTTATAGCACTTCCTACGCAAACCCTAACCCTAGGGTCTGCATCACTACACTCTTTGGCAGAGCTCCTCTGGTGTAAAGCTGGATTACTCCCATCAACTTACTTGGGTTTGCCATTATGTTACAGAGTGGCCTCCTAATCACTATGGACACCGGTGCTTGAAAGGATGGAAAAAAAGCTATCTGCATGGAAGACCAAGTATGTCTCTTTTGGTGGAAGGATCACCTTAATTAAAGCAGCCTTATCAAATCTTCCAATTTACTTCATGTCTCTCATTAAATGCCCGGTCGAGGTAATTAAACACATTGAGAAGTTGCAAAGAGACTTCTTACGGAATGGAAATCACAAAATGAAGAAGTTCCACTTGATAAAATGGTCCAAAGTCTGCAAAGTCCAAGGAGATGGGGGATTGGGAATTAGAGTGGTGAAGGAGATGAATCTAGCACTTCTTAGCAAGTGGTTATGGAGGATGGGGGATGGATCAGAAGCCTTATGGAAACTTTTGTGAGATGGGTGGTAAGTTAGGGATCCTAAGACATGGTACTCTAGCATATGGAAAGGCATTTTGGCATCAAAGGAAATGTTCTACAAAAATATCAGATATCGCGTGGGTAAAGGTGACAGTCTTCTTTTGGACAGATCTCTGGGTAGGTGAAGCCCCCTTAGTGACTGCATTTTCCAAACTTATTTAATTGTGCTACTGATCAAAGCGCCAAAGTTATAGATTACTTGGAGATGATTGACGATTAGGTAGTGTTGGGTCCCATTTTTAGAAGAAACCTGCATGAGGTGGAGGCGGCTCAATTTACAGAGATGATGGCGCTGATCAGAAAAGTTTCCGTTCCTAAAAATGGGATAGATAGAAGGATATGGACAGCCTCTACAAACGGGATGTTTTCAGTTGCTTCTTTATTCTTGTCCATGACTAGAGAAGCAATGGCATCACAAACACAGTTGGCTACACTATGGAGGATTAAAGCCCCACCTAGTGTCATTGCATTCGGGTGGTCAGCCCTACTTGGCAGAATCTTAACGATGGACAATCTGAGGCGAAGGAGGGTATTGGTAGTGAATGCCTGCCCAATGTGTTTATCAGATGAGGAATCCATTGACCACCTATTAGTTAATTGTAGAATGGCACAACACATCTTGAAGGCAACGTTGGGGTGGTTCCAATGTTGCGGACCACTTCCGAATTCCATAGCATCCCTTTCTTGAGTACTGGAGCATGGGAGTGGGTTCAAAGAGAGGTAGGATTATGTGTAAACTCTCCTTTATGGCAATTCTGTGTCTATCTGGAAAGAAAGGAATAGGAGATGCTTTGAAGGACGATCACGCAATGAATATCAAATAGGGGAGAAAGTGAAACAGCAGGTAGCCATTTGGGCATCCTCATTGCCACTATTCAAGGGAATTTCAGAAAATATCATCATTCAAAATTAGAAGGAAGTGGCACTCTCACTGTCGCATAAATCCCCTATAACAAATAGATGGACAACCCCACCTATTGGTGCATTGAAACTGAATTTTGATGGAAGTGCTAAAGGCAACCTGGGAATGGCGGGAGTAGGGGGTGTTGATGCAGTACGGAAGGGCCCTGGGCCTACATGATGTACCCAGCCATCCAACCCAGTTCATTGGGTTCAGCCCAAAGGCCCAATTGGCTAAGAAGCTACTGTGGCATGCTAATTTTATCTTAAGTACTACTTATGAATTGTTTCTTGTTTTATTGTTTATTAGGATTAGTAACTTTCTATTCTAGAATTCTTATTACATTGTATATAGAGAAGCCCTTTATTGTATTAGGTTTGTTAAGATTAGTAACTTTCCATTCTAGAATTCTTATTACACTATATATAGAGAAGCCCTTTGTATTAGGTATGCTTATTCCAATTAATCAAGTTGCTTGCGTTTGTTGTCAGTGTATGGAGTGTCTTGTGATTTCGGTTGTGCCCTAGTGGCTGGAATCCTATTGGATTCGATCAATCCCTCGGGAGATTGATCTTTCGCTCGATCGCGGATCTAGGCTGTGCCAGGTGTCATCCATGATGATGAAGAAAATACCTTATTGGCATACTCAGGACCAGCTGGTCTATGTTTGATTAACAAAGTTATAGTATTAGCTCTGAACATCGGGCTGAGAAGAGCCTTGAGATTCAATCCTCAGCTATTGGTGATTGAAGGGGATTCTTCATGTGCAATAAAATGGGCATCTCAACCATCCACCGCTCCTTGGTACTTGGCAGACATCGTGGAATGGGTGGTAGAGAACTCCAACAAATTTAACATTTCATTCCATCTAATCAAGCGTGATGCCAACTCCAAAGTGGACTGTATAGCGAAAGAGGGAGTATTCAAACCTGATTTGCTTATTGTTACCAATCCGTAATATATACTTGTTCCTTCGGGTTCACACCCGAAGTTTGGAGGGTGTCAACCTTTCTTTTTGGGGATGATTGTTATGCCCACTTTTTTTTTTTTTGGGTAGGGGGGGGGGGGGGGGGGGGGGGGGGGGCTTTTTTGTTGCAAGTATACTTCTCTTATACTGTAAATTTTGGATAAATAAATAAATTCATCCTTTCAAAAAAAATAAAAAAATACAGACTTGAGCTCGACCGAGGAGACCCATCCGAACGCTGGAAGTATTAAAAAAATAGAAAAAATTGAGATCGTATCGATTGCTGCAGAGCTAGGGGTTGGATTTGACGAGTTAAGAAATAGAGGATCGGTGGGCCATCCTTCAGATTATCGGGACAAAAGGGAGGAGTTCTTGGTTTTGTTGGTTGCTAGAGAAATATAAGTACAGGATCCTCTCAGTTCTGAGCACTGGGATCTTGGTTTTGCTGAAGAGCAGAGAGAGAAGGAAGCATCGCCCGACCTTATTCAACGCTGCTCTGCAAGTCAAGAAAGGACGAAGAGAAGTGTAGAGAAGAGAGGGATCTTTGTTGCATCTTTTTTTGTAACTATGATTGAAGTCCACTGCTTGGCTATTGCAAAGCAACAAAGGAAAAGGATTGAAGAGAGCCAAACCGATTGAAAGTAAAAAGAAAAAAATAAAACAAAAGCAAAAAAAAAAAAAAAAGAGGAAGGTGTTCGGTCACTGCTGTATAGAAACACAGATGAGATAAAGCAAAGGAGGCAAAGGCCCTGTTTTGAAGATTGTTTGATTCAAGCATCCAAGAAGGAAGCCAGAGAAGAGAAAGGCATCTTCTTGTCAGTACTGCCCCTGCCTCGATGCATGGTAGGTTGCCCATGGTGGCGTGACCACTCATGGTCACCGTCGGGTTTTCCCTCGCCAGATCCGGACTCCCCTCTTGTATTGCTTGCTTTTAATGAAAGTAACCATAAAAAAAAAAGAAAAAAAAAAAAAGGAAGAAGAGGGAGGTGGCTTCATGTCCATCATCATCACAGGGAGTTTTCTCTCTGGTTGGAATCTCCTCTTGGACAGTCAAAGATAAGAGGGAGACTAACGGGAGGAGGGAGGGAGGAAAACGGGAAAAGGCTAAAAGGGTAGATCCGGTTTTTGCAGGGAAAACAAAGAGGGCAACTGCCTGCAGTAAGATCTCTGTCTGTTCTAACATCAACCAGATGTTTCTTCCCAAAAAAAAAAAGATCTGTGCCTGTTGCTAAGCTGTAGTTCGGCAGCCGGTGATGCTGCAGCCGACCTTGAGTTTCAGTCGAGAGCGCTTTTTGCAGTGCTATATGCAAGTAACTCCCCCTCCCCTGTTTTACTTCGCATCAGAGTACTGGGCTAGCTAGTAGCCCTAGGCAGAGTTTGGCTATCCTTTCTTGATCAGCCTATGGATAGGAGGGGACAATCTCACTCCTCCGAGAAGAAATCCAGCTTAGCAGCCCAGAGCCCAGTCAGCAAAGTGTGCTGACATAGTAGAGCCATGTCAGCACAGATCACCATGTCAGCTTTAGATTTAGTCAAAGGTAGATTTGACAGATCAACGCTTAGAAATTCTTTTTTGCAATTTTGGAGTCATCCATGCTCGAATTATAGATTTATTTTCGCCTGTGCCCACATGATGATGAAAACTACGTGTCATAAGGACAATTAAAACAATATAGTAGTTCAAAGAAGTTTTCTTTATAATCATCCGTACATTCATCAAGCCTCTCATTCTCATCTTCTTTGCCAAAGCCACATGATCCATATGCTTCTGAGAGAGATTGTGGTAAATCTGGTCTAGTAGACCATTACCTCTGACAAAATCATAAAGAGCGGGAAACAACAGAGATGGTCCTATGGACAGACAGTGATCAGCAGCAAAACATAATGGAAGTTGTGGAAAAGCATCAATTGGAAAAAGGGTTATAGTAATTATGAACAATCATAGTTATGTGGAAGAGCGGAAGACTATTCAGGACTTAGAACCTACAATATAAAGTGTTCCTTTTTCATCAGAAAAGTTCAAGTTTATGAGATTATTCGAGTCAAGGGGAGAAAACTCTCTGAAGACTCAACAGTTACTTCTTTTTTTTTTTTTTTTTTTTTGAAGACTCGACAGTTACTTGGTAGTGTGAATCCAGATACTCATTAAGTTATGGCTGATTAATCCATGCTGACACTATTACATAGTATCTATGTACCAGCTTGAGGGGGAATGTTGAGAATTGAGATACAGATGGGTTTACTTGTAATTTCGGTCATTGGGTTTATCTATAATTTTGGGAGTAAGTTTCCTAAATTAGGATCAGTTTTAATTTGAGTTATTTTAGGATAGAGTTGTGATATTAATAGAATTTCCTATTATTATAGGATTAGGTTTCCTAGTATGGTTAGGATTAGATTTCCTAATTTGAGTTGGTATCTTCGATTGTACTTAAAGTTAAATGGGTCAGTGGGTCGCAGCCCATTTCAAATAAAGCCCAATTACTTGGTCAAAACACCTCATGTGTGTACAGGTATGTAAATTTATTCTTTGCCTTTTTAGGAGATATGATTAGATTAGAATGGCTGTAATCAAGATTAGAATGACTATAATCATTGTAAATTGTATAGCAACAATACATCTATATAAAGGAGAATCGAGACCCCTGAAAGGGATCATCGAATTCACAGCACAATTTGTCTCTCTTATTGTTGTCTTTGAGATGGTATCAAAGCCTTGAGCAAACACAACTCTATACAGAGTTTTCTGAGTGAATCTTCTCTATCTTCCGAGCATTGGAAGTCGTCAGTATCTTCTCTGCTCAGAATCCTTCCATTTGTTGGTCTGATCAAGTTGTGATCATACGCGGCCCACTTCAGATCGGCATCACGGTACCTGGAGATTGCAACCATTTTGGTCGACTGGATATTCTGGTATTTATGTATATTTTTTGAGAATTTTTGGCATCTAAGAGGTAGTTTTTCTACCCTCTTTTGAGAATTTCCATTTTTTTCAATATATTTTCATCACAACCGTCCAAGTTTCTGGATCTGGCTCATTTTGGCGAGCAATCTGGTTTGATTAGTGCGTCTTTTGATCCTTCATCTATCTATGATGTTTGATTGATCATTCGTCCCACCATATTTCTGTTGCATTCCATCTTCTCTGAAAAATCAAGCACGCTTGGGACGGTTTTTTCTCTCAAACTTTTTGTTTGAGCATAAAACTGCTATTTTATTGTTCTGTCATCACTGATTGCTCAGTTGGGAGTTTCTCTCGTCTCTGATTATGACATTATCAGTTGGGTTTAGTACACGCTTTCTGGCAACAACAATCAGTTGGAATTAATTACAGATTGTAATAGATCTACTGAAATGGAAAAGACTGAAATTGCCTTGATAAAATTTAATGGCGAAAACTACACTTCCTGGTCATATCAATTTCAAGTTTATCTTGAAGGAAAGGAAATGTGGGGACTTGTTTCAGGATTGGATCCAAGACCTAGAGAATATGAGATTTTTTTTTTTTTATCTTGGAATACAAAGGATGCCAAGACCAAAACTTGGATTCTTGGTTTTGTTGAACCACAATATACCCTGAATCTCAAACCCTACAAGACCTCTAAGGAGATGTGGGAATATTTGAAACAAGTATATCACCAAGGGAATTTTGCCCGACAATATCAAGTTGAACTTGAGATTGCTTGGTATTCTCAGGGCACCTCTTCAATCCAGGACTATTATACAGGTTTTCTATATTTATGGGCAGAATATGACGAAATAAAATACATCAATGTATCTGAAGCAGCCCTTTCTGAGATTCAAAAATTACTGGAAACTAGTCACAAGGACCAGTTTCTCATGAAATCGAGACCCGATTATGAGATTGTTTGTTCCAACCTGATGATGAGTAGGGTTCCATCTCCATCCCTGAATGAGTGTCTTCATAAACTCTTGCACGAGGAACAAAGTTAGATCACTCAGCATGTTCTGAAACAATAGTCTTCTAGAAATTCTCTTGACGTAGCATATGTTGCCACTACAAATCACACCCCTGGTATATCTCAAGGTCCGGGAGGGATGGTCCATCATACCACTTCTGTTGCTAAAGGATAGTTTGCTACAAGAGATCTTAGTAAAATCCAATGTTTTGGTTGCAAGAATTATGGACACTATGCCTCGTAGTGTAAGAACAAGTTCTGCAATTATTCCAACTCTGCTCCTCCAGTCACCCTTGAGCTTGTTCAACAAATGATCATGAATTCCTTCTCTGACATAGGCATTTCAGGTAACCACCAACCCTTATCCTCAGTATGGTATCTTGATTTTGGAGCTTCAAATCACATGACCTCCTCCTAGGCTCATCTATCTATTATGCAACCATACAATGGAATTTTGCAAGTTCATACTGCTAATGGTCAAAAGCTTCACTTAATCAACCGCTTACCATCCCCTCGTCTCACCAATCAAACACCATACTTTCGTCTCTTTCATTAGGATCCTACTTATACCCACTTGCGTATTTTTTGTGTGCTTTGTTCATCTTCCTCCTTAACGTACAACATTAGCTGCTCGATTAGCTCAATGTGCGTTCCTTGGTTATATTTTCCACCAAAAAGGGTATCTCTGCTATGATCCTGTGCTCAACCGCATCCGCATCTCTCAAAATGTCATTTTCTTCGAAAATCAAAGTTTCTTTTCTAACCATCCTAAGCCTTTGCCTTCTTTTTCTCATTTACCGGATTTTACTGATGAAATTTATTCCTCACTTGTTTATGAACGACGTCGTCATAATGATGTTCCACTACTGCACCCCCCTCCAGATCCATCGCCGGCACCTGATCTTGCCCCTACTTCATCACGTGATCTTATTATTCCCTCATCTCTAGTTTAGCTTCGGTGTTCTACTTGCCTCTCCAAGCCTCCAGATAAATTTGGTTTCACTCACACATCTTTGCTTGCTACTCTATTTTCCATTGCCATACCTAACTCTTACTCACAGGCGGTTAAGCATGATTGTTGGCAAAAGGCTATGCAAGAAGAATTAGCTGCACTGTAGGACAATCATACATGGGATCTAGTTCCATGTCCATCTACTACAAAATCCATCAACTGCAAATGGGTTTTCTTAGTCAAACTTAAGGCAGATGGCTCATTGGATCGTTAAAGGCACGGTTAGTCGCATCGGGCAACTGAGAGGAATATGGTATCGACTATGACGAAACGTTTGCCCCAGTTGCAAAAATGACAACAGTCAGTATTGTTCTTCCCATTGCTGGCTCTCATTCATGGCCTCTTTGCCAATTTGATGTCAAGAATGCGTTTTTTCATGGTGATCTCAAAGAAGAAGTCTATATGCGACTTCCCAAGGAATTACCGGTGCCTCGGCAGGAGATGTTGCTCGCTTATGACGATCTCTATATGGTCTAAAGCAAGCACCACGCGCTTGGTTTGAAAATTTTTGAGATGCTCTTCTTCACCTTAAATTCTCTCAAAGTCCTTATGAACCTTCTATGTTCCTGCATCGCTCCTCGAATGGAATTATTGTCCTCTTGGTTTACGTGGATGACATCATTATATCTAGGACAGATTTGGACATGATCAAACATCTACAAATATCCCTACATGAGTCCTTTCATATGAAAGATTTAACAATCGTAGCATGTAGAAGAGATTTTGAGCTATAATTTTTTGTGTCTTCATTGGAGATTCTCTCCCATTATATAGAATACAGATGCCTTATCAAAGGCTACAAATCAGCTCTACAAATTAGCTAATCTATTTACAATCTAATTAAAGAAAGAGTATTAGACTAAATCTAATTACAATCAAATTAAGGAAGGAAAGAAATCTGTGCAATATTTGACCAAATCCAATGAGATTGGATGTCACCATATTGGGCCCAAGTGGGCCTGAGCCATCTTGTATTTGACACCCACCCTCAAATTGATGCTGGGGAATCCACAAGCATCAATTTGCTAACCAAGAACTGATGGCGAGGTCGCGGAAGTCCCTTTATGAGGATATCGGCAGTTTGAAGATCAGAAGAGATGTGAGGAAGGCTAATGACATCACGCTTGTATTCATCGCGGATAAAATGGCAATCAATCTCGATGTGTTTAGTGCGTTCGTGGAAAACTGGATTGGGAGTAATATGAATTGCACTAGTATTGTCTGCATAGAGAGGAGTGGCACTATCGGCAGGAAATTTGAGATCAGAAAGCAACCCACGAAGCCAGAGAATTTCTGAACAAGCAGCAGACATGGCACGATACTCAGCTTCAGTGGAAGATTTTGAGACCTTATCTTGTTTCTTACATTTCCACGAAATCAAGCTATCTCCCAGATACATGCACTATCCTGTGGTAGAGCGACGAGTATCCGGACAACCGGCCCAATCAGCATCTGAGTATGCTTTGAGTGTCAGGGAATTGTTGGCCGGATAGAATAATCCACGGGTTGGTGTCCGAATTAGGTATTTAATAATACGGCGGACTGCAGCCAAATGAAGATGTCGAGGATCAGTCATGAATTGACTGACTAAATTGACTGCATAAGAGATGTCAGGACGAGTTATCGTCAAGTAGATCAAGCTGCCAACGAGGCGACGATAAAGTGTAGGATCAGAGAGAGGATCCCCACTGTCTTATTGAAGTTTAACATTGACTTTGACTGGAGTATCGACGGGAGCAGATCCTTGAAGTCCAGCCATTTCAATTAATTCAAGAGCATATTTATGTTGATGAAGTACAATGCCTTTTGCAGATTGATGAACTTCAAGACCTAGAAAATAGTGCAGAGGACCAAGATCTTTCATGTGGAAAGATTCATGAAGAGAGGCCTGAAGTTGGTGAATCATATCTGCATCGGTACCTGTAATGATGATGTCATCCACATAAACAAGAAGAATAGTAATCCCCGTAGAAGTATGATGAAGAAACATGGATGGATCATATGGACTAGGATGAAACCCCAAGTGCTGAAGAGCATTGTGGAATTTTTCAAACCATGCCCTAGGGGCTTGTTTGAGGCCATAAAGAGAACGCCGTAGTTTGGCAACAGCACCGGTGATGATAGATGATACTCCCTGAGGAAGGCGCATATAGACATCTTCTTTGAGATCGCCATGAAGAAATGCATTCTTGACATCCATCTGGTAGAGAGGCCAGGATTGGGATGCTGCGATGGCAAGAATAGTCCGAACAGTTGTCATCTTTGCTACAGGAGCAAAAGTATCCTCATAATCAATACCATATTCCTGCCGATTACCCATAGCGACAAGACGGGCCTTGTACCTATCCAGAGTTCCATCAGGTTTAAGCTTGATAGAATATATCCATTTGCAACCAATTGGCTTAACTGAAGGAGGACACAGAACCACATCCCATGTATGATTTTGCGCAAGAGCATCCAATTCATCCTGCATAGCTTTGTTCCAACACTCATGTTGCACAGCCTGATAGTAAGAGTTCGGAATAGATGTAGAAGACATGGTGGCCATCAAGGCAGTGTGGGTAAACCCATAACGAGTTGAAGGTACTGAAATCCGAGATGATCGACGCAAGGGAGGGTCTCCAGTTGGACCAGATGTAGTTGTGCGATCGTTAGGGGGACTATCTGTGTTTGCTGCATTACTCCGCCTATGATACACGAATTTAGGATCAAATTTCACAAATGGAGTTTTGTCCGAAAAACCAGGTAAGGAAACAACAGATGGGGATTTGACAGACTCAAGATATTGTTGGAAAAAATATTGATTTAAAAAAAAAACAACATTACAGGAGGTACGAATGCGCCGTATTTGAGGATCATAACACAGAAACCCCTTTTGGTGACTAGCATATCCTAGAAATGCGCATTTAGCATATTGGGCAGTAAGTTTGTTACGCTCAGAAGGAGGTAAATGTACAAAACACACCGATCCAAAAACATGCAGATCATCATAAGACAGTGTAGTTTTGTATAATCGAGAAAAAGGACTCTCATTTTCTAAAGAGAAGGAAGGTAATCGATTTATCAGGTGGACAGCAGTGCTAAGAGCTTCTGTCCAAAACCATGTAGGAACAGAGGATTCAATAAGAAGAGAGCGAGTAACATCAAGGAGATGTCTATTCTTCCTTTCAGCAACCCCATTTTGCTGAGGGGTATAAGGATAAGATTTTTGAGAAAGTATTCCTTTTTGCTGTAAAGAAGTTTGAAACTCTGTAGACACATATTCACCTCCCGAATCAGAACGTAAAATTTTAATGCAAGTGGAAAATTGATTCTCAACATATGCTAAAAACATTTTGAAAACATTAAAGACCTCAGCTTTAGAATGCAAAAAATAGACCCATGTAAATCTACTATAATCATGAATGAATGTCACAATATTTATAATGAGCATGAGACAAAAGAGGAGCAATACCCCAAACATCACTATGAACTAAATCAAAACAATGAATGCTAGTAGAAGTGGAGACAGAAAAAGGAAGAGTTTTACTTTTTCCCATCTTACATGTAGCACAATCAAAGGAAACAAACTTAGAAAATCCTATTGAGTTTAACAATCCAGAATTAACCATGTGAGACATGGTTTTAAAATTAGGATGTCCAAGCCTACTATGCCACAATTGACAATTATTTTGAGCTGAAAAACAAAAATCATTTGCTGAATTATTCCCAATCGGAGTAGATAGATCAAGAGAAAATAAGCGTCCATTTTTAGGCCCCCTCGCGATCTCCCTCCCTGACATCTGGTCCTGCACAACACAACTAGAGGAAGAAAAGGAAACATTATAGTTGTTTTCAACAAGTTGTCCAACGGAAAGAAGGTTTGAAATTAAATTGGGCAGTGATAAACATTCTTTAAGGGCAAGATACTGGAAATATTTCCAATGGCAGTGATAGGAAGATGTCCGCCATCGGCTGTTTGAACATGAGCATTGCCAGTATATTTTGTCAAGCTAGAGAGTTGTGCATTGGAATGAGTCAGGTGATTTGATGCTCCGGAATCAAGATACCAAATGGAAGGAGGAGTTTTTGATTTACCTGTGAGGCCAAGTGCAGAAAAAGCATTGACGATCATTTGTTGGACCAATTCGGGAGTGAGAGTAGGGGAAGACGAACCAGGCTGTGCAGGCACAGATGTGGATGCAACATCAGCAGGAAAATAGTCTACCTGGGCAGCATAAGCATTGGGAGTCCGAGTTTGTGGACGGCGGCGACATTCAGTAATGATATGTCCCTTCTTCTTGCAGTAATTACAGAACTTCTGGTTGCATTGAGTTGCAAGGTGTCCATATTTTTTGCAAGAGTAGCATTGGACTTTGCTCATATCACGAGTCTGAGGAGTCGGAGAAGACTGTGAGATCTGAAGAGACTGAATGTTTCCTTTAGCAGAGTATGCAACTGGATAGGTTTCAGTGTGCTTTTGTTCCAGATGGGCTTTTGTGCGAATGCGTTGTTCTTCTTGCAACAACTCATTCAAACAAACATCCAAGGATGGTAATGGGCTTCGGCTCATCAGAGATGATGTTACAGTCTCATACTCGGGACACAATTTCATCAAAAACTGGTCCCTGTGACTTGAGGCTTGAAGTTCTTGTATAGTTTTAAGAATATTGTTTGGCACAGAAGCATATTTAATCCCATCATATTCACCCCACATATTGCGGAAACCAGAATAGTAGTCCTGAATGGTCAAGGTGCCTTGACTGTATTCTGCAATTTCACACTCAAGTTGAAATTGTCGTGCAGAATTATCTTGATGATAAACTGTCTGCAAGTAACCCCACATCTCCTTGGAGGTTGTGTAGGGTTTGAGATTTAGAATCAGATGAGGTTCCACAGCCCCAAGAATCCATGTTTTAATTTTTGCATCTTTTGTATTCCAAGTAGAAATCTTTTTATCATCTTCTGTAGGCTTTGGATCAGAACCAGAAACAAATCCCCATAATTCTTTGGCCTCAAGATATAATTGAAATTGAAAAGCCCATGCTGGATAGTTTTTACCATCAAATCGAATCAAGTTTACCTCAGACTTCTCCATTTAGAACCAAAACAAAGAGAAGTAGTAACAAAAGGCAAATCCAAGAGATTAGACCAACAGACAGGAGTCTGTGAAAAAAAATTCACAGAAAAATGGTCCAGACGACCAGAAAAAATGCTGTAGAATCCCTGCATGGGGCCCACTGTTTGATCAGAAGGAGAATCTAATCAACTAGATGTAAGTAGTATCAAAATGTCTTTCCAGCAATACAAGTTTCACTAAAATCCATCCACGATCCAAGATTTTGTACGACTATGATCAAAACAATCTGATAAAACTGGAAAATCACAAGTGGGGTCCAAAAGCCTACCTCTGATCCCGAAAAAAAGCTGAAAAAATCACCAAAAATCTCAGAAGAGATGGTCGACCATTGCTGTAGAGTTTCCTGAATATCCCATGATGATCACAGGTGGGCCACTGTTGATCATATCGTGACAGAAGTCCTGCTACTTACAAAAATCACAGATCCCTGATCTGGTTGATGCCAAGATTACAGATCCTTGATCTGTGTGCTTCTGAACCACAAGATTGTGTCTCCCAAGAGCAGTAGGGCTGATCACAGGTGGGCCACAATGATCAGATTTCAAGATGTTGAAGATCTGGCTTTCCTGGAACCAGATTTCCGAGGACAGATCCTTGATCTGTTTGCTGCACGACAGAGAGAAGGATTTCTCTCTGATAGAGTCCTTGTGGCTCTTCAAAAGATGAACACTGGTAGCCTTTACAAGACTTGCTCTAATACCATAACAATCGTAGCATGTAAAAGAGATTTTGAGCTATAATTTTTTGTGTCTTCATTGGAGATTCTCTCCCATTATATAGAATACAGATGCCTTATCAAAGGCTACAAATCAGCTCTACAAATCAGCTAATCTATTTACAATCTAATTAAAGAAAGAGTATTAGACTAAATCTAATTACAATCAAATTAAGGAAGGAAAGAAATCTGTGCAATATTTGACCAAATCCAACGAGATTGGATGTCACCATATTAGGCCCAAGTGGGCCTGAGCCATCTTGTATTTGACAAGATTTAGGGCCACTCATATTTTTTAGGCCTTGAGGTTCATCAGTCAGAGAAAGGTTTCATCCTCGATCAACACAAATATGCTATGGATCTTATTGAGATGGGCGGTCTTCAACACTCAACTCCTGTAGATACACCTGTTGAGGTTAATATCAAGCTCTCACACGATACTAGTGATCTTCTCCTTGATGCCACATTATATCGACGTTTAGTCGGCAGCTTGATCTACTTGACCATCACTCGGCCGGATATCTCATATGCGGTGAATCTGGTTCATCAATTGATGACACAACCGCGCCATCTCCACCTCATTGTTCGATGCATTTTTCGATGTGTTCTTAGTACATCATCTCGTGGCCTATTCTTTCCGGTGGGAAATTCGACTTCTCTCACTACTTACTCAGATGCTGACTGGGCTGGCTGTCTTGATAGTCGATGGTCTACCACAGGTTAGAGCATGTACTTAGGGGACTCGTTGATTTCCTAAAAGTGTAAGAAATAAAATAAAGTTTCCAAATCATCCACAGTGGCAGAATTTCGTGCTATGTCCGCCGCAACCTCTGAAATTGTCTGATTCCAAGGTCTCCTTTCTGAGCTTGGATTTGCACAATCTGGTTCAACCCCTCTATATGCTGATAATAGTGCCATACGGATTACTAAAAATCCTGTCTTCCATGAACACACAAAGCATACTGAAGTGGCTTGTCATTACATACGTGATGAATTTGTGCGTGAAGCCATTACTCCCTCATATTCCTACGGGACTTCAAGTTGCATATATCCTTGCCAAGGGGCTTCCTCGACCACGACATCAATTCTTAGTTGGCAAATTGATGCTGGTTTTTTAACCGCATCAATTTGAGAGGCGGTGTTAAATGGGTCAGTGGGTCATAGCCCATTTCAAATAAAGCTCAATTACTTGGTCAAAACACCTCACGTGTGTACACCTATGTAAATTTATTCTTTGCCTTTTTAGGAGATATGATTAGATTAAAATGGCTGTAATCAAGATTAGAATGACTATAATTGTAGAAGATAACAAGATTGTAAAATAAGGTCTAGGCGCCCAGCCCAACAAGGCCCATGTACAGCCTGTATAAAATCCCATCATATCCCATGTGTGGGACTTAGTCAAAGATTGTATAGCCGATTTCTCTCTTCTTACTATCATTCTCACAATTGCAGAATACAAGAATGAAACGAGAGTTCTTGGTAAAACTTTGGAAAACTGATTGTATTAATTTCTGTGTGTGTCTCTTTGAGATAAAACATCAATATATAGGAATATACATGCCTTAATCAAGGCTCTTACAAAGGAAACTAACTAATTACAATAATCATTGATCTAAGTTAGGAAAGCAATCAATTTAAGATATGTACAGTTGTCTCAACATTGACCAAATCAATATCCACGTGAGATGTGGGTTGCTGGACAGGATTGACTGATGGGCCTTGGGCCTCTTCATGGGTCATGGGCCAACTTAACACCCCCCCTTAAATTGATGCGGGAGAATCAGTGAGTATCAATTTGCCAACCAAGAATTGATGGCGTGGTCGGGGAAGACCTTTAGTAAGAATATCAGCAATTTGAAGCTCAATGGAGGTATGCGGAAGGCTGATGACATCACGCTTAAATGCATCTCGTATGAAGTGACAATCAACCTCGATGTGTTTAGCACGTTCATGAAAAATCGGATTTTCAGTAATCCGAATCGCACTTGTATTATCTGCATAGAGGGGGGTAGCTCCTTCTGCGGGAAATCCAATGTCAGAGAGCAGACCTCGGAGCCAAAGTATTTCGGAGCACGCAGCAGACATAGGTCGATACTTAGCCTCGGTAGAAGATTTGGAAACTGTCATGTTTCTTGCATTTCCAAGAAATCAGACTATCACCCAAAAACATGCACCATCCTGTGGTTGATCTGCGAGTATCTGGACAACCAGCCCAATCAGCATCTGAATAAGTTATGAGAGAAAGATGATTATTGGATGGAAAAAACAACTCGCAAGTCGGTGTGTGAATAAGATATTGAATGATGCGACGAATAGCAGCCAGATGAAGGTGACGAGGAGTAGTCATGAACTGACTCATTAGGTTGACCGCAAATGAGATATCAGGGCGGGTGATCGTGAGGTAGATCAGGCTACCTACTAACTAGCGATATGCGGTAGGATCTGGAAGAAGGTCACCCTCCTCTTTACTGAGTTTAACATTCAGTTCGATCGGCGTATCGACTGGAACTGAAGAAGTAAGGCCAGCCAAGTCAATGAGGTCAACCGTGTATTTGTGCTGATTGAGAACTATACCTTTAGGCGATTGATGAACTTCAAGACCGAGGAAATAGTGTAAAGGGCCAAGATCCTTCATTTGAAATGTCTGATGAAGAGAAGCTTGGAGTTCCTGAATCATTTGTGCATTAGGACCAGTAATGACAATGTCATCAACGTAAACCTGTAGCACAGTAATTCCGAACGGAGCATGATGTAAGAACATGGAAGGATCATACTGGCTAGGATGAAAATCCAAGCGGAGAAGGGCGTCTTGAAATTTCTCAAACCAAGCGCGAGGTGCTTGCTTTAGACCATAGAGGGAGTGACGGAGCTTAGTAACCATATCCGTCCCAGATGAGGACCCCGGAGGCGGACGCATATAAACGCCTTCTTTGAGATCACCATGAAGAAACGCATTTTTGACATCCATTTGATAGAGAGGCCAGGACTGAGAGGCAGCAACAACAAGGATGATGCGTACGGTGGTCATCTTGGCGACAGAAGCAAAAGTTTCATGATAATCAATGCCATATTCCTGTCGATTTCCGAGAGTAGCAAGGCTTGCTTTATATCGATCAAGAGTGCCATCTGATTTTAACTTGAGAGAAAAAATCCACTTGCAGCCAATAGGTCTGACACCCACAGGAGGGGACAATATCCCACGTATGATTTTTCTCTAAAGCATCCAATTCTTCTTGCATAGCTTTGTTCCAACATTTGCCCTGCACAGCCTGAGAATGGGGGATGGAAGAAGAGGACAAAGTGGCCATTAAGGAAGTATGGGAGAACCCATAGCGGTCGGGGGGTACTGAGATGCGAGTGGAGCGACGCAATGAAGGATGTCCAGATGGACCAAGTGCCGGAGGTGGACCGGACGCCGGAGGAGGATCAGAAGGGGGATCCCTGGGAGGCGCTTTGCTGTTCCGTCGTTGATACACAAAGTTTGGATTAAAACGAACAACCGATGTGTTGTCAGAAAAACCAGGTAAAGACACCAAGGAGGAGTCAGGAGGTTCAAGGTGTTTGTGAAAAGAATACTGCTGTTAAAAAAAAAACGACATTCCTAGAGGTCCGTAAGCGACGAATGTGAGGATTGTAGCAAAGGAACCCTTTCTGGAAGGGCGCATAACCTAAAAACACACATTGAGCTGATTGGGCGGTTAGTTTGTTTCTCTCAGAAAGAGGCAAGTGCACAAAGCAAATGGAGCCGAAAACATGAAGATCATCATAAGATGAAGATGTCTGGTACAATCGATAACATGGGCTCTGAGTTTGAATAGAGGTTGAAGGCATACGATTTATAAGATGAGCTGCCGTAGCCAGTGCCTCAACCCAGAAACGGGTAGGAACCGATGATTCAAAAAGGAGGGAACGAGTGACATCAAGGAGATGCCTATTTTTCCTTTCAGCGACTCCATTCTGCTGTGGAGTATAAGGACAAGTTCTCTGAGAAATAATGCCTTTGTTTTGCAAAAAGGTTTGAAAATCTGAAGACACATTCCCCACCCGAATCAGATCGCAAGATTTTGATGCAGGTGGAAAATTGATTCTCAACATAAGCTAAATTTTTTTTAAAAACAGTGAAGACATCAGATTTGGAATGCAAAAAGTAAACCCATGTGAACCGACTGAAGTCATCAATAAAAGTAACAAAATATTTGTAGTGAGCATGAGAAAGAGCTGGAGCAATTCCCCATACATCGCTATGAACTAAATCAAAACACCGAGTGCTGCGTGAAGTGGAAATAGGAAAAGGAAGAGTTTTGCTCTTTCCCATTTTACAAGTAGCACAATCAAAAGGCACACAAGAAGATAAGCCAATAGATTTATTCAATAAACCAGAATTTAACATAAGGGACAAAGTCTTTGGATTAGGATGTCCGAGTCTTTTATGCCACAATTGGCAGTTATCTTTAGTAGAAAAACAAAACACATCATTGGCAAATCTAGTCCTAGAAATTTTAGAAAAATCCAGCGGAAACAAGCGATCACACTTAGGCCCCCTCGTGATCTCTTTCCCAGTCATCTGGTCTTGCACAACACAACCAGAAGAAGAGAAAGAGATGTTACAATTATTTTCAACAAGTTGCCCGACTGACAATAGGTTTGAAGTTAAAGTGGGACAAATATAAACATTTTTCAATGGGAGGGGACCAAGGATATCTCCGAGAGCAGTAATGGGAACATTACCTCCGTTAGTAGTTTGTATTTGAAGATTCCCATTGTATTTTGTCACATTGGATAGAGGGATGTGGGAAGACGTCATATGATTAGACGCCCCAGAATCAAGGAACCAAGTAGAAGAGGAAGGGGAGTTACCTCAGAGACCAAAGGCAGAGAGGGCATTGACAATCATTTACTGAACTAATTCAGGAGTGAGAGAGGAAGAGGTCCCAGGCTGTGAGGGTGTAGATGTGGGAAGACGTCATATGATTAGACTCCCCAGAATCAAGGAACCAAGTAGAAGAGGACGGGGAGTTACCTGAGAGACCAAAGGCAGAGAGGGCATTGACAATCATTTGCTGAACTAATTCAGGAGTGAGAGAGGAAGAGGTCCCAGGCTGTGAGGGTGTAGATGTAGGAGGCATAATCGAAAAAGCCACATAAGCATGCAGAGTCTGATACTGTGGAGTCTGAGACTGTGATGATGGACGTTGTGGGCGGCGGCGACATTCAGAAATGATATGTCCCGACTTTTTACAATAACTGCAGACCTTCTGTTTACATTGATTAGCAATGTGCCCGAATTTTTGACAATTATAACTTTGCGTTTTGCTCAAGTCTCGAGTTTGAGGCTGAGAAGCCTTATTTGCCGAGAATGCGATTGAATAGGTCTCAGTCTTTTGAGACATATGGGCCGAGGTCGCAATGCGCTGTTCTTCGCGGAGGAGTTCATTCAAGCATACATTCAAGGAAGGTAAAGGCGTCCGATTCATCAGGGCAGAGCAGACACTTTCATATTCAGTCTGTAACTTCATCAAAAATTGATCCCGCTGACTAGAGGCCTGAAGATCGTGAATGACGATCAAAACGTCGGCAGCCACATCTGCATACTTAATGCTATCGTATTCCGACCAGAAGGTTCGGAATCCTGAATAGTAGTCTTGGATGGACAATGTCCCTTGTGCATATTTAGCAATCGCGCATTCAAGATGAAATTGACGTGCGGAGTTATCTTGATGGTACACTTGCTTCAGATATCCCCACATGTCTTTAGAGGTGGGGTAAGGTTTGAGGTTCATTATCAGATGTGGTTCGACGGAACTCAGTATCCATGTTTTTATTTTTGCATCTTTGGTAAGCCAGGCGGATATCTTCTTTTCATCTTTCGTGGGTTTAGGGTCAGATCCAGAAATATAGCCCCACAATTCCTTAGCCTTAAGGTAAATCTGGAACTGAAACGACTAGGCGGGGTAATTTTTTCCCATGAATCGGATCTAAGTAATCTCAGATTTTTCCATCTTCAATCTTGATTGCAAAAAGATCTAACAACAGTGAAGAGATGAAGTCTCAATGCTAATAAAAAATTGTGCTGAGTATAGAAACCAAGATCCGAACAATCAGAGATGAGAAAAATCAGCATAGAACAAAAAAGACCAAAAAATCACCCCAGGAGACCTGGATTTTTGCTGCTAATCTTCTACGTGGGCCCCACTGATGGATCTGGACAATGATCAGATCACTGATATGAGGAAGCACAATAATTTGGCTTCTACTGAAAAAAGAATAAACTAATTCCCCCACAGATCCAAGATTTTGGACGGTCTAGATGGAAACAGTTTAAGAAAACTGGAAAAACTCGAGAATGAGCAAATCACCAACCTGAAGGTGTTGAAAAATTCTGAAAAAATCTCCAATATTCTTAGGAAGACCAGGCGACCATGTTTGTAAAGTTTGCTGAAGATGATGTGATGATCAGAGGTGGGCCACCATGAAGATGTCACTGCCGCAGTGTCTGGATTCTGTGAAACAGATCTCTGATCTGTCGTTCTTCAGTAGAGATTGAGTTCTTTATATCCTGATTGCCTTGATGATGTGCAAGATAAAAAAAACAAGATGTTCTTGAATTGGCTATGATACCATATCATTCTCACAATTGCAGAATACAAGAATGAAACGATAGTTCTTGGAAAAACTTTGGAAAACTGATTGTATTAATTTCTGTGTGTGTCTCTTTGAGATAGAACATCAATATATAGGAATATACATGCCTTAATCAAGGCTCTTACAAAGGAAACTAACTAATTACAATAATCACTGATCTAAGTTGGGAAAGCAATCAATTTAAGATATGTACAGTTGTCTCAACATTGACCAAATCAATATCCACGTGAGATGTGGGTTGCTGGACAGGATTGACTGATGGGCCTTGGGCCTCTTCATGGGTCGTGGGCCAACTTAACACTTGTATAGACTAGGATATATTCTTTCATTATTTTGAGTGTTAACATAGCATGTTTAGAGCCTTTGATTAAGGCATAGTGATAATATAAATATGGACAGTCAATCCTCTATTGAGGCACGACCTTCTCTCCAACTCTCTTCTTCTTCTTTTTCTTCTTCCATATATTATAACATGGTATTAGAGCTTTGGTTATGATCAATCCCCCATCTCTCATTGATCATGTACTTCTCCCTGGTGTGAATCATCTCCCTATTGCTGCTGATATTGTCTGACGTGCCCCCTGATCAACAGTGGCCCACCGCCGATCAATCTCTTGCTATGATGCCCAGATATGGGACGGATACGCTATAGACATGGCGGGGACATAGATTTTACATGGAAAAAGTGAAGTATCGGATACGATACGTCACCCATTTTGAAGTATCCGCGCATCATAGATCTCTTGTCACCAGCAACTTCCAAAATTGTGATCGACAGTCCTTAAGTGTTATTTTAAGGATTTTTCTGGATTTTTTCATCACCATTTGACATAGGTTTCAAGCACTTCTTCCTTTGTCTATTTTGGGTATTAGTTTTCAGATAGATTTCATCAAGACCGTCCAGATTTGTGGATCTGTATCCAAATGCTCATCAAATTTGGACTAGAGAAGTAAACTTGAGCTTCTTTAAGAGGTTCAACCTTGATCTATGATTAGACCACTCTGTGGGGCCCACACAGATTCTGCCCAAGCATTCAAGGTCGCTTGACACTATTTGTTTAAAAACTGCACTTTTCTGTGTTGTTTACTGTTGGATACTTACATCAGCCACTCAATCTGCAATCTTCCTGCTGTGTTAGTAAATTCATCGCAGATCAAATCAATTTTGTTTGCTGCTTCATTGCATATTGGTTGTCTATTTCTGATATGAGGGCTTTTTTCTTTAAAACTGCTGATTTGCGTGTTGCTCCTCTCTATTGATTTTTTTTTCTACTACATTCTGTAATGGACAAGTATGATGTTATCCCAATTAAATTTAATGGGGCATAATTATATGCCCTGGTCCTTCCATTTAAAGAATTTTGTAGAAAGACAAGGCTTATTTGGTTATCTTGATGGATCAATAACTAAGCCTCCTACTACAAGTACTGCTAACTCAAAAGCCTTAGCCACTTGGTCCAAGGAAAATACTAAAGTAGTCACTTGGATACTTAACTATATTGATCCTTCTCTTGTCGTGGCTCTTTAAGCCTATACTGCAGCAGCTGATATATGGGTTCATCTAAAAAAGGTCTACCATCGAACCAATAAAACTTGAAAGTTTCACTTGGATAGTGAAATTGCTAAATACAGTAAAGGGGATAAGTCTGTGCAGGAATATTTTAATGGTTTTCTAACTTTATCGACCGAAAGGGATTCTATGTTGATCCAAACCGTTTCTTCTGGATTTCTATCCGAGGCTCTTAAATTACAGGAAGAAACTCACATTAGCCAGTTTCTTATGAATCTAAGATCAGAATTTGAATTTATTCGGTCTGCTCTCATGAATAGAGAAACTTCTGCTAATCTTGATACTTGCTTTCAAGAAGTCCTTTGAAAAGAACTTCGTCTCACCTTACAACATGCTATTCTTGAAGAACCAAACGCCTTCCTTGCGCCTCTTCCCGCTGACTCTGCTCTTTTGGCACCCCCAAATCAGAAACTTACTCAATGTTCTGAATGCAAAGGCTTAGATTATATTTCCAAAAATTATCGCAAGAAATTGGTTTGCAGATATTGCAAACGCTCTAGTCATCTTATTGATGACTGTCACAGCTTACAACGAAGGAATGAGGCACAACAGAAGAAGCCTTCCTCCAATCTGCCAAGACAGAATATTCCAACTGCATTTCAGGCTCAAGCACCCTTATCTAATACAAGAAGCACTTCTTCTCGGGCTGTATCCATGACTCCTGCTCAGATTCAAGAACTGATTCAAAACATGGTTACCTTAACATATGCATCTATGGGCTTTAATGGTGGTCGGTATGAAACTCATTCTCCTATAGCGTTTCCTGCCTTTCATTCTTCAACATCTCTTTCTCCTCATATCACTTCATCCACACGGTTTTTAGATTCATGAGCCTCAAATTACATGACATCTGTAGAATGTAGCTTTACAGATTCCCACCATTACCTTAGAAAAGAAAAAACAACCACCGTTAATGGAGATCAACTATTCATTTCTGGAGTTGATAGCATTACTTTATCAGTGTCTCTGGCCAGTTCATCACCCTTCCCAATATCTACTTTGTTCCAAAATTATCAACTAATTTACTTTCTTTTGGACAACTTCTTGATGATGGATATATTGTTCACTTTTCTTCTTCTAGTTGTGTTATACATGGGCGACAAACTGGGAAGGTGATCGCGACAGGGAGTAAACATGGGCGTCTGGTTTTGCTGGATAGTGGACATCATTCCTTATTTGCTTATTCTTCTAATATTTTCAATAAATTGTGGACTGTTTGGAATCAACGTCTTGGGCATGTGAACAATGCTCATTTAATTTCTTTGTTTAAGATTGGTTGTTTAGAATCTACTATTGATAATAAAATGATGTTTTCTTTATCTCAATCAAAGTGTGAAACTTATTGCTTTAAGTAAGTCATATTTTTCCATTTTCTATTCATAATTCTCGTGCATTGGCATCATTTGACATTATTCACACTGATGTTTGGGGAATTGCTTCTACCTTGAGTAGGGCGGGATTTAAGTACTATGTGACCTTTATTGATGATCATTCCTGTTATACTTGGATCTATTTCACGCGCTTGAAATTTGAAGTATTTTTTATTTTCCAAAGAGTTTACAACATGGTCCAAACCCAATTTAAGAAAGCAATCAAGATTCTTAGATTAGATTCAGGTGGAGAATACATATCTCATGATTTCTCTGCCTTCCTTTCTGATAAAGGCATTCTTCACCAAAAATCCTGTCCACATACTCCTCAGCAAAATGGAATTTCGGAAAGAAAGAACAGACACATTCTTGAAACTGTCTGTACTCTTCTAATTGCATCCTTATTCCTCCCAATTTTTGGTGTGATGCTGCACAAACTACTGTGTATCTTATCAGTTGTCTTCCTAGTATTGTTTTAGGAAAGATTACTCCTTATGGATACCCCTTCATGCTCTCACTTGCGTGTTTTTGGTTGCTTGTGTTTTGTTCATCTTCCACCTACTGAGCACACTAAGTTATCACCACAGGCTGCCAAATGCAGCTTTCTTAGCTACAGTAATGAACACAAAGGGTTTCGGTGTTATGATCATCTCTTAATGCCGCCTATTGAACCTTCAGGTAATAATGCTTCTTCTGATAGTATCATCCATTTGCGACGCTCTGGTCGTCTTTCCGTTGTCCCTAACTGCTATGGATTTCCTGCTCTTTTTACTTCTTTAAATAGTGCTCCTATACCCACCTCATATTTATAGGCCTCAAAGATTGCTTACTGGAAGGATGCTGTGAATGAGGAATTACTCGCTCTTGAAGCAAGCCAAACATGGGACTTGGTACCGGCCCCTGAAGGAGCATCTGTGATTGTCAATAAATGGATCTACTCCGTAAAAGCTTACTCAGATGGGAGTCTTGATCGCTACAAAGCCCGATTGGTTGCGCAGGGTTATAAGCAGG
Source organism: Cinnamomum chago (assembly GCA_038049695.1). NCBI lineage: Eukaryota > Viridiplantae > Streptophyta > Magnoliopsida > Laurales > Lauraceae > Cinnamomum > Cinnamomum chago. The sequence continues at coordinate 26,114,972 of CP142460.1, forward strand.
AATATGGAATTGACTATGAGGAGACATTTGTACCAGTGGCTAAAATGACCACTGTTTGTACTTTTTTTGTGTAGCTGCAGCCCGCAACTGGTCTTTATGGCAAATGGAGGTCAAAAATGCATTTCTTCATGGGGACTTCCGAGAGACTGTTTACTTAAAGCCTCCTCTGGGATATGCTTGTCCTCCAAAGCATGTTTGTAAGTTGCGAAAATCTCTTTATGAACTTAAGCAGGCTCCCAAGGCTTGGTTCGATAAATTCCAGGTAGCAATTCTTCAAGCTGGACTTTATCTGAGTCATTTTGATAGTTCCTTATTTCTTAAATGGACACCAAAGGGCTACACATTTCTTTTAGTTAATGTTGATGATATGATTATCAGTGGCAATGATATTGCCTGCATTATGGATCTCAAACACCATTTTACTCGCCACTTCAGAATGAAGGATCTTGGTCATTTCACCTACTTTCTGGGACTTGAGTTTTTGCGTAACAATTTAGGCATTATGGTACATCAGCGTAAGTATGTTACAGATTTAATCACTTCTGCAAGGCTTGATGATGCTCACACTTTTGATACGCCTATGGAATTAAACAGTAAAATCAGTACGGATGATGGCCCTCCCTTGGATGTTCCCTCTGTTTTCCGGCAGATCGTTGGTAGTTTGCTCTACTTAACTATGACTCGGCTGGATATTTCTCATGCAGTTTATACAGTTAGCTAGTTTGTTAGCAATCCCCACAAACCTCACCTCACTGTTGCTTTACGCATACTCCGCTATGTTAAAGGCACTCTTAACCATGCTCTATTCTACCAATCTAGTACTTCTTTGCACTCATCAGCTTATGCGGATGCTGACTGGGTTTGTTACCCAAATTCTCGGAGATCTACCAATGGCTGGTGAATGCTTCTTGGGGAATCTCTGATTTCGTGGAAGTGCAAGAATCATACCACCATCTCAAAGTCTTCTGCTGAGGCAGAATGTCGGGCGATGTCATCCGCTAGTGCTGAAATCATCTGACTATGCCGTCTTCTTTGTGAATTGGGTGTCCTTGTTGGCAGTCCTACACCTCTTCATGGGCTCAAAACCAGTGCTAATAAAATTGCAAACAATCCGGTTTTTCATGAAAGGACGAAGCACATTGAGATTGATTGTCACTTCATGCGTCAGCATGTTGTTACTAAGAAGATAACTTTGCCTCATGTCTCTACTCATAACCAGTTGGCGGATATATTCACAAAAGCACTTCCCAAAACACGTCATCATGACCTCACTAGCAAATTTATGTTTTGTGTCTTAGCACATCAATTTGAGGGGGAGTGTAGAAGATAACAAGCCTGTAAAATAAGGTCTAGGCCCAGCCCAACAAGGCCCATGTACAGCCTGTATAAAATCCCATCATATCCCACGTTTGGGACTTAGTCAAAGATTGTATAGCTGATTTCTCTCTTCTTACTTCCTTGTATAGACTAGGATATATTCTTTCATTATTTTGATTGTAAACATAGCATATGTTTAGAGCCTTTGATTAAGGCATAATGATAATATAAATATGGGCAGTCGATCCTCTATTGAGGCACGACCTTCTCTCCAACACTCTTCTTCTTCTTCTTCTTCTTCTTCCATATATTATAACAATAATCACTGTAAATTATATAGCAACAATACATCTATATAAAGGGGGATCGAGACCCTCAAAGGGATCATCGAATTCACAGCACAATTTGTCTCTTTTCTTGCTGTCTTTGAGACTTTATAAGTATCCTATGGCTATTCACAATAATAACATATCAAATTATTTACTAAGAAATCAATCAATTCAGTCAAAATGTGACCCTGAAATTTAAATAGACCATGGGCCTGGTTCTGGGCCGTCTCTAGTATACTTTGGGGGAGGGGCGTCAACTGCGTGATAGGGTTAAAGTGTGTGTGCACGACTGTGTGCATGCATGCCCCTCTTTGAAGAATATTTTAACCTTATACAACCTTAAGCGTTGAAACGTTACTCCAACTCTTTTAAATATTTGCTTTATATGTTGATCCATAGAGGGTAAGTTGATTATCATTTTTTTCCTTTACTGTAGATCTGCTGATTTGTTGCTTTCCTTTCTAATTTTTGTTCCATTTCCTTTTTGAGCCTGTTTCATGATCTTACTGAAGGTGACATAGTTTCCAATTAGAGATAATATTTTATGGAGAAAAATGTTACATCCTGCAATTGAATAGGGAGTTTTGATTAGTCACCACATGCTAATTGGGCAAGTGTTAGGAGATTGTGAAAGGGAAATGAAGTATGGCTGACCTACCCACATGGACCATCCAGTTATCAATCTGCTCCTCAAGCAGTGCCACAGACCATTGGACCTAGGACCCAGACCCAGATTAAGTCGGGGACCATTGAGGTCTTTTCCCTCAGTCGACCCATATATATCTCGTCTTCAAGTCACAAAACTGGCTGCACAGTTTAAACGGGTCAAAATATGATGTTCGCTGGAAACTTAATATCATATCTGGCTGAGGTTGAACACGTCTTTTGTAAAGTGAAATTGGTAGGAAGTGTGCATGCGCATGATTGCACACGCACAAACATGGAAGAATCTAATTCCAGCTGATTGGGATTCAGATAGTAATTAAAGGATGCTAACTGAATTGAACTGATGTACCAGATGGTGCACAGTGTTAGATATGGCTTCTGTTTTTAGCTTGCAAGTGGTGCTGGGGTGGGCCTTCTTTGAACTAGAAGATATTTGTAATGCTTTTTATCAGTTAGTATATTTATCTTGGAACTTCTCATTTGTTTCCTTGTCTTGGAACTTCAGTGGTGTCATCATCATGATTAGACCAACAAGGGTATATATGGATTTATTTATATCATGTGCATAATAAATAACTCCTGATCCGTTTTCTAAAATTTTGATGCAGAGCAATCCGGGCTGGGGTTTCAACAAGAAGTGTCAATTCATGGATAAGCTTGTCTGGGAGGTTTCCCAGCAATACAAATAGCAGAGAAAATGCTTATGATGTAAGATCCAGAGGAAAATTCTTCTACACAAAGGTAGGCTTGGAGGGTTATTTTAAAAGCCAAACTCTGAGAATAAGGGTTAATTTCCATTGCATTTGTAATCATAAATTTTGAATTTAAATTTTATGGTCCCCTTGATATTGTTATTTTGTTTGTTCCAAGAGGTGAAATGATGTTGGTGCTTGCAGTTTGGAAACATAATGAAGTTTTGTTGGATTTTCTCCTTTACGGAGCATTTGTGTCTACCAAATACTTGTGATTGGTATAGGAATTATGAAGACGCTTGTCTTAATTGGCAACCTTTGAGAAGAAGCTTAAACCTAATACCAATTAAATTATTTGGTTGTCTATGTCACATACGGTTTCTACTCTTGATAAATGACGGTCTTTTCAAAACTCTGATGGTTGTTCTTGATCCTAGCTCTGAAATTGAATTAGAATTTGCTTAGCCAGTAACCAGTCATAGAAGTTCAAGTGTTAACACTAGTCACCCTGGCCCACTAACTGAATGTAGTCATATGATCGTCAACATGAAATTTCATGCAATGTCATCGAGCCTTGAGTTTGTTTGTTTAAGGCATGCATGTTTTTTTCTAGACCTTTGGCTTAGTGGGTCACGCTACTAATAGTTGATTCCCCATAAATAATTCATGTTTGGAGGTTGTTGGCATCTCAAATGTTATGATTATATATGTAATTGTGGTTGTACTGCAGAATGCTTGAGCATCGGTTGGTTGGACTTTTAAAAATGGTAGGTGATGATCTGTATTTGACCCCACTAATCAATGGGCAAGATTTAATAGGGGACATTGCCCACACGCTGACCCTGGTCGGCCACCTGTTCGGTTAATGTCCTTTCATGCTTTGAACACTATCTTACCGCCTAGGCATCTTGTTGGTCCTGGAGGTATCCCTGGTAGGAAGATCATACTGGAATAAATAGTTTTATGTAGCCATGATCCTCCAAAAGCCACTGTTCTGAGACACTTTAATCCTCACATTGAATTTAGTTCTGCCATCGAATAGGGATTGTGGGTCGCCTACAGTTTCGACCATCATGGCTATTGCAAACTTTTGGATGGTTGAAGTTAAACAATTTGCAAACTATTGTATCTCATCTTCTTGCAATGGTTTCAAGCTCTTGCTGCCGGTTATAAGTTGGATGCTCCCATATGATATTAGCATGAAACAGTCCACAATCAGTTAGTTATAGATGAGGGTCAAGAGAGTTCTCTGAATGTTTAGCTCTGATTCCAACCTAGATTCCGCATCTGAAAAATGATTGCTAAAGGAGCAGTGTTGAGCTCTGATTTCCTCATTTTTTACAGTAAAAGTGTCTCCCCGTGTCATCATTAATCTGTAAACACCTTGTGTACTGATTTCAGTGAGTGCTGCTACATTCTTAGCATCATGAATTTGCTGCAGAGCATTGTATATGCGACCTTTTAACCACTTATAGAGTATAAATCCTGTGTATTCAATTCTTATGTATTAATGTTCAAACTAACAGAAACTTTATGTCCTGACATTACCAAGGATTTCCTCTTGTAACCAGGAAGACACCTGGGACCAACCAGGGAAGGCTCAGGTTCTTACTGGATTGGCTGGCGGCCAAATTTTCTATGCTGCAAAAATAAGTTAAGAAGAGTTAAAGATGCTTGACAAAAGGAAAGACAGCGAAGACATTCTAAAGTTAAAGGTACAGCACAAGTGACAGTTTAAACATCTGAGTTGTTCGTTGTGCATTCACCAAGTGGTCAGAAAAAAGATTCAGAGGGTTAAAGGCCCAACTTAAAGCCCAAAATTGTCAGAATGATAAGCCTGTTACTATAAGGATGCATTTAGTTCCATTGCGGAGTTGCGTTTGACTTAGCAACTTGGATAGCTTAATCATGGAAAATTTATACACTTGGATTAAAATGTTAATTCCCAAAAACGAATTTAGAAAGGGACTTTGACTGAATGGTCGAACCCAACAACGTATGTGAAATCCACCAAGTAAATATCAAACTACCCATCAATCTTCTTATACACCCATCTAAGTGGGACCTGCTTAGATAAGAGAGCATACCTATCTTATATTATTTACATGTGGTCCACTAGATTCAACCATCTATATGGGACCCCAATAGATTAAATGTTGACCAATGACCAGTTTTATGAAACTAACGACCATCCATCAATATACTCATTTGTCTTGGACCCATTAGATGAATATCCTACACATACTGCCCACTAAACAGGTCAGTTTACATATTGGACCTAATAACGAGGCCCGGCTTTAGACTTCAAGGCAGAAGGTTAGTCTCAGGCCTTCCTTATTTACAAAATATTGCATCTCATTGTGTTAATAACTTTGCACCAGGCTGGGCCTATTATTGTCCTTTAAGCAACAAAGGCCCAACACAGCTCATTTAGCAATCACCCTAGAAATTAGGTTGGCGCTAGAGTTGCAAACAGGTGTCCGATTCTCTGGAAGTTCCGACTTGCAAAATACCGGATCTATAACCTACTTTAGGTTCCGAATGATAAACGGGTCCAAGTTCTGAACCCAATTTAGGTTCCAAATGATATACAGGTCTAGTTCTTGATCCATATAGGTACCACTCTGTGGAACCGTGACCTGACATATTAGTCTTTGATATTGCAAATTGTAGCTCAAAATTAACTTTTTTTAGACATTTTTATGTATAATCCTCCGGAGATAATAGACTCAATGTGTTATAAGTTGAATGATATGGTTATATTAAGAAAAAATAAAAAATAAAAATGAAGAGAAACTAGAACCGGTTTTCAAATTACATTCTAATCCTCTAGGTAGACCCGATTCCGAAACCGGTTTCCTATTGGAACCGTGTCTAGAACCAATAAAACAGGTTTCGACTCAGAACTGGAACCGTTATTTATAAACGGGTCTATGGTTCCAACCCGGAATGTCCTGTTTGCAACCCTAGCTGGCCCCCAATCACAGGTGTAAAGATCCAGCACAAATTCCACCCAATGGGACGCGAATTTGCCAGGATGTATATTGTTTAGAATCCAAATCTTCGAAGGGCAGCCAAAAGAAGCAATCAATACGGCTACATTTTAAGGACCTTTACTGGAGTTTGGCTCGTTTCTTTTACTCTCTACATGCCCAGTTTAACATCAATTGTGAGAGATCGAAGAGAGAAATAATGGCTATAGATCAATTGTGTGCCAAGTTCAAGATCAATAGGACACAGCAAGGTTAGCAGTCATGGCCACACGAGCTATGTGTTGATTTATTTAATTTAATTGGTTTGATCATTATCATATGCTCTAGATTTGCAATTTTTCTATCACATGCTCTTAAAAGGATTTTTTTTCCTTTTTCTTTTTTACAATAAAATGCCTCATAAGAAATATTATACTAAAAAAAAAATGACCATGAAAATAAATTTAAGAAAATATCATACTACCAAAAAAAAAACCTGATCATGAAGATAAATTTAACACATTTTACACTAAGGCAGATCTAAGTGGTGAATGGTGCTCTTCTCAAGCAACTTCAAGATTGCCAAACTCATTTTCATATTCTGTGTCATTAAAATGTGACAAATCCCCCACCACAAATCCATGGATCCCCTCCTTGGTCTCTAACCAGCTACAGCCTCTCCTTTTAGCCAACCCCATTTCTCTCATTGTGCTCCTCACCTTGACAACTCCATCTATCCTCCCATTTTCCGCATATATATTTGACAGCAAGGTGTGAAAACCCACTTCCTCGGGCTCAAGTTCAAGCAGACGTTGGGAGGCCAACTCTGCCTCATGGACATGTCCATGAATCCTACAAGCACTAAGCAATGCTCCCCACACACTAGCACCCGGTTTCATTGGCATCGCTGAAATCAGCTCTTTAGCCTCACCAATGTGCCCTGCTCGGGCTAGCAGATCTATCACACAACTATAATTCTCCTCCATGGGTATGACTCCGTACTCACACAGCATTGCTTTGAAGTATCCAAGGCCCTCCTCTACTAGCCCCGCATGGCTACAAGCAGAAATGAGAGCCACAAAGGTGACACTATCCGGCTTCACACCCTTCTCTCTAACCATGCATTCGAAGAGTTCTATTGCACCATCGCCGTCTCCATGTGTCCCATAGCCATCAATCATCGTAGTCCATGAAATCCTGTTCTTTACAGGCATCTTCTTGAATAGCCTTTCTGCCGATTGTATCTCTCCACACTTGGAATACATGTCGAGGAGACCATTTGCTACAAAGACCTCTTCAGCCAAACCGGTTTTAAGCACATAACAATGAACTTCCTTGCCATAGCGGAGTGAAGCAGATTTTGTACACAAAGGAAGAACAATGGCCATTGTCACAACATTTGGCTTTGGCCCACCACTGGGTAACCAATTCAAGCAACGGGTTACACACCATGCATCATCGAGACAGTTGTTATCCACATATCCAGAAATCATCGCATTCCACATTGGTGTCATGCCATGTCCCAAGAAGAAGTCATCTTTTTCAAAAACTCGACGGGCATATTTCAGGCAACTGCACTTACTATACATGTCTATTAGAGCAGTTGAAATGAAAATGTCCGACTCCTCTTGCCGCTTAGCGCTAAAACAGTGTAGTGCCTTTCCTAACAGAAAGTCAGGCATGTGAGCACATGCAGTGATTACTGTTGTTAGAGTAACATGATTTGGTGCGGTGCCTCCATAAACCATCTGCTTGAAAGTTTCAATTGCATCGGAAGGGCAACTGTTCTCTATATATGCCGCTATTAATATGGACCATGCTACAACACACTTCTCTACCATGGAATTAAAAACATGTCTAGCAAGTTCCATGAAACCACACCTACCATATAAGTCAATGAGAACGCTGCCAACAAAGACGTCATTGTCAGTGTATGTGCTTATCTTTATAGTAAGGCAATGGACTTGCTCTCCAAAGCTAAGAGCTCTCAATTGCACACAAGCAGAAAGAACACTTGCGATTGTGTTAGAATTGGGCAACAAATGTGAACCCATACCATCGTCGGCACTGGTGGACTCCCTCATCATTTGTCGGAAGACAAGCAAAGCATCATGAGAACGACCATTCTGAGTGTAACCCGCGATCACAGCAGACCATGTGATGACATTGGACTGAGGCATTTTCTTAAAGAGCTCACAAGCCGCATCACAATACCCAGCCCGAAAAAAGCTCGATATTGTGGCGTTCCAGGAGACAGTGTTTGGTTGAGGCATTTCGTCGAACAGTTGGCGGGCGAGGGAGATGCGCCTACATCGCGAATACATAGGGATGAGAGCATTGATCACGAAGGAATCAGACTCGAAGCCACGCTTGGTGGCATCGGCATGGATGGATTGGCCAAGGGGGAGAGGAGGGGAAGGTTTGAGGAGGAGAGGGAAAGTGTAGGTATTGGGTTGGAAGCCATGAGTTCTCATGTGGAGGTAAAGTAAGAAGGTTTCCCTCCATTTGCCTTGATTGCTGTAGAGATTCAAAAGGGTTGTTTGAGAAGCCATTCACATTTCATACAATCATTTGACAGTGAGAGAGATAATTCCACAATGTGGGGCCCATTAGTTAGATGATCATTCTACTTCTGAAATTCAAAATGCAGGCAAAACCATGACTGCACAGACATTTGTATGATTTGGCACAAATAAGAAGGATTCAAACTTGCCTGAGAGAAGTGAAATTTGGGTTGGGCCTGGATCTAGATTTTTCACAAGTCTATGAAATTCAGGTCTTATTCAGGCTCAGCTCCAATTTATAGATAGATATACACAACTGGCCCATATCTAGCCCAATCTTGACACAGGCCCAAAATGTTAAGCCCAAGTCCTCCCATTTAGTCAATTGGGTTGGGCTGAACCAGGTTTTTATAAGTTCTACGTGATTTCTTGCCATTAGTTGGACATATTATCAAGAGCCCGTTCATGGGCCAACCCGGGGACAGGTTTAGTATTTTCTATTACCTAATCCAACCTCAGCCGATGTATTAAATGGGCCCAATATATGTCCAAGCCCGGCCCAAGTGAAGAATTTCCCCTACCATCTCATTACACCATATGGAACGAAGCAGACTTTCATTCCAATTCAAAACATTACCATCCTTAATAGTTAGGTCCTCCACCGTTCTACAAGGCTCTATATACGATTGAGATGGGTGCAGCTGATCATCATCGTCTATACGAGTCAAGTTTGGAATCCACTTGTCTGAGCAAATTCCCACTCTGGATCCCTTACCTATCACCCACTTCTGGATTTCAAAATAATGTGACGACTCCTCAACAAGGCCTTCCAAAATCTAGAATCTGAACTTTTCAAAGGACAGTCCTCAAACTGGTGATTCCTCAGATATTTTTGGGAAAGCAATTTAACCCATAGATGCATTCGAATACACACCATTGCTATGAGCAAACCAAATTTATGTTCCCCAAACAATCAGGTATGTAATGGAGGATCATAAGACCATGCCAACACAGAACATGCTTACAAATCACCAAGTTGAAGAAGGCCAAATGAGGAAGCAAAGATTACATAGAAAGACAGTATTGGAACACAATGGATAACATTACCATTACCCCTATGCAAATAGGGAAAATTTCTTCTTAGTTCAAAAACTGTTAAACCAAGGGCCAAGGGCTAAGATGAATTGATGGGGCTGATTTTGTGCATTACTCTTATCCATAAACAAGTCTTTCCATCCATCCTCTTTCTAATAATAGGAAAGTGTCCAAGTGGGCCCCACAAACCGACTGCATGCTGTGCATTGTTGTAGCTTTAAAATATTTATACCGCAAGTGCTCATTTGTCTATAGAAGAGACATGAGTGGCAAGGACAGGTCAAACCCACTGAGAACCGAATAAAAGAAATCTTAAAAATTGGATCTAACTAATAAACTAATAATCAAACAGATTTTGGATGGATTTTAAAAGAAAAACAACTAAAAAATATGAGAAACTCAAATAGGGAATGAGACTAGAGCACCCGGAATCTACTAAGTTTCAACCACTCTATTTATAAAATAATCCTAACTTGTCCCAATCAAGACTCAAATCAAACGCAAGTCGATGTTTTGATTTGGAAGATCTATCTTTTAAAATTCTTTTTTTTTTAATAGAATTCAAGAGCCTAAGACTTCCTTCACTTCAAAATGTAAACAAACTTAAGGACTACTTATAAAAGAAATAATCATAAACCATCAAAAGAATTTAATCCTAAGCATGACTTATCAAATCTAAGTATAAATAGTCAAAGGTTTTTAATAAAAAAATTTAAATGCTGAAGTTTGCCTACGACATGAAGATAAATCTATTATAGCCAGAAAGCACATATCAAATGAAAAATAAGAAGGGAATAATTTGTAAGCAGAAAGAATCTACTTAGCTTTTTTTGCTCCTCTAATCAAGGAGTTCAACCATCCATTGCAGAGAAAATAACTTCAATCGTTATTAAAATTATCATCTTTACATAGTCATCTTGACACACTCTCCCTCTTCCCTCTCAGAAAGAAAATTACCCGTATAGTCATACAATCAAAAAATAAAAGAATAGGAAAGCTGGTTTGGAAGAGGGAATGATTGTTTTAGGGTGGTGGAGTGGACTCGAGGTGGTTGTGTGCCTTAGAGAATGCCCTTGGGTGATCTTCAATGGAAGGAGAAAAATTGAGAACTTGAGGAGGGGGGGGCGGGGGGGGGGGGGGGGGGGGGGGTTGGATGTCCAAAGTATTTTGTAATGAGGCATGACGTGGATTGTAACTTCGGGTCCAAGTTGGGATAGGATTGTGAAAAAAATCTTGGAGTATCCATCTTTATTTGCTTGCCTCCAATGTCCTTCTAAATTCAATAGTCTCTTGCTTCTTACTTATCTTAAAAGGGGGGGCCTGTGTGGGGACGTTTCCGAACTCCAAGATGGTCTCACCCGATCTCGGCACGAGCACCAGCCAGGGTCTCGGCCACGGCCACGGATTGACCCACATGCTTGCTCTTACACCACTTCGGCTTCGGCATCCCTTATGATGGTCCCGGTAAGAGCCATTTGGTCTCACTTCGGCCATAAAGACGGTCCATTCCGGTATCGGTTGAGCGCCCGTAGCTGCGCCACGAACCGACCTACCAGGACAGGGCCTGACAGCCACGCCCCACATAAGGGTGCGTGGTAGGATACAGGCATGCGCTGACAGGACAGATACATCATCTAGTCCGTCCATTCTCACCAAATCCCTGACAAAATCACACCTGATGGCTACAACCATATCCGAACAGGACCCAAGAAAGGATCCGATGGAACCTTAGCTGCCAGCAGTTCAGAGAAATATCAGGCCCAATCTGACTGGCATTAAATACAGCATGGGCTATGATGAACCCTCATTCAATATAATGTGGGCTATGATGGACCTGCATTAATGACTCTATGGGCTGTATTAATGACTTTGTGGGCTGATGAGACTCCGATGGTCAGATCATCAGGCCCACTCACACAAACCCTATATAAGGTAATCAACCACCCAACGAGGAGGTAAGCATTCTTACATGCAATACACTATCTGAATCTTCCTAAACTTCTCTTCTCTGACCTGCACTCACTCAGGCATCGGAGAGCCTTGCGCTGCCCACAGCCAGGGTCCTTTGACGCCTTCTTCTTCTTCTTCTTCCCTTTCAGGTCTCCAGATCAAGTAGCCCTTTCTCTGGTCTTTTGGATAAGTCCCTTGAGGCACCTCTCTAATCTTGTGAGTATATTTTTTTTTGCACTTACAGGGCCCACTTTGAATTAAAAGAACTTTAAATTTGAAAATCAGATTTGTTGCAAAATTTGGGAACCATGTAATTAAACACCTTATCTTGGACGTGTTAAGGCTTAGAATAGCATGGACATATCATCTTGGGTAATTCCATGATTTTCAAATTTTCAAATTATGGAAGCCTTCTTTGATTAGAATTCAAATTATAGATAATTCTTGGAAGCTTTTGTGCAATAATCTTGGAACTTTCAAATTTGAATTTGACTTGGGCCCACAATGACTTAAGAGAATCCTCAAATCTGAATTTCAGTTTTTCTTTACAACAATTGGAATGGGGTGGGACTCTCAATGGGCGTGCTTCCTTGGAACGTCCAATGCATGGGATGGGCGTGCTCTCCTTTTGCGATTTTTTTCTTCCTTTTATCTTTCTTCTTGGATCTCAACTCTCTGTAGGTCCTAAATTCTGAGATTTCCATCTTTTGGCTCAAATATGCTCAACTCCCTCTTATCCTTATCTAAAAGTGAAAATACTACAATTATGCATAAAAGCTATAAAACACAACTAACAAATGTGAATAAAGCGGTAATAATTAACATAATGACATGTATATCATGCATATGTAGTCTGGACTCGTTTTGGATTGCACAAGGTTCTCCAGTCTTCCTCCACCTCTAGAACTCCACCAAAATCTAATTTTGGATTGCACAAAGGTAACCTTTTCTACCATTGTCCTCCATTTTGGTATTCTTTCTTCCTATTGTGCATTGTGTGGTGTGTTTGGAGTTATTTGGCTTCGAAATCTTGGATTTGGTACTCCTCTTGTTGCTTAACAAACAATGACTCCTAAAACTTTCCAACCAAGAAAGAAATCAACAACTTGCCCCAGTTCATCATATGAAGGAGAGCGATTTCTAGATGAAGAAGGTCAAAATAGATTTCAGACTTGCTTATCATATAGAAAGAGTATCCTAGAAAGGCTAGTCTCTGCTAGACCCCGACCCAAATTAGCTCGATTAGTGTGTACTTAGTGTGTGTTTAGTCTTAAGTGGGTTTAGTGACCGTTGGGTTATAATAGAATTGGTTTTAGTCTTGGACATAACTTTGAGAATTTTGAAAGCGGTTAGTGTTAGTCAGATACGCTCAGGGAGGCCTGAGCGCATGTGCAAGCATGGGAGGATCATTCTGGTTTTCCGATTTAATTGTGGTTTCGATTTTATTTGAATGGGTTTATTATTTTCTAAAACTTTCGTTTTCAGCCCATCTGTGTTTGAAGCCCAAAAATCCAAAGTTTTGACCCAAAAGCGTTAAATTGACTTTTCATACCCAAATTAGGACATGAATTTCAAAATCTAAAAACCATGTCAAATTTATACTTTCCGGAAACTAGATTTTTCGAGGATCATTTCATCATTCTTCGTCGATTTCATCCGGGGCCCGCAATACCATGTTTTTGTCAGTACAAGATTTAAACTTATTAGGCCCCACTTCCAGGCCACTTAAGTCACCTTCTCCTTTCTCTTTCGTTCATTTCTCATTTCTGCAACCTTGTTAAGGAGGAAAAAATAGAAAAAAAAAGCCTTAGAGCTGTAGCAAGAGAACCATTTTCTTCCATCTTCCTCTCCTTGTATGCCTTAACTAGAAGGTTTCAAATGAAGATCTGATTACACCATTGCATTCCCCTTCCTCCAAGCTTTAGCTGGACATCTTTGTGCAGGAATCCTACAACTTTTCTTCTTCCTTCTAGCTATATCTCTTTTATTTTAAATTCTCTAGGTAAGAGCTCCAGCCCCACTCCTCAATAGAGTCTCTTGGACTCATAATGAGCTGGTTTCTCTAACATGCAACACCCATTTCGAAAATGGGTTCTTGTTTTTCAAATTTGTCGAGTTTTTGAATGATTTTCATGGGGTTTTTGTAGTGCTTGGGCTCAGCTCTTGAGTAGTGTGTGCGGTGTTTTCCTAAGAGTAGGATTACGCTAATCTCGGTAACAGCACCGACTTAGTTTATCCCGACCTCGGTGTCCAAGCTCGGCAATTGTGCCAAGACACATCCAGCTCGGTAACAGTACCAGCTAGGCATCTCATCTAGCTCGGCAACAATGCCAGCTAGCACCAAGCTTGAGCTAGCCTCAGTAAGAGTACTGACTAGGCTCACCTCGGTCTCGGTATTAGGCACCTCGGCAACAGTGCCAGGATGCATTCGAATTTGTTCTTGGTATCATCTTCAGCTCGGTACGTCCACAAAGATGAGTACTAAACCATGATTGTACTTCCATAAAGTTACAACTACGTTGCAGAACGTGTTGACAGACAAGATGGGTGCCGAATAATGATAAGGTGTCGTCTTTATCAATCACATCCATATTGATACGAGAGGTCGTCTCTTGACCTGACTGGACAATATCTCCACCTACCCCCACTAAGGGAGCGCCAGGTGAAACCTCCACCTATATACAGGGATACAAATCCCTTCTCAGGTACGCATTACATGACGCGTTACATAACGCCATATTATAGGCAATACACAACACAATGCAATATTAGCATACTTTCCCTTCTTCTCCATTTTTTGTTCAGTGATAACACTAACTCAGGCATCGGAGAGCCTTCGGCTGACGGCAGTCAGGGTCCCTGATCTCTATTTTTCCTTCCCTTTCAGGTTCTAAGGCAATCCATCTTCCCCAAAGAAGCTTAAATAGCATTATCATGAGTTTCATACTTACCTAATCGAAGTCCGTAATTTTTAGCCACTTACAAGTAGGATTGCTTGAGGAAGAATTGTGTGGCATTTGAGCTAAGGTAAGTAACCACTCTAGGAATGTTGTGTGCATGCTTGATTTGAAATGCATTCCTATTTTTTTTAAATGCATTGTAGGTGTGGTTAAGCTTCAATTTATGTTACCTTAGACTCTTCTTACTTGTTTTTCATTTCTTTATATGCATGGATGTCAATTGCACTTCAAGCTTTTGGAATTTTGTCTTGAATTCCAAACCTATGCTTTGTTTATAATGTTGGGGTTTGTTTTGATGAAGAATTGAAGTTTGAATTGCCTAGATTGAGATGTGAATGGGTTAGAAATGTTGGATTGATCCCTTAAAGAGCATGGAGGCTCAGGGAATTGTAGGTGGTTCAGTAATGAAAAGAAGGGAATGAAAGATTCAGAAAATTTGCACAAGAGAAGTGCATTTATACACTCAGCAGACACAGGCAGAGACCTGTCCGCTCAAGCGACCATAGGGTCCGCTCGAGCGAACAGGCCACTGCCTGGAGCGTGACAGGCTAGAGACCTATCTGCTCGAGCGATCCTTGGGGTCCTCTGAAGCCGACAAACCTCTGTGTCAGGTCCGCTCGAGCGGACGGTTGACCGCCCAAGCAAACCTGGGTAGAATTCCAGTACTGAGTTTTTGGTTTCATTTGTAGATTTTTGGGGATTGAAAAACTAGACTATGGCAAGGGTTTTTAAGTTGACATTGTGCAATTGGAAATTTAAAATGTATTCTAACTTTGGGGACACCAATTCATTTTATTTTTCGACATTTGGGTTTCAATTACACAAAGGTCAATGAATAGTCTCAGCATATGCTTGATGGACTTCGTGTTTGAACTTCAGTTTTGATACAAAAATATCATTGTGTATTCGTTTTTATTTTCAAATATAAGCTCGTTTAAAGATTTGTTTCAAGAATGAAAAAGGGGGTCACTTCTTAAGCTTGTATGCATATAATTTATGCCTTTTTGCTAGCTATGTCTTGTCTCGTTTTAACAAGTGATTTTCTCCTTAATTTTGATCTGTGTAGAATGTGTATCGCGTTTTTTGTGCATTCATGAATCCAAGTGAACACCACTGAGCTTGGACTGCCCCTTCAGTCTGATCCACTGTCCGGGGGTCCTTAAACATGTGGACTATCTGCAGATTGGTTATGTATTATATTACATATCATGCGTGTTCCGGTTCCGCGGCCGGCCTCCCCGTCTACCTTGTGTGTGTGTGTGTGTGTGTGTTGGGGGGGGGGGGGGGGGGGGGGAATCATGTTTTTCGTGTTGTGCTTGTCGTGCGTGCTTACTCTTATCATCATGTATGATGGAGAAAGAATGGGATCAATGTGGATTGACTATTCATGATATTATATGTATTCAAGCTAGTTTCGTTTTGTATCTTTGAAATATATTTTTAGTCATGCATATGTTTTAAATGCAATATATTGTTTTAACATTGTTTCTCTCTAAACTTTAAATGATTTATACTCATCCCTACATTGATTACCTGCCAAACCGTCGTGTTTGATATTTTTATTTTGGTGCCCAAGTGCGAGTGACGTTGCCTTTGAAGAGGAGCGTCAGGAGGAGGCTGTTGGGCCACCCCCAGCTCGAGAGTGGCAGCCCAATGACGTCAACTAAATGTCGGGTGGGATCATGAGTTTCGTTTCATTTTGTCTGGGATGCTCTTTTGAACTTTTGGAATGTATTGGCCTTTCTTGGCCTCTTATTGAGATGTAACAAAACTTAACTTAACTTACTTTTGGGTTAACCTTGAAACTTGAATCATGATGGAATGCTATGTTATATTTCCTCCTTCTGATATATTGATCTTGATGTTATTACCCTTGCACTTGGAAATGTTATTCATGCTTTGTCTTGATGTGATTTGCTACGCGCTTCCGCAAACTTGATCGTGTGAGTTAGTCCCCGTGTCTCAGGATCCTTACTGCGGGAACTTGTGGGAAATTCAAATTAATTCAAATTAACCGCGTCGTGGGCCCGGGCCTCGGTCCGGGGTCGAGACAGTCTCTTTGGGTGATTTTTCACTTGCACATTTCTACAGATGGCTTGAACAAAGACGTTTGATCTCATTGTGTACTCTTGATAGGGGAAGTGATTACAGATTGGGTTAGGGAATTTTACTGCAACATGCATGATGCGGATGAACATAGTTTTTCAACCTATGTTAGAGGAAAGCATGTTGTGAGCACTCCATAACATTTGGGTGATTTTCTTCAGATTCCCTGGCCTTCTAACCCGGTCTATCCATTCTAGGGTCGTAAACAGGTCGGTTCCGGTCCAGGTCCATGGTGGACCCGAAACTGGAACTGTTAAGGGGAAGGTGGAATCAGGTCCGAACCCAGAACCGTTTAGGAACCGGTTTCTTGGCTCCGGAATCAGAACCATATATGGGATGGGTCTGGATCTGGGTCTGGGTTTAGGTAGAGAATGATATTAAAAAAGCATGATTTTTAGGAGAGATATTCGAAAATTGAGGTAATATGTTGGTCTCGGGCCCATGGGTCCGAATTAAGGTGGAACCAGCTATTTACTTATCGAGACCTAAATAAGGACCCAGACCCGGTTTTTAACGGGTCGAAACCTCCGGGTAATCGGAGAATCGGGTACCCATTTACATCCCTAATCCATTCTCTAATCTAGAAAATACCGAATATGAGTATGATGTTGTTGCAAGCATTTTATGTGATCGTGAACATTCATGGGCAGGGGGTTTGATATATCAATATGAGATGGAACTTGACTACCATGTACTGAACGTCTTTATTGCTTGCAATGTGGAACCTCAAGTCCACAAGTTTGACGCAAACCATGAGCAAGCATATCTCTTGTATGCCATCGGTTTGGGTTTGTCAACAGATGTTCCCCGGTGCATTTATAATGCAATTTTGCGCTTGAAGGGGGCTCCTCTACGTTTGTCTTTACCATTTGGAGTTCTATTGAATTTTTTTTATTGGATTGGGTATTGCTGCTTATGAGAATGAGGAAACCATGTATCCAACAATGAAGATCAACAAACGTACTATGGGACAGTCCCTTTTCCATGTCAATCATCAAGCACAACCTGTCGCTCCAGACGAAGCTGAAGAAGAAGTTCAAGCTAAATATGAGGAAGAGCCTTCATTTCTGAATCGATTGTCTGATTTAGAAAATGTAGTCTACGACCGGGCCGCTCAAATAGAAAATTTGGAGTTACAAGTTGATGGAGGATACCATCAATTGTATCAGCACGTTGATGACAGGTGAACAACCATGTTGATGAAAGGTTCCAGCAAGTTAATACCAAGTGGATTCTATTCTTGACTGGATGAGACAACATTGAGGGGATATTGATGTGCTTGGTTTTGGATTTATTGTTTATGATTTCCATGTTTTCTAGTTTCTAGTTTAATTTTCTATTTATCATATTTAGAATCACTTGCTTGTTGGGTTCTGATTTTGCCGAATCATGAGCATAAGGGGGAGTAGCAAAATTTCATACTTTTTATTGAATTCTAATGCTCATACTGTCTTAATTGTTAATTTCTTGATTTATATGAGATCTTTTGCCAAGAATTGTGTCGTGAAGGTATTCTGATTTTTGCAAGACATGCAGATTGAGGATTTACTAGGGAAGGGAGGATTGAGGATTTACTGTTAGGTCTCTCTCTCTCTCTCTCTCTCTCTCTCTCTCTCTCTCTTTTGACTGATTGTATGGGTTTTTAGTCTTGATTGTATGTATGGAGTATTATTCATGAATTTCCAAAGGGGGAGATTGTTAGTATTTTTTTATTGGCAATTTGGTGGTTTTGAACAAAACTCGAGTCCAAATAAAGTTGTAATTTTCTATTTTTAATTTTGGATTGTAGTGATCTATATTACTAAAAGGATGTACTCTTCATCATATGAAGACACCTGTCCTCCCTTACATGAAGACACATGTCTTTTATCAACCCACATGTCGTGTAATGCACTCTCTCGACTCTCCACTCTCCTCCAAACAAACTTATGCATAACTTCCTCAAAAAAATCTCTCCACTCTCCTCCAAACAAACTTCTGCATAAGATGTCTGCAGGAAACTTCTTCCATGAAATCAATCTCTGAAGGATATAGGTCCCACATGGATGATCCGATCTCATCATTTGGTCCGTTCATCGAGTCAGACATAGTGGGGCGACCTTAGATATGTAGACCCTTGATAGCTGGACCCCGTTTGGTCCACTATCCAGTAACCCAAAGGGGCTGACAGCCTTGAGAATGAAAAAGGGGTTTTTTCCTTCTTTTTTTTTTTTGGGGACCGTGGGGCCATGTTGGCCATTGATTTCAGATCTAGACAATAGATCATGAGAATGGGGCCTGGGCGACTTTATTGGTTGGGTCTGATCTCGGTTAGGATCAGTGGAGCCTGTGTTTTTCTTTTTAGTAATTTTTAGCACCCGTGCGAGGAGTCCTGTTTAGGGACTTTCTGTTACAGAACGTTGCAAATGGGAAAGAAGAGATAAGGGTTATTCCGGTGGTCTGAGGGAGTATTGGAAATTATAGACCTTTTGCCCTAGGCACCTTTTTTTTTTAATCGACACAATTTTGCTTTTCCTTATGTTTTATTGAAGAATTTAATCTTCTCTTTGATTGGTTGTTGTAGAATTTATTAGTTATTATAAATATTATCTAGATCTTTAAGGGAATGTATTCTCCCTTCAAATGATATCAAATGAGAAATAATGTTGATTACATCAACATTATTTAATTTGTGATTTATTAAATAAATGACATCTCTACATATAGCTACAATTGATATAAATCGATGAGAAAATGTCAATGGCTCTGCACGAGTTATGAAAGAGTCTTTCTTTCTTTTGTGAAAAAAAAATTAATCAAGTGGTTGGATCACAAGCAACCGGGTCACTGGTTGCTATAACTGACCATAACGATACACCAAATTGCATCGTGAAACTGGGTCACTTTTGACCCAGGGTAAATGATAAGTGTTTGGTTGGAGAAAAATGAGGATGGCCTAACTGATTTACCCTGGCCAATAAAAAACACGGAGATAGTAGGAAACAATGATTAGTCACAATCCTATTCGGGTCAATCAGTTGATAATAGGGATCATCCTAAGTTATTAGGATGAGGGTAATATTCGATTGATCATCCTTTATTATATGACCGTCAGGGTCATATATTAACTGATGATTCATCCTTGATGGGGTCAATCATCTTAAGGAGGGATATTATTCCCCCCCTGACTGACTGAATCAACTAATTACAACTAATTAAGATGATTAGTTAGAAATGATTTACGAACTTGATAAATGATCATCTTATTTTGTAGGAAAATAAATGGATGAACTGTTACGACGTCAAATCATTTTGTTGAACGATCATTTTGGGATAAATGTCATTCTGGAAACCCATACAGACAAAAAAAAAAAGTCAAATAATCAATATGAAAAGAAATAATCCAATTATTTCTATAATCATTTACGATCATTTTGCTCGTCATAATTAATAATTTACAGAATGATCATTTTATAAATGATCATATATGATTATATTGGAAATTATCATTGACCAAATAATGGTTGAATAATAAAAAAACATGGAGATAGCGAGAGTCGGTGATTAGTCACAATCCTATTCGGGTCAATCAGTTGATAATAGGGATCATCCTAAGCTATTAGGATGAGGGCAATATTCGACTGATCATCCTATATTATATGACGATCAGGGTCATATATTAATTGATGATTCATCCTTGATGGGGTCAATCATCTTAAGGGGGGATATTATTTCCCCCTTGATTGACTAAATCAACTAATTAAGATGATTAGTTAGAAATGATTTACGGGCTTGATAAATGATCATCTTATTTTGTAGCAAAATAAATGGATGAATTGTTACGATGTCAAATCATTTTGTTGAACGATCATTTTGGGATAAATGTCATTATGGAAACCCAAATAGACAAAAAAAGTCAAATAATCACTATGAAAAGAAATAAGCCAATTATTTCTATAATCATTTACGATCATTTTTCCCATCATAATTAATAATCGTAATTAATAATTTACAGAATGATCATTTTATAAATTATCATATATCATTATATTGGTAATTTTCATTGACCAAATAATGGTTGAATAATCATAATAACCATTATTTGTGGACCGATAACAAATTGGTAATAAGCATATATACATAGTAAAAAAACTAGCTTATAATGATAAATTAATCAAGTAGTTGGATCACAAGCAACAGGGTCACTGGTTGCTATAACTGTCCATAACGATACACCAAATTAGACCGTGAAACTGGGTCACTTTTGATCCAATTGGTGAAGACAGGGGCTTGATTTCCAAGGAACATACTGACGATAGGGGATTGTGGGACCCCATGGCCCACTAGATGAAGCATCAGGACCACAAACCCCAAGGAGGATTCTTGGTCGAACATGGAGAACCTGGACCCAAGTGAGGTGGGGCCTGTTTGGGCCATTATCCACTGGATTTTCATGTTTCTGGCGTGAATTTAATGAAAACGGGTTGAATGTCCACAACTGTTGTGGGACCCACTACCTAAGTCAATCAAAGTTTTGAACCCCACATCTTGAAGAGGGCCCAAGGACGACCTGAATGGTGGTGGTCGCATGTGGCTTGGGCCTCATCTGCCCAGATATCCAGAAGCTTCAATTTTGTAAACCATAAGCTTTAAATTCTTTTAGTATTGTTGAGACTGTGGGGCCAATAAAGATGTTTGATGGTGAATCCAATCCATTGAGAGTAAAGCCTATTCCCGGGCGACATTAGACATTAGGTCTGATCATGGTTTGCTCTAGTGGGACCCACTGGATTTTACATAAATAGGTCCAGACATAAACTGTTTGTTTATTTTATGTTTATTTTATGTTCAGTAGTTTAAGATTAGTTCTGAAAGGGTTTCATAATTGAGAAAGACCTGGATTTTGGTGTAAAAATATTAAATAAATTCTTACTTTGATGAAGTGATGTTTTGAGAATTATGGTTAACTATGATTAGTTATGATTAACTGTGATTAATTATGATTAACTGCGATTAATCCTTTAAACTGTGAGCAATTAACTTTATGTTTATAATAAATTGTGGGCCACCCATATATCACTCAATATTATTACGATAAGAAAGAGAGAAAGAGAGAGAAAGAAAGACCCCGGAAATAAGTAAAATATACCTCCCCCTAGCAGTACAATAGATTAAGGGGAAAAAAAGAAAGAAAGGTATGAAACGCAACCCCTATGATAGAATCATGAGTGCCAAGAAAATCATAATGGAAGGTGTCTCCTCTCATTGAAACAACCTCACATTTCCACGGGTGGATTGTCTATTAAGGAATCATTTGTTTGTGTGACAATTGATTCCTCAACTATGGATTGTGGGTGGCTTTTAGGTTTTATATATATATATATATAATTTCATATGTGTGATAGTTTTTTTTCTCTGCGATTCCTCACCTGAGACCTACAATTGATTCCTTAATACTCTAATCTCATGATATCCTATTGGAAGCAAAAGTGGGCCACATGCATAGTGAGATACACTAAAATTTATCATTTTTAGAATTAAATGTATCATTTTTAAACAATTACTGTATCACCTATTGAGATGGTTTGGCTTTGACGAACGGTGAGATGGTGTTGCCACACTAAAAAAACACCACCTCAACTTTCTTCCTTCCTACTTTCCATTTAAATTGATTTGCAACCCTAAAATCTCTCTTCTATAATTATCTTCTCCAAAAACATTAAACTTTGAGGGATAGATAACGGGATGAGATAATCTAATGGAGTTAAGAAGAAGAAAAAAAAAAAAGAAGCCTGGACACACTTGCTCCCATCCTATCCTAAATTTTAGGATTAGTGACAATCCAAGCTTAATGACAAATTATCTCGATGCCGTTTCATCTTTTCCGTTTCTAGCATACTGATCAAATCCTCATCTAAGATCTAATCTCTCCATCCTAAATCTCTCCATTGTGGTTTCCATAAACCTACATAGAAATGTGTGCGCCCCCACACATTTCTATTATGGAAAAATGGAAGCTTAGATTTTATGTGGCTGTTGTAAATGTTTTCTATAAATTTTATTGGATTGGATTGTGCGAGGTCTACCTCGCACGGGTCCACCACCTACTTGGTCGCCCATGGGTCCTCCTTCAGATCTACGGATCAGATGGGTCATCGGGTGGCCCACCTGGGTCCTGGTATCAACGCAAGACACTAAATGGCCTAAATAATGACTAAAACTTAAAAAAAACAAAAATAAATTCCCAATTCTTAACTATTTCCTAAAACACATTCTCTCATTCTCTCTGATCAGACGCTGGATGGCCCACCTAGCACGGGTCCAGAACCTAATGGGTCGCCGGTGGGTTCTCTTTTAGATCCACGGATCGGATGGGTCATCGGGTTGAAAGTCCTGGGATCCGAACCCTAGAGGGGGGGTGAATAGGGTGTGCTACAAATATGACCAATTTAGACTAATTTTAACTTCTTAACAAAAACTAGTCACAAGTGATGATTAATCAAACAATATGCGGAAGCTAAAATAAACAATCACCACAAAAGCAAGCACCACAACACCAAGGTTTATAGTGGTTCGGCCTCAATGCCTACGTCCACTATTGGCTTGTGATCTAATCACCCCACCAGATTCCCACTATCTATGCTTTTCAATAGGCTAAGCAATAACCTTTACAATGTTGTTTTTCTAGGCTAAACAACAACCTCTCAATGTGCTTTTCTAGGCTAAGCAATAACCTTTACAAGATGCTT
Organism: Cinnamomum chago; assembly: GCA_038049695.1. NCBI lineage: Eukaryota > Viridiplantae > Streptophyta > Magnoliopsida > Laurales > Lauraceae > Cinnamomum > Cinnamomum chago. Next base: position 26,138,291 of record CP142460.1, read on the forward strand.
TTCTTAGGCTAAGCAATAACCTTTACACAATGCTTTTCTTAGGCTAAGCTATAACCTTTACAAATAAAGATTTCTCTAAGAAGGTGTCTTCACAAAAGATCACTCTAACAGATACAATTAAAGCTCAAAAGAATTGCCTCTTATTTAGGCTAATATGAAAGTTTAATTCAACTTACAAACATACACTAAAACAAGCTAAAGTGTGTGCACAAGTGTATGAATGCTTTACTTCAATCTATTTCAACAATGAAGCTCTTAAATGAATGCATGATGCATTTTTAAAATCAAAGCTTAATAAAATGATGATTGAAGGTAAATGCTAATCACATGAAAGATTCACACAACTTAAAGAACTAAAACATGTTGTATGAATATTAAAGTCTAAGAACACATGTGAATTAGTCAAGAGAGTTTGCAAACCATTCTTAATATTCCAAAGATGGTAATGAGTTTGCACAACAACTCTTTAAAAACTAGAAATCATGCATAAAAGAAAATACAAAGATTTAACCATGCATAGATTCTAATTTTAATGGAAATCAAAATGATAAGTAAGATGTACCTTTTTAAAACTCAAGCAATTGATTTCCAAATAGCCCTCTAGCCTTTCCAACTTCTTCCCCTTTCTTTGGCTCCAAAATGGTCTCAAAAGTTTATGGTTCAAGCCTCTTGAAAGTTGGAAAATGAATGGACTTTATACAAGAAAACAGTCCAACGGCTAGTCCTCGGTCGACCTGGAAACATGTCTCGGTCGACCGGGATCACACAACGGTCAGAAATATGACCGTTGGGGCTCCAGGGGCCTAGTTGGCCTGCAGTGTTCCCGGTCGACCGGGACCTCTGGGCCGGTCGACCGGCGACACTGCCGGACCACCCCCTGGGACAAAAATTCCCATAAATAGCAAATTTGAGGGTGTTTCTTTGAGGGGATTTTTGGGCCACTAAATCAAGCTTTGTAACATGTTTTAAATCAATCTAAGATGTTTAAAAACATGAAACACAAAAAACCTAAAATGATTCGAAACTTTAAAACTAAAGGCTAGCTTGATTTCAAACAAAAACTCTTTTCACAAATAAATGCATACAAAAGTGATTCTGAAAATGATGAATATATACAAGGCACAAACCTAAATTCTCAATATGATTTCTCAAAAGTAATGCACAAAGAATTAGGATTTCAAAAGAGTTTGAATTCTAAAATCAATGCATCCAAGTATAAAAATAAAACATGCATAAAACAATACTTTTTCAAATCTTAAAAGCAATGCATGTATAAAACCAGATTTCAAGGTTTTCTAAAACAATGCAAGTGTGAAAATTCAAATGATGCTAAAGTGAAAACGCATCTATCAAATTGCAAATACAAAATTCCTAACACGGGTGGCCCACCTGGGTCCCGATATCAATGCAAGAAACTGAATGACCCAAACAATGACTGAAACTTAAAAAAACATATCCCGCTTCTTAACTGCTTCCTAAAATACATCCTCCATCTCTCTGATTAGATGTTGTTTGGCCCACCTCGCACGGGTCCACCACCTAATGGGTCGCCGGTGCGTCCTCCTTTGGATCCACGGATTGGATGGGTCATCCGGTGGCCCACCTAGGTCCCGGTATCAAAGCAAGAAACTAAATGGCCCAAACAATGATTGAAACTTAAACAAAAAAAAAAACAATTCCGCTTCTTAATTGCTTCCTAAAATACGTACTCTCCCTCTATCTGATTAGACATTGGATGGTGGGCCAAACAGGGCCCACCTCGCAGGGGTCCACTATCTAATGGGTCGCGGTGGGTCCTCCTTCGGATCCATGGATCGGATGGGTCATCCGGTGGCCCACCTGGGTCCTGGTATCAACGCAAGAAAATCAAGAGGAACAACTGTATGGCTCAAACAATGACTGAAACTTTAAAAAAAGATCCCACTTTTCAATTGCTTCCCAAAATAAGTCCTCTCCCTCTCTTTGATCAGACGTTGGATTGTGGGCCAAACAGGGCCCAACTCGCACATGTTTATCACATAATGGGTCTCCAGTGGGTCCTCATTCGGATCTACGGATCGGATGGGTCATCCGGTGGCCCACCTGGGTCACTGTATCAACGCAAGAAATTGAATAGCCCAAACATTGACTGAAACTTCAAAAAAATAAAAAATAAAAAATCCATGCATCTTAACTGCTTCCTAAAACATGTACTCTCCCTCTCTCTGATTAGACGTTGGATGGTGGGCCAAATAGGGTCCACCTTGCACGGGTCCACCACCTACTGGGTCGCCCATAGATCCTCCTTCAGATCCACGAATCAGATGGGTCATCGGGTGGCCCACATGGGTCCTGGTATCAACACAAAAAAATCAAGGTGGACCGTGCATAGCACGGGGTGTTGCTAGTTGATCGGCGATAAGAATGGAGGAAGAAAAATGCAGAGTCTCATGCTTTACAGTCAAGTAGTCGAGCCTGAAACAGAACTCAAGTTGGGTCGAGCGAGCCCAAGTCTGGGTCTAGCGAGCTCTATTACTGTCTCAGAGTTTCGAGAAAGATTTTATGTTTAGTCGACCTAACCCAAGTCTGGGCCAAGCGAACTTTGAACACATTGCCCATACGGTTTGGAAACCTCACTTATTTTCTCTACCCTACTTATCCGAGTTTTACTCTGATTAGAAACCCTCTTGCACGAACAAAGCCTATTTAAACAACTCTTTTGCTACCCTAGAACTCACTTCTCTCTTGTCCTAAACCTAGAGAATTCATTGGAGATCTTTAGAGTTCTACTGTAAGAGTTTTGTACTGATTGTTCAAGAAGTTCTCTTCTACTCTTGGCTTGTTGATTGAAGCACCTTGAGAGGCTTCAAGGTGAGTTGCCAATTCAAGCACGGGCGAATAATGATCGACAAGTCATCGGGAAGAAGAACTACAGTCCTTTGGGTTGAGTCCAACTGGAGATAGGTTTGTGAGTACATCTTGTAACTGTTCAATCATCATTAGTGCTTGGTTTGCCTTGGATCGAATATAGGTCTCACGGTGATAAGAGCCTAAAATGCACTAGTTAGGCCCCTTAACTTAGACTTTGATTTACGCTTTGTTGAGTCTAATTAGTCTTATTATAGTATTTTCATGTTTATAGGTATTTGAAGTGCATTGGAAAGGAATTGGGAAAAGATAGGAAAATTGGTGAAAAAATAGAAGAACCGGTGCTTACTGGCACCAGGCGTCTGGAAGCCAGACACCGGGCGTCCGGACGCTCGGTCCTAGAAACGTCCAGGAGACAAATTTATCCTGGCGTCCAGACGCCCGGACCGTCTGAGAGTCCGTCTTGGGTGCGTTTCTACGAAGTTTTTCACCCCAAAACTTATAAACAAGAGCCCAAACTCGTTTTTGGGGAGATGCACATCTTGGGAGAAAGTCTGGAGGAAGGTTTTGGAGCTTTTGGAAGAGCGTCAATGGGGATTTCGTCAGAGATTCATCGTCAACCTCTTTCCATGCGTAACTAAATCCTTATCTTTGGGTTGCGATGAAGCTCTAATCTTTTGTTTATGGTGATGTATAGGCTTAGGGTTTTATTTTAAACGCTTTTGGTTATATGACAAGATGTTAATCCATTGATTGGATTTTATTAATGCAATTTCTCTTTCTTTGGTATTTTAATCTTGTAGAGTTGAATACTAAGTCATATAATGATGCTTGAATGAATGTATTTGTTAGATCTAGGATAATCTATGCCATAGAGATAGGTTATGCCCCGATTTACATCCACATCCTTTATTTGTTGACTCTGAAGGTTTGTAACCAAGATGAGTCTCAATAGCGTTGATAGTGAAACCCTAAGGCCTATACTTGCCATTTTGCGAGGTTAGAGTGGATTCGTACCCTTAGATCTTTTCTCTGATTGAATCAACCCTGTCTTTTAATTTGTTAATTTAGAAATCAAAACCCATCAACCCAACACTTTGTTTTCTAGTAGGATTAGTTTAATAATCAGAACTTTGTTTTCCAATAGGATTACTTTAGGAATTTAGGAAACAACACAACTTAGCCTTTTTGTCCTAGTGGATACGATACTCGGTTAACATCTCTGCTTTTTCAAGGGGAGATAATAGCGGAGAATAAATTATATTTGAAACCCTGTTTTAGGACTACCGGCGCTTGCGGCTCTCCAACAAGTGAGCACACTTGGGTTCTCTTCCCCACGAGCTCTTCTACGCGCCGGCGGTCCCCACTTCTCTCGGGCGAACTTTTCCGGTCATCTTCTCTGGCGACTTCACCGGAGCTCCGGTGAGCAAATTGTGGGTAAAATTCTTTTTACTTGTTTTTCCTTACTGTTCTTTTTCTTTTCTTTTCTTTGCAATTGTGTTAGGTTGTTTTAGATTTGTTTGTTTTTCCTTCTTCTTTCTCGCTTGTGTAAAAAAAAAAAAAATGTTTCGAAGAGGGAGAAGCAAGTCCAAAGCCCCTGCAGATGAGGTCTCTTCCAATCCACAACCCCACAAACGGAGTGCACCCACTCCGACTCTTGAACAACCATCTGTAGAATGGGCTAATCGACCCTTAGACAAGCAGACCACATTTGACTTAATTTTTTTTTAAGCCGACCAATCCACAAGTTGGGCGGTTCAGCAATTACGTCTGCGACAATGAACAACTCTTTCTGGACCTTTTCCCCCGGCGTACCCCCCTTTGGTACGTCTCTTCTACCAACATTTGGAAATCACGGGGCAGAATGACGATGTCTGGTCCTCCACCATTGATGGACATGACATTACTGTAACCGAGGGGGACATTGCCCATGCCCTCGGTTGTCACCCCAATGTAGCTGACTTTCCATTTTTTCCAGCCACCCCCACTGTGACCAGTATCACCAATGAGATGTGTGGGGGTCGGTTTAGTAAGGCAAACTACACGAGCACTCGTCGTAGTTACCTACCGCAACAGATGTGGTTGATTGATCAAGTGCTGCGTGTGAATGCATTCCCCACGCATCACAAGGATGAGAGGAGGGGGGACTTCCTCGTGACTTTGTACGTTGTTCATGCTGGATACGCGGTATCTCTACTGAGTATGATTTTTCGAGAAATGTGCAAAGTCTGTAGGCTCTTTACAGAGTCTAAAAAGGATCCGGAGAAGAAGAGACCTTTTACCTTTTCCTCACTTCATCACCATGTTACTTCTCTCTCATTCGGGTCCATTGGTCTCTACGGTCCCCTTCCCCATTTCACGTACTGAGGAGTCTCTCCCATGCTCTGATCTCTACGGTGAGGTGCGATGGACACAGAGTGTCCAGACCATAATGCATAATATGCAGCACGCTCACCTTGCCATGATGCCGGGAGTAGACGCACCCGTGGTTAAGCCACCAGTGCCACCTCAAGCCCCTCCTGTTGTACACCCTCCTGCGGGGCAGGCTGACCCGTTTTACATGACCTATGCCCAGTACGAGGCTATTCTCCAAGGTCAGCAGGCCCTCCAATCCCGTCAGATGGCCTTTGAGTCCCGCTTTGAGGACTTTGCCACTCGCACTACAAACTCTCTGTTCGAAATGCGCTCTTTAATGAGAGGTCTGCGTGGCATTTCCCCTCCCCACAGAGATGATCACATGCATGATGATGGTGGAGGGGATGGCCATGACGGGGATGGGGAGGATGATTGAGGCTGTTTCTTTTTCTTTTTCGGTAGTTTTTTGTTCTTTTGAGTTTCTCTATTTGTGTTTCTAGATTAGTGCTAACATTTTGTAGGTTTTTTAGTGCAAGTTGGGGGGTCTTCCCGACTTTTCATTACTGTGCATCATTTTGTTCAGCACTACCCAGGTGATATCCCTCCTTTTCCTTTACTTTTATTGTCCTTTATCTTTTATTTTATGTTTAACATTGTGGACACTGTTACATTCAGTTGGGGGGGGGGGGGGGGGGGGGGTATTCACCGTTGGAGTAGTCTTGCAGTAGTTTTTAGCAGCTTTTAGTTCTTTTTACTTCTTGTCTTTTTCCTTTAGTTAAAAAAAAAGTTTTTGCTGGTTTTGATGGTCTTTCGGGAGATTTCTAACCGGGTTTTTATGAAACGAAGATACCTTGATTTTTGGAATTTTTTGTGAGTAAAAAGAGGGAAACGGTTCACTATCTTGTCTTAGGAAAGAGTTTTTGAGAAATTGTTGAATTATTGATCTTTCACTTGACACGTATTATATAGAAAATTTGAAATGTGAAACTATGATTTCCATACCAGTGAAAACTTCAGAACAATTATGATGGAAAGCTGACCCTCGGTCATACTGAAGTCGGGCATATGGAAAGGGCTACCTATTGTTAGGGACCGTTTAAAAAAAAAAAAATTATGACTAGTTTGGGTTCGTAGCCTTTTTAACTCGAGCCAGTAAGCCCATAGGGGTATTGCCATGCCTAGTGCCCTAAAGACATCTGTCTTGGGAGTCATTGGCTGAATGCTCGTTACATGGGTTAATTAGAAAGCTTAAGAGACCTAGGCATTGCACAGTCATTTCTTATTCTTAAAAAAAAAAAAAAAATAGTGTTGTCATGTCCTTTGAAAAACAATAGTGTGAAAGCCACCACAAATGCCTTGAGAGGAATCATGTTAACTTGAACTGAGGTTCGGTGGCCCAGCATTTCGAAAGAACAAGATGTGTTTTCACGAAAATTGTTAGCAGATCGTTTAATGCTTTCATGCCTCTATATGTACACAATTTTCACCACACACGATCAACTTTTCCAGCATGATTTTGAGGATTTCTGACCAAAAGATAGAATTTGTGAACCACATTTGAGTGTGTATTGAAAACTCCATAATCAGGAATATCCGGTGTTCGTAGATACTTTGGTGAAAAATACTCTCTGTTTTTCTTTTATGTGTCAGGAATTTTGTGGGTAGATTCACTACAAACCCTCACGAGACTATAACTCGTCCTCTAGGGGGAACTTAGAGGTTTAAAGGCTTCCTGCACATGCTAAGTGCAGCCGTACTCCCTACGAAAGTGGCCTTAGTTAGTTTTCTTTTTGGTTTTAGCTTTGCTCGAGGTCTAGCAAAGTATAAGTTGGGGGGTGTGATAAGAGCCTAAAATGCACTAGTTAGGCCCCTTAACTTAGACTTTGATTTACGCTTTGTTGAGTCTAATTAGTCTTATTATAGTATTTTCATGTTTACAGGTATTTGAAGTGCATTGGAAAGAAATTGGGAAAAGATAGGAAAATTGGCGAAAAAATAGAAGAACCGGTGCTTACTGGCACCGGGCGTCCAGACGCCCGGTCCCAGAAACGTCCAGGAGACAAATTTATCCTGGCGTCCGGACGCCCGGACCGTTTGAGAGTCCGTCTTGGGTGCGTTTCTACGAAGTTTTTCACCCCAAAACTTATAAACAAGAGCCCAAACTCGTTTTTAGGGAGATACACATCTTGGAAGAAGGTCTGGAGGAAGGTTTTAGAGCTTTTGGAAGAGCGTCAATGGGGATTTCGTCAGAGATTCATCGTCAACCTCTTTCCATGCGTAACTAAATCCTTATCTTTGGGTTGCGATGAAGCTCTAATCTTTTGTTTATGGTGATGTATAGGCTTAGGGTTTTATTTTAAACGCTTTTGGTTATATGACAAGATGTTAATCCATTGATTGGATTTTATTAATGCAATTTCTCTTTCTTTGGTATTTTAATCTTGTAGAGTTGAATACTAAGTCATATAATGATGCTTGAATGAATGTATTTGTTAGATCTAGGATAATCTATGCCATAGAGATAGGTTATGCCCCGATTTACATCCACATCCTTTATTTGTTGACTCTGAAGGTTTGTAACCAAGATGAGTCTCAATAGCGTTGATAGTGAAACCCTAAGGCCTATACTTGCCATTGTGCGAGGTTAGAGTGGATTCGTACCCTTAGATCTTTTCTCTGATTGAATCAACCCTGTCTTTTAATTTGTTAATTTAGAAATCAAAACCCATCAACCCAACACTTCGTTTTCTAGTAGGATTAGTTTAATAATCAGAACTTTGTTTTCCAATAGGATTAGTTTAGGAATTTAGGAAACAACACAACTTAGCCTTTTTGTCCTAGTGGATACGATACTCGATTAACATCTCTGTTTTTTCAAGCGGAGATAATAGCGGAGAATAAATTATATTTGAAACCCTGTTTTAGGACTGGTCACACGGTTTTTTTGGTTTGGGTTTTCCACGTTGAAAGATCTTGTGTCTTTTATGTGGTTGATTGTTTGGTTGGGTTCATCTATTATCTATTTTGAATTCTAAATTAGAAATTGGGTTGGGACCTTGACCCCTGTGGTCTTTCAAATAACGACATGGTATGAAGCTCTTCAACCTCTAACAACAGCGCCCTGATTTTCAGAAATTATTTTAGGAAGAGTTTTTTGTAAATGAAAAGTTATGATTTTTGTAATGATTTTGTACACAACATTACATAGACCAGTTAGGAGAAATTGAGTAATACTTTTGGCCTGAGGAGATTTGGAGATGAGGATTATGGTCGTCATTTGGATATCTTTAGGAAAACTATTATTAAGGAAAAAGTGGTTGACTCACTCAATTAATTCGTGCTTGATGAGGTGACAAAAATATTGAAATAATCTGGCTATATACCCATCTAGTTTAGGAGCTTTGTTAGGATTGATGGAAAAACTGCTTGCTTAGTCTATTCTTCAGATGGTAATTGATTGAGGTGATCATTATCAACTGAAGAGATGATGGGCTGAACAAAAGATGGAAGGAACAAGGGACAATCAATATTAGAAGGGTTTGACACAATAGGATTTTGGTGTTATGATTTTCAATTGAGTCCGACATGGCTGCCATGCATGATTTTCACCCCCTTCCTTTAATTCAGGGGTTCTCACTTTGTGGATGATAGGGATTGAGAATCTGCACCATCTATGTGTAGGTCTCTTGCATCTAAAAGAAATGCATGTAAGATCGATAATACTTGTACAGAGGCTATTGAATGGGCGTGCGGCTTTTGAATGGGTGTGCATCTTATGCAATCACCACATTTTGTGGGGGAGTCTAAATCTTGGCCTAGTGGGTCTTTTTTATGGAAATATATACTTAAATTATTTTTAAAAAAGTTATTTATTTTTCCTTCAAACTAAGATTATTTCCTCATAAAAACACATTTTCCCTTTTTATGCATAATTTTTCTTTGTATTATTGCATTTTACATTGTGGGTTTTAAGGCATGTGGTCCACTAATTTGGGTGCGCATTAAATCCCTTATATAATAAGTTTCAAGCTTGGAAAAATAGTGCGAGTATTCCTTTGATTTTATAAAACCCTTCATTTAGAAAAGTGTGATAGATTTAATTGACAGCGTAAAAAAGTTGTCATATCCTGGGGACAGAGGCTTCTTTTTGAGGAGCAAAACTCATCCTAACATGACTCAGCCACAATTAATGTTTAACCTTGCACACTTCATCGACAACTCATTCTCGAGCACCTTTGAGTTTCATTCTTTTTTGAGTCATGCTACTCGGCCCGATTTTGGGGATCGAGTGTTGGCCCGGTCCCCAAGGGGGCCGTTGGATCCCAGGACAGCCTGGGATCCAACGGCCCCCTTGGGGACCGGGCCAGTACTCGGTCCCCAAAATCGGGCCATTTAGACTTTTTGTTCTTTTTCGCCTAAATTTTCTCTTTGCGATTACAAATTTTGAACGAATTCCGATGCTTTTTATAGGCATGGTGCAGCTGGGAACTCTTAATTTTTCCATAGAACCTTGTTGATCTTTTCATCGGACGTCACAAGAAAATTTGCTATCATGCTTCATCAACTATCAAACCAGCTTCTCAGAGGAAGAAGGATTTCTTATCTCCCTCAAATTGTTGTGCCAAACCAGAGAGTACCCAAGTTGCTAATTTTGTTTAAACAAAATAAAACTACAGAGTGTGCTAGAAAGATGGACAAGTGCAGTACACTGTAGCAAAAGAGATACAATAGGCGAATATGGGCTAGGCATAAGAGGCATGAGTACAGAGTCGGCCAAGGCACAAGTGTGGATCCTAGTTATTCCTTGTACGAGAGAGAATTACTCGACTAAAGCTAGAAAAATAAATAAACTAGTAAACCTTCAAGCCTTCTTCAAGGAATTCGAAAACCTCGTAAAAGCCCTTTACTTCGACTTGAATTTAACCCATTCCTTCATGAATGCACCAAATCGCTTGTACCATTGTCCATATCTTTTCTTTCACCCGTATAATGATTTCTTTAAATTGCATACATGATCAAGAACCTTAAACTACACTCTACTTGCACTGGAAGCTCCTTCCTGTTCCTCGTAGAACCGCTTGCATCCGATGGTCTGATTTTCCTCTTCAAGAGACTCCATCTCTCCAGTCATAGTTGCTTCATGTTGACTACTTTTCTGTCATTCTATTAATTCAAGAGACTTAGTCATAAATGCATATGCAACCATATCATCATGGCCACTGTCTTATATCGACGCGTACGTCGTCATATCCTTAAATCCGTATCTAACCGGCGGTTTCCTTTCTCTTTGTGGTTTACCCGTCGGGGCATCTGCAGCTCTATCCGTTGTACCTGCTGCATAGTCTGACTATCCTCTGTATCCCGGGAGGAGCCGAATGCACTTATTTGTGATGTTGTATGGCTCAATAAAAGTAATAAATTTGGTAAACCGGGCCCCTAAATTGTCCATGTTTTATAGTGATTAGAAGTAAGTCTATTATTGTAGGTCTACTGTGATTAGAAATAGTGTTTGGGTGTAACAGGGTTTTGGGGCTGATATTATAAATAGAGACTAAGAGTCTCTGTGATGTACACCTCTTCTGATTGCATAGTGAATTCTCCCGTCTTCCCCGTGGACGTAGGCCAAAAGCCGAACCACATTAATCTCTGTGTTCTCTTGTGCATGTTTGATCTCTTCTTGTAGGCTCTAGATCACAACAAACTGGGGAATGAGGCCCGCACAAGCGCAAGTGGAAAGAGGTTACGTATCTAGGGTTCGAACCCCAAGCAGCTAAGTAAGAACTGATGCTCCTTACCACTTGTGTAAGGAGCCGTTCTTAGCTCATTCACTTAAATTAGGTGGTATGATTAGCTTTTGTTGCATTTTAAATTAAGACATGTGGCTAAGTTTGTAGGGCTCACTGTCTTAAACATCAAACATCAATCATCTAAAATAAATTCTACTGTATTTTGTCTATTGTTCAATCTAAGGTCATAAGGTAGACTATCACCACACTTCTTATTTGGTAAATCCATTTTATAGCTTTAAATCTAAATGATTTGTATATTTTTATTTTTTTCATACACTTGTGTAGAAGTTTCCCTCGCTATATATAAATTAGAGTATAGGACAATGTTTGTGGGGCGCTCTTAGATGCCACTCTATCAATGAAATGTGAGGGCAGAACGAAAGCTTTATGGACAAGGGGAAGTAAAAAAATCAGCCCCAATAAATAGATTGTCCTTAATTTAAGAGTCTTAAAGTTTATTATTATTATTATTATTTTTAGATTCAATGCAATGGTGAGTGAAGGCTCAATAAGTGTAAAATTGGTCTTGATGCCGGATCATACGATGATAAGAGGATTAAAAGAGCTGCACTGCTCAAAAGTGGGCCTAGGAGGATACAACATACTCCCATGTCTCTCTCTCTCTCTCTCTATATATATATATATTAATTTACATGATTTTAATTTAAATTTCAAGAGAAATGCTTCATCAGAGGAGAGGAGTCGGCTATGAAATTTTGTTCAAATTTTAAATGAATTTCTTGGTTGGAAGAGAGATCGAGTTATGAATTGTATTTGGGTTTATAAAAGAAAAAGAGAGGAGGGTGGGGATGTTTGTGAAGTCAGATGAGCCATGCACAGACCTGGGAGTTTTGTGTGGAGATGGATTACCTTCCATTTGTGATTTAGTAACAAAATCAATTGGCCTTTTTTATTTGTACCCCAGCCAAACACAACATGAAGTGGCGTATCCATGGTTTGAACCATGAATGATCAGGTGAGAACTGCCACTCTTTACCACGCAGATAAGGAGCCGTTCTCAAAATACAAAATACGAAAACAAAAAAATCCATCAGCAGCTGGCAACACCCAAGCTTAACTTTTTATTAAGAAATTGGCTAACTCTCAAAATCCCATTATTATTATTAAAAATTGGCTCATTCTCAAAGGTCCATTATTATTATTATTTTTTATCGTGGTAAAAAAAAGGGTTTACCTTATTTGTGGCTGGCCATTGGGCTCCACAAAAGTGCACAAAAAATGTACAATTGTAGAAACTAAATGAGACCTAAATCCCGGGTCTTTTTCTGGTCCCCAATGTAGAACCTTCCAATTTAGGCTTATTAGGTGCCACTCTAAAAGGGCATCTGCTGCTTTTACAAGGGCCAGAAAAAGAAAACCCTAGTGCCCTCAACCCAATGACAGCGGCCGCTTAACCTTTCAAGCTTGGCGTGGAAGACCTCCAATCCAACATGGATGATGCCGACTCACCACCTTGTCCGGCGTGGCCAGCTGCAGCCCACATGGGGCCCACACCATTATCCATCCCAAGACCCTCTCCACACAGATGTCCACGTGGAGGGATGCCCAAAAGGATAGAGACAAGAAAATAGAACCCATCTCGATCTTCATTTTCTTCTCATCCATCGGATTTTGCATTGGACCTTTCTTTATAAGAATCTCTTTTAAATGTTCCAACTCATACTATTTTACTTACCTGATAGACTAGTGGTGTTGGGACTTGTGTCGACTTATGTGCTCCTTCATCCCGTATATAAAAATTATAAACTTGAGATGGGTTTTGCATTGGACCTTTCTTTGTAAGATTCTCCCGCTCTCTGGCTCTCTTTGTTATTTAACATTTGGAACGTGAATTTCACATATACAATAGTGCTATTTGGACAAATTTTTTGGCCAGAATTTTGGACAACCCTTATGATATCCCGATAGTGCTATTTGGACAAATTTTTTTGCCAGAATTTTGGACAATCCCTATGATATAGGGATATCATAAGGGTTGTCTAAAATTCTGGCAAAAAAATTTGTCCAGATAGACTTTTTGTCACATATATATTCACACTATTCCATATCTAACCCTAGTTGAAGTTGGCTCCACCTTATCTAAGGATGCAAATAGATTGGATTTGGGGTGCACCATGGATTTCGAACCTAGATCCATTTTTATAGATCTAGTTTCAAGTTGGGATTCGCCACAAAATCTTTATATTGTGTTTGGATCCAAATTTGAAATAAGATGTAGAGTGAGTGCATTAGTATAATTAGATAAAAGAGATTGCAAAAAAAAATTTAAATATGTAATTCAAGCTAATGCTAAATAGACTCTTAAATAAGAATGTAATTCAAGCTATTTTAGTCCCTTGAAACCTGTTTATTTAATATGTGAATGCAATCATTCTGAATCAGAATCCTGAGGTTGGAACTTGGAAGGAATCAATTATGGGTCCAAATGTTTCAGTCCTAAATGCATGGATCCAAATATGAATTATCTTGATCTAAAAGTACTCACTTTATTTGGAATCAAAGACTTAGGATACTTAGATAGTCGGATACCCGCTTGCAATTCTAACCTTAAGAGTAGTCATCCACACGACATGGAATTTGTGAGATCCCAGCTGCCTGGGCTTGCTCGTCTCGCCTTCTAGTTAACTTGTCTCATAGGGTAGTTTGAACTACACTAAGTCTCACATCGGGAATATCCAAGTCCTAACCATAGGCTTAGAAGTTAAGTCTCATCTTAACTCAACATGTCGCGCTTTCAAGCTGTGTAGCCTCGAATCCCATAAGAACTCAAAAGTTAATCCTACTCGGGTTGGAGAAGTACCATGCTCAGTTGTTGCAATGACTTTGTTGAGTTGGACGGGACTTTGACAAAATTTTTCCCTATAGTTAATATAAAGAATGAGTAGTTATTTTTGTTAGACTAGTGGATTGGGGCCCATTTGCCATGGCAGCAAACATGGCCCCAACCACTAAAATAATTAAAATAAATATGCCCATCACTTATGCTCTGTATGTTTCCTCATGAGAAATTATTATATGCCTTGGAAAAGAGTTCTAAGAAACCATTGAAGAAACTGATGGATTTAGATGCGGAGACTCCGACATGCGGCCAAAGATCTATGTGCGTTTCGGCGATTGGGAAGCTCCGCGGATCTCTTCGCCTCTTGTCTTTCCTATGTGATGGAATGAATGCCAACCCTAAGGCTCCCTTATCTCATATAGACAAGTCTCAAAGAGTTACACTTACTAGAGACTTCTTCACCAAGAAACCTGAAAGTCCGGGGATCCGAACCCTAGAGGGGGGGTGAATAGGGTGAGCTTCAATTATGACCAATTTTAACCAATTTTAACTTCTTTAAATCCAACTAGTCACAAGTGGTGATTAAGTAAATAAATGCGGAAGCTTACAAAGACAATCACCACAAAGCATACACCATCACACAATGATTTATAGTGGTTCGGCCTCAATGCCTACATCCACTACCGGTTTGTGATCCAACACCCCAACGGATTTCCAATATTTATGCTTTTCAATAGGCTAAGCAATAACCTCTACAATGATGTTTTTCAAGGCTCAACATCAACCTATTACACTATGCTTTTCTTAGGCCAAGCAATAACCTCTTCAACCAAAAGGTTGATTATCTCTCTAAATAGTGTCTATAATACACTTGATAGAGATACAATTAAGCTCAATACAATGCCTCTTAAATAGGCGGATATGAAAGTGAAAAACTACTACACACACACACACTATGAATGCAAAGATGAATGCTCAATGGTATGCATGATGTCCTCAATCATTTTTAAAATGAAAGCTCATAAATGTATGCCTAAGGCTTTTGAAAGTTTTAGCTCATAAAAACATTTTATGATTGAGGAAAGAATGCAATTCACATGTTAAAAATAACTTGTAAAAGATATACATTTGTATCCTAAACAAGTTGTGAAATTCTAAGCACAAAACATGTGATGCATAGGGATGTCAATCAAATCAACAATATAGCTCATAAAACATAAAAATAGATTTGATTGAAATTAGGGGACAAATCATATGTAATTTTAAATGCAACTTGAAAATGATATACTTATCAAAGCAAAGCAAGTTGTGAAACTTTAAAACAAAGTTACATAGATTTGTAAAGATGTTGAATCCAAAACATAAGTTATATTTGAAAGTGATTTTTGTATGATGAAAAACAACAACCAAAGATTCAACCAAGTATAGGAATCATGTTACATATAATTTCAAAGATGTTTTCATTAACATGATCTACTTAGATATACCAATTTAAGTACTACTTGAATTGAATCATGGTGATGCATCCAAAACAATAAATCAATTCAAAACATAAAACATGTTAAGGACACAACAAATCATAGTTTATCATGCTAGAAAAGGTTTACCAATAATTAAGCAAAGCATGAAAACATATGATTAAGGAAAGTAAAGCTTACTTGATGATTTAACTTCATTAATCCAAGCTTTAGCTTTCCTAATGAGCCCTTTCATCCCTTAGCTCATTCCCCTTTTATTGGCCTCAAAACATCTCAAGGAGGGCCTTAAAATTGCTAACTTTTGACAAAGGAATGAACTAGTATTTATAGCCAAAAAGTGCCCAACGGCTCTTCCCCGGTCGACCTGGCCTTCACAACGGTAAAAAAATAGACCGTTTGAAAAAGGGCCAACGACACTTTACCCGGTCGACCGCGCAGTGTGGCCGGTCGACCCCCTGGGACCAAAATTCCCTAAAAATGGTATTTTTCAAAGTATTTTTCTTGGGAACTTTTGGGCCATTGAATCAAGCTTGAAAACATGTTTTAAATCATTCTAAAGGTTTTAAAACATGAAACATAAAAAGCCTAAAAGGATTTAAAAGATTTAAACCATAGGCTTGCTTGATTTCTAAAACTTATTTTTTAAAACAAATGCATCCAAGTTAAAAATCAAAACATGCATAAATCAACATTTTTACAAGTCTTAAAAACAATGCATGTTTGCAATCAAGATTTCAAGTTTTTCTAAAACAATGCATATGTGTGTAAATCAAATGATGCTAGAATGACAATGCATCCATCAAATTGCAATCTACAAAATCCCTAACAATCTCCCCCTTTGCAATTTGATGGCAACTCACTCACCACTGAATTTACACTCTAAGTTTTCAGCCCCCCCTAAGCTGGACAAGTCTTGAAATCTCTTGGATGCTTCTCCTCTTAGCTTGGGCTCTTGTTCTTTTCTTCATTCTTCTTGATGCTTGGAGCTTGATCATTCTTCAAGCTTTCTTTTCATCTTTCTCTTTATAGCCAAGCATCTTCTTTAGCTCCCAAGCTTTCTCTTCTTTCACTTCTCCCCCTTTGACCATGCCTCTCTCTCCCTTTGGTAAGGTATGCATTCTCTCCCCCTGTAGAAGATCATACAAAATCTCTCCTTAGGAAGCTTGGACATTCTCTTCCCCTTTAGAGAACTTGAATGCTCTCTCCCCCTTTGACATTAAATTGCAAAGGTACCTACACACATGAAATAAGGAAAATACCTTTTAGAAGCACCTGTTAACAAAAGAAATCGAAAATGAAATATATAACAGGTTATCATGTATGGATAGAAGTCTCTAAGGGTTCAAAGCCAATCCAACGGTGAATTTGATTAAAACTAATACTTCCTATGAAGATTTACACTCCCCCTCAATCCATTCTCTCCTTTTGTCAAACCTTTGACAAAGATATAACTATTTGGTTCAAGAAGAAGATGGTTTTACCAATTGAGGGTCAACTTCAAGAGAAGGGTTAGATTCGTTTAACTATAGAGCACAATATGATCAAATTACCAAAAGAAAGCAAGGTCAAGGAGAAAAGCGATCATGGATGCCAATTGGAAAAACAAAGAATACTAATTGAGATTCAAAGATAAGACTATAAAATCAATCACTCTAAAATGGATTTAAAAATATAACTATTAGGAAAAATCCAAATTAGAGCTATCCATGATATAATGGGGTTTACTAAACATAGCATCAAATAATTTAACTAAGAAAATCGTATGCTATGAAAGCTTTGAAATCATTTCATTCAATCAATAAATATGACTATTAATGTGCAAAATGAGTGAAATGAAATTCAAACATGAAGCCAACCTCAACTAATAACCAACCAAGATTATGAATACATAAACATGGTGGTCATGAGATTTACCTATATGAGCAAGAGAGGTGGCAAACATGAAAATTATGATGCTAATGGAGTGTGACATGGAACAAATATATTACTATCAAGTTCAATCCAATGTACACAAGGTCTATCACATTCACAAGAAATCAAACCAATCGAAAATTGTACCAATTGAATTTGACAACATGATAAAGAGCAAGAATGTGACAAACACAAAATTCCATCAAGCATCATAAATGGATATTCATCACTTTTAAAGATATAACTAATGAGCATAGTGATGAACAAGGTAAATTGTAATGCAAAAGGATATAGCTTTGTAATGCATGCAATTATGAAAGTGACTAAATCATATGAATTCAACATCTAAGATATCCATCAAACATATAGATATACGAGTAATGGATTTCAAGGAGTTTCATATGATCAAGATCACTACTATGAAGTTGAAACATGTATAAGGATGAAATCACTTAGAGAATATACATGAATCAACATCATAACCATCCAAAAAGAAATGACTAGAATGCATAGAGGATGGATTTGAGTTCTAGTATGGTTTCTACAAATATAACTAAGATCACAACCATACATAGAACGATTTGACATTTGCATAGAGAGGATCAATCAACACTCAAGATCTAACTCATACCATATCATCAATAAAGAATATAACTAAGCAAGCACAAGAAGGTATGGAGTTAGTGGGACATCATGGATCGCATAAAGATGAAGATGGATCACATATATGGATATACCTATTAAGAACAATGGATAATTCCAATTCATCTAAAATGATTTATTAACCTATCATGCAACATCTCCACTCTTAGCAAATGTACTAAACTTACAATGCAATAGAAAAAGGATATGAGGTTCATACCAAATGAACTTAGCACATTAAATCACAAATGTACTTAATAAGCTCAAATAATAATAAAACAAAAGATTTTACTATGAAGCACATAAACAATCATCAATTTGCATTAATGAAAAAAATATATACCAAGTTAGGCACAAACATGCAAATCAATGAAACCATATCCAACCATGCAATGTAAGACATCAAAATCAATTTGCATAAAAAGAATGTAACTAAATGAGCAAAGATGCAAATTGTTTGTAAAAATTATTTCCTTCCAAAAGATATAATCATAATTAAGCACAATGAAATAAATTCAAGGAAAATGCATCTATAAATACAACCAATAAAGCTTAGAACATTTTCCAAAGTTTTTCAAATCACTTCAATATTTGAAATTCCAACAAAGAATCATTTATAGAATTATGAGCAAGTGAATTTGAAAAACAAGAAGTGTACTATTATAAAATTTCAATTTGTATTCTAAAAATGACAATAGACACTCATACAAATTGAACACATATTTTCCATACCAAGAGATATAACTTGAAAAAATCAATGGAAAACTTAAATTGCTTCAAATCATTTGATTTACAAAAAAGATCTAACTATGACATTCATCAAATGATTTTCCAACATCAATTGATCATGAAAAATTTAGCTATGAAAGCTTTTATAATCACAATCAATTGATCATGAATAGATATGCACTACAAGAGATATAACTATATGAACAAAATGCACATCCATCATGAAAATATTGCAATCAAAGGATTTTGAAAACCATGAGATATAACTTAAAAGTTCATGAAGACAAAATCAAATGATCACAAAGAAACATTGCATTTTAAGAGATGTGACTATAAAGAAACAAAATGCAAATGTAACATGACCAACAAAAAGATTTAACTAAAAAGAATAGGTTGGTCTAGAGAGGTTCAAGAGGCCGTAAGGTTAGTCTAATAGTCTACCTTTGAAGATTCACCTAAGGTCTTGAAAAGGATGTCCTTGACAGTTCACTTGAGGACTCACCAACTCTTGAAGATATAACTTGAAAAAGTCTTAGAGTGGTGCAATGATACTATGGGGAAAATTCATTTTCGATCATAGTGGAAATCTTTAAAAAGATATGCAATAAAACACAATACTAGGGTTCTAATCTAGAAAGGATCAACTTCGGGTTGTTAAGCCCTAAAATGGAGTAACCTCTCTCTGATACTAATTGAAAGTCCGGGGATCCGAACCCTAGAGGGGGGGTGAATAGGGTGAGCTTCAATTATGACCAATTTTAACTTTTTTAAATCCAACTAGTCACAAGTGGTGATTAAGTAAATAAATGCGGAAGCTTACAAAGACAATCACCACAAAGCATACACCATCACACAAAGATTTATAGTGGTTCGGCCTCAATGCCTACATCCATTACCGGCTTGTGATCCAACACCACACCGGATTTTCACTATTTATGCTTTTCAATAGGCTAAGCAATAACCTCTACAATGATGTTTTTCAATGCTCAACATCAACCTATTACACTATGCTTTTCTTAGGCTAAGCAATAACCTCTTCAACCAAAAGGTTGGTTATCTCTCTAAATAGTGTCTATAATACAGTTGATGGAGATACAATTAAGCTCAATACAATGCCTCTTAAATAGGCAGATATGAAAGTGAAAAACTACTTCACACACACACACACACACACACACACACACTATGAATGCAAAGATGAATGCTCAATGTGTATGCATGATGTCCTCAATCATTTTTAAAATGAAAGCTCATAAATGTATGCCTAAGGCTTTTGAAAGTTTTAGCTCATAAAAACATTTATTGTAAGACCCCGACTCGAGTGAACCCGATTAGTGCTAATTTAGTTGCGTGTTAGTGCTAAACTTGATTAGTGATTTTGGCTAAGTTGAGTTTGGAATAGCTTTTGATTTAGTTTTGGGGATTTTGATTTGCTTTGTGTTAGTGGGGCCCTTTGGGGGTTCCTTTTCTTGACATTGCATATGTTTGAGGATTTATCGGAGGTTTTTACATTCATGGTTTTAATCTCGTTTTATTGGAATTGTTATTTCATTCAACTTTCATGTTGATCCCGTGTCCATTTGAGATCCCGAAACCCGATTTCATAGCCTTGAGGGCAAAACAGTCATTGCACACAAAATCTGTACCCAAAACTTGACATTCCCAAAACCCGCGAAACATATACTTTTTGGAACTAGAAATTTCGACGATCATTTCTTCCTTCTTCGTCGAATCCATCCGAGGTACCGAAATAGATGATATCAGCCAAACAAGCTCTTTTAGTTGTGGGACCCAACCCCTCATTTGTTAACAAAGGGAAGCCCATTCTCATTCCCACTCACTCTCCATGTTCCAGCACAAACCAACTGAACTTAGGTTTTCTTGCTTTTCTCTTCTTCTTCTTGCTCTCTCCACCTCTAATCCACCCCCAAGCTTGCACCAATAGGAGAGTTGAGGTCATTTTCTTCTTCACCTCCTTGAGAGCTTCCTCTTGATAATGTTGTGGAGAAAACCCTCCATTCCAAGACCTTCTTTGAGCTTGCCATTGCCATTAGAGGACCTTGCAAGTAAGTATTCCCCTTCATCTTCTAGATTTGTGTTCCTCTAGCCCTAGGGAAGCTTCATCTTCATTATTGCAAAGTTTCCCTTTCTATTTCATTGTTTGACTCTTTTAGGGTTTGTTTTTGGGGATTTTTGCTCATAGTTTGGATTCCTTGCTTGGAAGAGTATTAGAGCTTGATCTCATTGTTAGAAGACCCAAGGCAAGTGGATGTTATGATTTTTATAAGCTTTCAATGATTTTGGTATTTTCCACTCATGCCTATTTATTACATTGGTTTGAAATAAATGCCCACGATAGAGCTTTGGTAGTGCATTTATGGTAGTGCATTTATGTCTTCTAAGTGTATTGGTGAATGTCATTTAATTTCTTCTTGCTTATATCAAATGTACCCTATTGTGAAATGGTTTCCTTCTTTCTTTAATTACATTGGATTTGATGTTGATGGATGAGGTGATGGAATGAACCCATTAAGGAGTTGTGGAGAAGTGTAGATAGTTGCATTGGAGGAACTTTTAGCTCAGTTTTGTGGCAGGGATTAAGTGGATGTGAGGAGAGTGGTTTTGAGGAGGAAAATGACTCAAATCTAAACACAGTGGGTGTTTCCCGCACCTGGCGGCTAGCCGTCTGGTGACTGGCGGTTAACCGCCAGGTAACCGAACAATCGCGGTTACTTTTCCAGAGAGCAACATTTTCCACCTGAAAACTCGGTCAGCTCCACGGTTAGCCAGCGGCTAACCGCCGAACCCATCGGCGGCTAACCGCCAGCTAACCGCACCTTGGCGGTTAGCTTTCCAGTAAGCTGCATTTTGGCAGCCCGCCGTGGTCAGCTGCGTGGTCAACCAGCGGCTAGCCGCCCATCCCAGCGGCGGCTAACCGCCAGGTGACCAAAATTTCCCAGGTTTCGGAGAGCTCCTCGCTCGAGCGAACTCTCCGGTTCGCTCGAGCGCTGAGCTTTGTCGATCAAAGGAGATTCACTAGGCATTGTATGAGGCCATCCGAGAAAGAAACCATCTCACGAAGATGTCATTCGAAGTTTTGAAAATTCAAAGTGTATAAGGAGCCCGGAATGTCTCCAAACTCAAGAGTACCAAATTATTATTAGATTGACATGCGGGATCCCTATTAACTTCAAATAAATCATGAACCGATGCTTCACTCGAAATTCCGATTGTTTATGGTACTTTGTTGACCCCGAGATTTATACTACATGCCTTGTTTTCCCGAAAGTATTGATGTACACTTGAAATGGTTACTTGACCCGAAGTGCATTGCACCACTTGATATGATAGTGTGCCCTTGAGCAGCCCCGTCTTGCCCGTTTGTTTATATACTTGTACTTGATTTAATTGCATATGTCTCGATTGTATTTGACCTATGAGTCGGCACCACTAAGCTTGGATAACCCTGTTGGTCTGATCCACCGACTTGGAGATCCCCCTCTTGTCCCGCCAGCTGCAGTTTGGATCCCGCTACCCGGTTATTACCGTGGTCTTGTCCAGATGCTGCAGATTGCTACTGTGGTCCCCGATGCCCGGCTCGCTACCGTGGTCATGTATAGTATTGTATATGTATATGTATTATATGAGATCCACTGTTTCTCCTCACCTCGAGTGACTGAGATCAGTACCTAGTTATTGCTCTATTACTTTAGTGATAGAGGACTTAGCTTCGTGTGGTTGCCATCTTGCTTGTTTCCCATTTCCTTGGTCACCTTACATGTTTTACATTTGCATCCTTGTAATTGAATAAATGTTTTATCTCTTTCATAGAAATGGTTATTTAAACAGTTTTACATGTTTTGAAGATAATTTCATTTATTATCATTCTATCGTGTATTTGCCTCCATTTGCCAAACCGTCGTGTTTGACCCACTCTTTGGTACTCAGGTCCCGTTGTCGGTTATCTCGAGGAGGAGCTCGAGGAGGCGGTCGTAGAACCACAACAGTTAGTTGAGTGGCGTGCTGACGACGTCATGTAGACGTTCGGTCGCTTCGAGAGACTTCATATTTTTTTTGGGGAACTGTTTAACCATTCTTTTGATTGGTCTTTTGGGTTATATTGGCCTTTGTTGGCCCCTAATTTTTGGGAATGTAATTAAATGATATTTGTATAAACTTTAACTTACTTTGGGGTAACATGCTATAGATCATTGCTCTTTCTGATACAGTATCTTTATACTTGTGATATTGTTTATGACCAAGGATGGTTTGACTATTTGATTTGCTACACGCTTCCGCACTTAAAAAGAAATGTTCATTGATGGTTGTGATATCCTCACCGCGGACACCTGTGGGAAATTAAATAAGTTGTATATTGTCGATGTAGAATCCTTCAATCATCATTCACTAATGTCCCGATCCCGGATTAGGATTCCCGGTCCGGGGTCGCGACATTTATGATTGAGGAAGGAATGCAATTCACATGTTAAAAATAACTTGTAAAAGATATACATTTGTATCCTAAACAAGTTGTGAAATTCTAAGCACAAAACATGTGATGCATAGGGATGTCAATCAAATCAACAATATAGCTCATAAAACATAAAAATAGATTTGATTGAAATTAGGGGACAAATCATATGTAATTATAAATGCAACTTGAAAATGATATACTTATCAAAGCAAAGCAAGTTGTGAAACTTTAAAACAAAGTTACATAGATTTGTAGAGATGTTGAATCCAAAACATAAGTTATATTTGAAAGTGATTTTCTTATGATGAAAAACAACAACCAAAGATTCAACCAAGTATAGGAATCATGTTACATATAATTTCAAAGATGTTTTCATTAACATGATCTACTTAGATATACCAATTTAAGTACTACTTGAATTGAATCATGGTGATGCATCCAAAACAATAAATCAATTCAAAACATAAAACATGTTAAGGACACAACAAATCATAGTTTATCATGCTAGAAAAGGTTTACCAATAATTAAGCAAAGCATGAAAACATATGATTAAGGAAAGTAAAGCTTACTTGGTGATTTAACTTCATTAATCCAAGCTTTAGCTTTCCTAATGACCCCTTTCATCCCTTAGCTCATTCCCCTTTTATTGGCCTCAAAACATCTCAAGGAGGGCCTTAAAATTGCTAACTTTTGACAAAGGAATGAACTAGTATTTATAGCCAAAAAGTGCCCAACTGCTCTTCCCCGGTCGACCTGGCCTTCACAACGGTAAAAAAATAGACCGTTTGAAAAAGGGCCAACGGCACTTTACCCGGTCGACCGCGCAGTGTGGCCGGTCGACCGTGCCCCTGGGCCGGTCGATCGGCAACACTGCCGGTCAACCCCCTGGGACCAAAATTCCCTAAAAATTGTATTTTTCAAAGTATTTTTCTTGGGAACTTTTGGGCCATTGAATCAAGCTTGAAAACATGTTTTAAATCATTCTAAAGGTTTTAAAACATGAAACATAAAAAGCCTAAAAGGATTTGAAAGATTTAAACCATAGGCTTGCTTGATTTCTAAAACTTATTTTTTAAAACAAATGCATCCAAGTTAAAAATCAAAACATGCATAAATCAACATTTTTACAAGTCTTAAAAACAATGCATGTTTGCAATCAAGATTTCAAGTTTTTCTAAAATAATGCATATGTGTGTAAATCAAATGATGCTAGAATGATAATGCATCCATCAAATTGCAATCTACAAAATCCCTAACAAAACCCCCATCCACTAATCCTATTGGAAATCTTATTAGTGGGACCAGATCAAGTCTTACATTAACTGGGATTGTATTCTCTATTGGCATCTGCCTTGCTTGATCTGACGTGGGACCCGTGGCATGCATGTCACACGATTTCCTACAATCTCCCACTTGGCACGAATGCGATGTACATCAAATATATCTCATTCCCATACGCATCACATGCCTTCCAAAAGCCTCTGCAGGCAAAGCCTTGGTGAGAGCATCAACCATTAATCCCTCTGAAGGCATATAAAATATTTCTATATCATTCTTTTCAGCCTTCTATCTAATAAAGTGATACTTTATCTCAACATGTTTTGATCGGCTGTTGAACATTTGCTCATCCACCATGGATACTACAGATGTGCTATCTACATTCAGTGGGACGGGCTCTTTTTCTCCAATTATTTTCAAATCAGTTAGGAGATATTTTATCCAAAGAGGCTCCTGGACTGTTGTACTGCAAGCTATATACTCTGCTTCGGTCGTTGATAAAGCCGTAGAGGTTTGTTTCTTGCTACTCCAAGAAATTGCACCTCCTCCGAGGGTAAACACATAGCCGGTTGTTGACTTTCTCTGGTCTAAATCACCGGCCCAATATGCATCTGAGTAGCCACGCAGTTCCAGGACTTCACCTTGATAACAAAGGCGAAGATTCACTGTGCCTTTGATGTACCGCAGAATCCTCTTAACTGCATATCAATGCTGTAATCCTGGGTTACTTTGGAATCTGCTTACGAGACCCACGACGAATGCAAGGTCTGGTCTCGTACATAACATCGCATACATGATGCTGCCCACAATTTGAGCATAAGGTTTTATTCTCATTACTTCCTTATCCTACTCATTTATGGGTCCCTAATCACTAGACAATTTTATTCTCTTGCAGATGGGAGTGTCAATTGGTTTACACATAGCCATATCAAACCGTTTCAACACAGTTTCCAAATAGGATCTCTGTGATAAAGTCAATAGCCTATTCGGACGATCACGGGTTATTTCAATGTCAAGGACATACTCTGCCTCACCTATGTCTTTCATCTCGAATCTTGACTTTAACCATTGTTTGATTTCGTTTATGGCTTCCAATTGATCACCAGCGATCGAAATGTCATCCACATATAATGACGAATATAAGTAACTACTCCCACTGCGTTTAATATAGAAACATGTGTCTGCATTATTGGGGACACATCCTATTTCACCTATGGCCTGGTGAAATTTTCCATACCATTGTCTCGAGACCTGTTTTAATCCATACAATGCCTTAATCAGTTTGTACACTTTGTCCTTGTGACCTTGTGACCTTGCACTACAAACCCCTCGGGCTGTTTCATATAAATTTCTTCTTCTAATTCGCCATTCAAGAATGCGGTTTTCACATCCATCTGGTGCAATTCAAGGTCACGACATGCTACCAATGCCGCTAAGGTTCGTATGGATTGGAATTTTACAACTGGAGAAAATGTGTTAGACCCAGACCCAGACCAATTCGATTAGTATGAGATTAGTGTGTGTTTAGTCCTAAGGGGGGGTTTAGTCATCGTTGGGTTAGAAGATAATTAGTTTTAGTCTTGGACACAACTTTAGGAATTTTGAGAACGTTTAGTATTAGTCAGACACACTCAGGAAGGCTTGAGTGCACGTGTAAGCTGCGGAGGATTGTATCGGTTACCGTTTTAATTGTGATTTTGATTTCATTTGAATGATTTTACTATGTTTTACAACTTTCATTTTCGGCCCGTTCATGTTTGAAGCCCAAAAGCCCAAGTTCTGGCCCAAAAAGGGTAAAGTTGTCTGTTATATACAAGTCTGGACACAAATTTCGAGATCTCAAAATGTGAGAACCCGACCCCTAATCTCTTGGATTAGTGTTGTTTTATTTGTGGATTAGTTTCTTTTAGTGGGATTAGTATTTGTTGGGTTGAGTTTGTGAGCTAGAATGGTTTTTCTTCTAGTTTTGGGCTTTTGAGTGCTTTGGTAGCTTGTGGGGCCCTTTGGGGGTTCCCTTTTCGGCTTTGCATTTACTAGTGAGATTTTTCCGATTTGTTTCGTATTGTGTTTTTGGCCCGTTGCATTCATCTTGAGGAATCCTACAACTTTCATGTTGATCCCGTATCCATTTGAGAACCCGAAACCCGATTTCTTGGCCTTGAGGGCAAAACAGTCTTTTCACACCAAATCTGTACCCAAAACTCGATATTCCCGAAATCCACGAAACATATACTTTTTGGAAACTAGAAATTTCGACGATCATTTCATCCTTCTTCGTCGAATTCATCCGAGGTCCCGAAAGAGATGATTTCAGCCACCCAAGTTCTTTAAGTTGTGGGACCCAAACCTCACTTGCTTATAAGAGGAACCCATCTCCCTTTCATTCCATTCTTCATTTTCCAGCACAAACCAGCAACCCAGGGTTTCTCTTGTGTTTCTCTTCTTCTTCTTGCTTCTTCATCTCCAAGCCACACCAAGAGTTCATCAATCAAGAAATGGAGATCACCAACCTCTTCCTCATCTTGCAAGCTTTCCATTGATACCATTTGTGAAGAGAACCCTCCATCACAAGACTTCATTTGAGCTTACCTTGTCCATTAGAGGACCTTGCAAGTAAGTGTTCTTCTTCATCCTCTAGATTTGTAATCTTCTAGCCTTAGAGAAGCTCCACCTTGATTATTGAAAGGTTTCCTTGTCATTTCATGGTTTAACCCATTTTAGGGTTTGTTTTGGGGGTTTTTGTAGAGATTGTGGATCTTGAGCTTGAGAGGTGATTAGGAGCTTGATTTGCTTGATTAGAGTCAAAGGCAAGTGGATGATTGGATCGTTTTGATTATTAACATGTTTTGTGAGAAAAATCTTGTTTCATTAAGGGTTTTGGTGATTTTAGTAGTTGTCTTTACTATGATTAATATTGATTTCGAAATGTGCTTATTGATGAGTTTATTTCCCTCTTGTTCATGCTTGGAAAATGTATGCATCATATTGTCAAGGTTTCAAATGATTTCACATGAATGAGTTTTCTCCACCTTGAGATTTGTTGTGAATGGAAAGAATGGAAAGGGAGGAACTTGAAATGAGGAGCTCTTTAGCTCATATTATTGTCTTGGAAACATGGATTTTAGTCTTCTTGTTTATAGTTCTATGTGATTGTTTAAGTGTTGGAAAGGAAAGGAAAAAGGGGAGGAAAAATCAAGAGCCCCGGATCTGCTACACGCCCAGGTTCGATCGATCGGACCTACAGGCCGATCGATCGGTCTGTCTTTAACTGTAAGGCTTTTTGAGCCGATCGATCGGCTGATCGATCGGACTCTGTGCATAACTGGGACAGAAATCTCGGCCAATTGATCGGACCGAGTGAAATTTGATATTGTTTTTTTTTGGAAACCTTTGGGCTTTCTATGAGTCCTAGGGGTTTATACCTTAGTGTTAAGACCAATTATGCCCTAATCTAAGGTCTTTAAGACTAGGGAACTAAAAGAAAAGAATAGTGATGATCTAGGCACTAATTCTTGGTTTTAGGTGGGACCCTGGCTACCCTTTTTGGACTGTGTGGACCATGTGTGAGGATGTCTTGAGCCGACACGCCTCACGGTTGGTTCGGTGGCATCGAAGTTCAATCCATTTCAATCTTGAACGGGATGGAATGACGCGATATCTTCTTTATACCTAAACACAAGTCTTTCCCTTGGTTATCGCGAATTCTACTCCTTTCAGTGACTGAATAGGTTGCTCGATGTTTCCGGATTAATGTCATGCCTAGGATGGACCGTTTATAATCTTGGTTCTTTTCTATTGTAACATCTAGTACTACCCATAAGCTCATTTTAAGTTATGAAAATAGTAAAAGTGCATAAGGAGCCCGAAATGTCTTCAAACTCAAGGAGTACCAAGTAATTATTATAACCGACATACGGAACCCCTATTCACTTAAATAAATCTTGAAACCGATATTTTTACCCGAAATTGTAATAGTTCATTGCTTCACCTCATTTCCAAGATTTGCTTCACATGACTTGTTTCCCGAAAGCATTGAAGTTACACTAGTAACAGTTATTTGTCCCGAAATGTATTGCCCGATATGAAGTGACAGTGTGCCCTTGAGCACCCCCGTTTTACCCGTTCATTTACTGTACTTGATTTACTTGCATATGTCTCGATTGGTTTTGACCTATGAGTCGGCATCACTAAGCTTGGATAACCTTGTCAGTCTGATCCACTGACTTGGAGATCCCCCTCCCGTCCCGCCAGCTGCTGTTTGGATCCCGATACCCGGTTATTGCCGTGGTCCCGTCCCGATACCCGGTTCGCTACCGTGGTCCCGTTCCCGTATATTTATATTGTATATATGATTTACGTTGAGTCTCCTCACCTTGTGTGACTGAGACCAACGTCCCGTTATACTCTTGTCACTTCGGTGATAGAGGACTTAGCTTCTTGTGATTGCCATCTTGCCAGTTCCCGATTCCTTGGATACCCGACACGTTTTATATTGCTTACTTGCTTTCCGGTAAATGATTCATTTCCTTTATGAAAGTTGTTATTTAAACAAGTGTTCATATTCTCCAATGTAAATTCAGTTATTATTATATTGTTTCTGTTCTTTGTACACGCACATGTTTTAAATGAATGCCGGTTGGGTGGATGCCCATGCTTTTACATATGTTTCAAACAATCCATGATTTTGCTAGATTTACATGATTACACATGTTTTAAAGGAATACCCGAATTGTTAAATATCCGTGCTTGGTTTTAAATGACATTTGGTTTGTCAGATCCCTAGGTTTACCCACGTTTTAAATGAATACCCGAATTGTGAAATATCCATGCTTTGAAATATGTTTAAATGAACGTTTGTTTTGCCAGATTCCTATGTTTATACATGTTCTAACTGAATACCCGAATTGTTGGATATCCGTGCTTTTAAATATGTTTTAAATGATATTTGTTTTGTCAGATCCCTAAGTTTACACATGGTTTAAATGAATGCCCGATTTGTTAAATATCCGTACTTTCACATATGTTTCAAATGGACTTTGGTTTTGCCAGACTGCTATGAATACCCGGTTTGTTAAATACTTATGTTTTTACCTAAGTCTCAAATGAACGTTTGTTTTGCCCGACCACTATATTTATAAATGTTTTAGACGAACACCCGATTGATAAATATCTATGCTTTTACGGATGATGTAAATGAATATATGTTTTATTAGATCTTCATGTTTTACCCATGCTTGAAACGAATACATGTTTTGTCAGAGATCCACGATTTTACAACTGTTTAATTATATGCAGCATTTGATCGAGTATCATGATTTATCTTATGTTTTATTCTTCAGTATATTTGTTATCTTTTCATCCACCTGCGAGACCGTCGTGTCTGACCCACTACTTTTGGTACTCAGGTTCAGATTTCTTCGTCCCGAGATGAGTGCTTTTGTTGGCTGTGGAGCCATGTTTTGCAGGTTGTTTTTGTCGGCTATGTCATGTAGACATTGAGCTTGACATCGAAGTTACGTCATATTTGGGGTAGTGATTATAGCTTATTGTTGTATGGCTTTTATTAGCCTTTTTCTTGGGATTCTTAATTAATGTACATTGATAATTGTAACTTGAACATATATGGGAATGTAATATCCTGTTATTGTCAGCTCTGTATTTTGTTGTGATGGTTTACTCCAGTCTGATATGACTCTTGATATGATAGCTATATGCTAAAGGTTGAGTGCGATGCGGAATCCGATGGCCACGGACTCCGGGTCGCAACGCCACAAAAGCTTCCGCAAAATATTTAGAATGTGTTGTCTTCACACACGCGGATCTTGGGAGAAAAATATATTTATGCTAAATCCCATTCCCGCCCCCGAGGTCCCGAATCGGGGGCATGACACAAAACCATGTCAAAAATATACTTTTCGGAAACTAGATATTTTGAGGATCGTTTTATCCTTTTTCGTCGAATTCATCCGAGGCCCGCATGAACATGTTTTCATTGATACAAGATTTGGCCATTTGGGCCCCACTTGCAAGTGCTTTAAGTCAACTCTCTTCTCTTTCCCTCCTTTCACTCTCAACCCAAACCCTAGAGCAACCAAGAGGAGAAACCTTTTCCCTCCATTTTATTTCTCTTGAATGATCAAGCTAGAAGCCTCCAAATGGAATTCTAAGGCCATCATCTCCTTCCTCTCATCTCAAGCTTTCTATTGATGTCCTTTTCTTGGAAGTTAGAAGTGAACAAGCTCTCCATTGTCTTCATTTCTCTTGTTTGACCTTTTCTAAGTAAGAACTCCAACCCATCTCCTTAATGAAGTCTTTTTAGTCCCTTAAAATCTTGTTTTTCATGTTTACAAACCCTTTTGGTAAAATGGGTTTCTTGTTTTCAAGATTGAGTGAGTTTTTGTGTGGTTTTCATGGGTTTTGTAGTTATTGGGATTAGCTTGAGTGGAAGTGCTTGAAGAGGTTTGTGGCATCTTTGACTAAGGCAAGTAACCAATCTAGGATGGATGTGTTAGCATGTGTGCATTTCATTTGTTTTCCTTGCACTCTTCTCATTCATTGAAGAATTTGGGGGATTTTTTTATTATTGGAGAATGGGAATAGAATGTCTCAATTTGTGTTTTGAAATGTGTGTTTCACCCTTGGAGAGCATGGAGGCTCAGGGAGTGCAGGTGGAATGAGAAATAAGAAGAAAGGAAGAAGAAAATGTGAAAAAAAATCTGAACTCAGCTGCATTTCCCGTACAGTAGCGGTCAGCCACTGGTCAGCTGGCGGCTAGCCGAAATCCCCATTTCGGTTAACCGTGAGCTGACCGAGCTCAGCGGTTCCCTTTCCAGAAGTTGGTTTTTCGACAGTGGGTTTCGGTCAGCTTGACGGTTAGCTAGCGGCTAGCCGCCATACCCCATTTCGGCTAACCGCTGGCCAACCGAACGTTTTCGGCTCCTTTTCCAGAGAGCTAAGTTTCAGACCTGGATTTCCAGCGGTCCGCCTGTCTGTCAGCTAGCGGCTAGCCACCAGATCCTAGTTCGGCTAGCTGGCACCTGACAGCGAGGTGACCGAAATTGACAAATTACCTGTTTTGAAGAGTATTTGCAAGAATGAAAACTAGAACTGAAAGTCCTTGGGATCCTAACCCTAGAGGGGGGGGGGGGTGAATAGGGTGAGCTACAATTGTGACCAATTTAAACCAATTTTAACTTCTTAACAAAAACTAGTCACATGTGATGATTAACCATACAATATGCGGAAGCTAATATAAGCAATCACCACAAAAGCAAGCACCACAACACCAAGGTTTATAGTGGTTCGGCCTCAATGCCTACATCCACTACCGGCTTGTGATCTAATCACCCCACCGGATTTCCACTATTTATGCTTTTTACTAGGCTAAGCAATAACCCTTACAATGTTGTTTTTCTAGGCTAAACAACAACCTCTCAATGTGCTTTTATAGGCTAAGCAATAACCTTTACAAAATGCTTTTCTTAGGCTAAGCAATAACCTTTACACAATGCTTTTCTTAGGCTAAGCAATAACCTTTACAAATTAAGATTTCTCTAAGAAAGTGTCTTCACAAAAGATCACTCTAAGAGATACAATTTAAAGATCAATGAATTTGCCTCTAAGATAGGCGGATATTAAAATGAAAATCTAACTCACACAAACACTCAAAGAAATGCAAAGATGTATGCTTATGAAGTGTGTATGTGAAAACTTCAATCAAGTTTAAAAGTAAGCTCAATCAATTTATGCTTAATGCAATTCGAAAGTTTAAGGCACAAAAAGATATGATTGAAGTTCTATGCAAATCACTTGAACAATTACACACTTGTGAATGATATGAAAATCTAAAGATCACAAGATGTATGAAAGTGTTTAAGCCTAATCAAGTGATGCATGTGCAATGTTGTTTTCAAAAACTAATTTGACTAAAGATTAAATGAATGAAAACAACAAGGGAAGTTTCAACCAAGTGAAATAATCATGCAATAAAAGAAATCAAAGATTTAGGCTAAGCATGATTAAGAAAGTGTAAAACAAAACTTAGGTTGAAATCAAAGTGATGAATCCAATCTTGAATATCAAAGATGAAGGGAAGAATGGATTCAACATATCATTGTTATCATGCTTGAAATCATTTTCCAAAGTTTCAAATAAAGCACATAACAAATGATTAATTAAAAGTAAAACTTACTTGGAGATTTAACTTAGTGGATCCAAGCTTAAGCTTCACTTAATGACCCCTTTGGTCTCTCTTAGTTCATCCCCTTTGTCTTGTCTCAAAGCTCCTCAAAGAAGGCTTAAAAATCTTCAACTTTGGACAAAGGAAAGAACTCATTTTTATAGCCAAAAGTTGCCAACGGCTAGTCCCCGGTCGACCTAGACAAAGGTCTCGGTCGACCCAGAACACACAACGGTAAAAAAAGTGACCGTTTGAAAAACTGCTTTTAGCGGCGGACACAGAAACCGTCGGTAAAAGTGGTTTTTCCGCCGCTAAAGGTCCTGTTTTCCCAAAAATGTATTTTTTAAAGTAATTTTGGTTGGGAATTTTTTGGGCCATTAAATCAAGCTTGAAAACATGTTTTAAATCATTCTAAGGGTTTTTAAAACATGAACCACACAAAGCCTAAAAAGATTTGAAAACTTTAGAAACAAAGGCTAGCTTGATTTCTTAAAATTCTTTTCTAAAAACCAATGCATCCAAGATTGAAAACAAAACATGCATAAATCAAAACTTTTACAACTCTTAAAAACCATGCATGTATAAAACAAGATTTCAAGATTTCTTTAAATCAAAGCAAGTGAGTAAATCAAATGATGCTTAAATGATTATGCATCCATCAAATTGCAATCTACAAAATTCCTAACAAGAACATGTTAAGTGACCTTTAGCCTGATATTGTGCACTCGAAACCCGAGATGTCTTTGAACTTCCGGGGCACCAATTCTATTTTAAATTCCAACATCTGGGCTTCGGTTACACAAAGACCATTCAAAGGTTCTTACATGCGCTTGTTAGGCTTTGTATTCGTACTTTAACTTTGATACAATGAATATCATTGTGTACTTGTTTTGAACGTTTATGTACAAGCTCATTTTGAAGAATTGTTTTAAGAAAAAGGGGTCACTTCCTAAGCGTGTTATGCATATTAATTATGCCTTTTTGCTAGTCGTGTTCATCGTGTTTTGATAAGTGACTTTCCCCTTTTATCTCGACATGTTTAAACAATGTTTCACATGTTTTGTGCATTCATGAATTTAAGTGAACACCACTGAGCTTGGACTGCCCTTTCAGTTTGATCCACTGTCTGGGGGTCCTTAAACATGTGGACTATCTGCAGACTAGTCATGTATTTATTACACATCGTGCGTGTCCGGTTCCGCGGCCGTAATCCCCGTATATGTGGGAATCGTGTCGTGATTATATTATGTATATCGTGCTTGTCGTGCGTGCTTGCTCTTTTCATTATAAATGATAGAGAAAGGATGGGCTCTTTGTGGATTGTAACTATTCATGATATTATATGTATCCATGCTACTTTGTTTTAGTATCTAAGCTTTGTTATATATTCTCGAAAATGTACCTCAGTCAATTGAGTATTTCAAATCAGTGATTCGTGTTTATGATTTTCTTAAAATGTTTAGGGTTCCATGCTTGTACCTAAATTGATTACCTGCCAAACCGTTGTGTTTGACCCTTGTATGTTGGTTCTCAGGTGCATGAGACGTTGCCTTTGAGGAGGAGCGTCCGGAGGAGGCTCTTGAGCCACCCTCAGTCCGAGAGTGCCAACCCGACGATGTCATCTAGATGTCGGGCGGTGTCTTGAGTTTCGCTACATTTTGTCCTTGGGTTCTTTTATCTTTTTTAGAATTGTATTGGCCTCTGTTGGCCTCTTATGGGATGTAACTAAACTTAACTTACTTTAGTATTTTCTCATAACTTGAATCATGATGGGAATGCCTTCTTAACTCCTTTCTTTTGATACTATGTCTTGATATTATTTGTCATAGCACTTAAAAATTTATTAGTGCTCGTCTTGATGTGATTTGCTACACGCTTCCGTAAACTTGTTCATGTGAGTTAGATTCCGCGCGTCTCGAGAATCCTCACCGCGGGAACCTGTTGGAAAACATAACAATCATTTATTCAACTCGTCGCGAGCCCGGGGTCCGTTCCGAGGTCGCGACAGGACTGGTATCAAAGCGGGACATGTTTCAGGCACTTAAAAGAAACTAGAAAGGTCTTAGGAACGTGGCGAGGATTCTTTAGTTCGATAGATTTGTTGGTATAGGACCTTAGAAACCCTTATACCATGGTCATTGTGTACTAACTCCTTGTTTTACAGCACTATGCCTCCAAGAAAAGTTCCAAACCATAATGCTTCGGGCAGTAATCAGAATGAGTTAGACACTTCTAATACACCCACAGCTACACAATTCCAAGAACTTATGCAAGCTATGATAGCACAACAAAGGCAGGCTAATGAGAACCAAGCAAGATTTCAAGAACAGTTAAGAAAGAAAGATGAAGAAATGGCTCAAGTCCAGAGGCAACTCTTGGAAGTTTTTCAGAATAGGAATCTAGCTCCACCAGTTCAGCCTTTGGGGTCCTCAGATTGTTATCCATAATAGGGATCATGACCCTAATGCGCTATTTGAGAAGTTCAGGAAGAGAGCATCGAAAGAATTTTCGGGCAATGAGGACCTGTTAGTCGCAGACGACTGGCTAGCTAATACCGAGAAAATCTTCGATGTCTTTACGTGCACGGGTAGATAGAAGGTCAACCTCACAGCTTCACTATTCTACGGGCTTGCAGATCAGTGGTGGCAAACAGTTAAGGACCCATGCACGGTAATGGATAACGAAGAGGCGTGGGCAGCGTTCAAGACGCAGTTTCAGGATAAGTACATTCCCTCCCATGTTAAGAGGCAGAAGGCTATTGAATTTCAGCAGCTCAAGTAAGGCAGCATGACGGTGCTAGACTATGTCACCAAGTTCGGAAGATTCGCTAGATATGCTACTGAGTTGATTGACACTGAGCAGAAGAAGATAACGAAGTTCTTGGAAGGGTTGAATCCGATTATTATGAGAGATGTTATAGGAGTAGTTCCACCAGCTACATATGATGAAGCAGTCAAACGGGCATATAAGTTTGAGGATATTAACAACCTAATCGTTCAAGACAGGAAGCAGCACTACCAGCAGCATAAATAGAAGCAACAGCAGAACAAGAAACCAAGACAAGAACAAAGTCAAGTGAGGTTAGGTTATGGACATTGTGGCAAGAACCATTAAACTCATGAATGTCGTAAGGCCATGGGTGCCTGTTTCAAATGTGGAGCTATGAACCATGCAATCAAGGATTGCCCACAACTTCAGAACCAAGGGAATAGAAACCAACAGCAGAGACAAGCAGCTCCTCAGAATCAAGCACCGATTCAAGTTAGACCACCTCAGCAACAGCAGCAGGCTAGGCCACCAGCACAGAATCAGAATGCTCGTCCTCCACAACAGAACAGACATGGCCAAGGAAGGCAAAATCAAGCACCGAATAGACTACACATGCATGGCCGTTTATATTATCTCAACCGTGCGGATGCTGAAGCCCAGATTTTGTTTGACCCTGGATCCACGCATTCCTTTTTATCTCCTAGTTTTGCTAAGATGATTGATGCACCACACAATGAATTGGATTACATTCTAGTAGTAACCACACCAGTCGGGAAACAAGTCGTGTGTAGGACCTATTACCCTAGCTGTACAGTTTTGTTAGGAGATGTTAATTTACCGGCCAACCTCATTGTTTTAGACATGCATGATTTTGATGTCATTTTGGGCATAGATTGGTTAGAAGCATATCATGCCACCATGGATTGTTTTAGTAAAACCATAACATTCAGATTCCAAGGACCACAGGCAGAATTGATATTTCAGGGGAACAAGAGGAAAACTCAGGCAGGGTTTATTTCAGTGTTGAAGGCAAGTAGATTAGTTCAGAGTGGGTGTCAGGCATTTATTGCGTTTATCACAGAGGATAAACAGTTCCAAGGGGGTGGAGGATATCCCCATTGTGTGTGAATTTACGGATGTTTTTCCAGAAGAAATCCCGGGATTACCACCAATCAGAGAAGTTGAGTTCACAATTGAGCTCCTACCAGGGACGGCTCCAATCTCCATTGCGCCATACAGAATGGCTCCAGCAGAAATGGGTGAACTAAAACTCCAGTTCCAGGATTTGTTGAGCAAAGGCTTTATTAGGCCAAGTGTTACACCTTGGGGAGCGCCGGTGTTGTTTGTGAAAAAGAAGGATGGAAGTTTGAGAATGTGCATTGACTACAGGAAGTTGAACCATGTGACCGTGAAGAACAAGTATCCATTGCCAATGATAGACGAATTATTTGATAAATTGCAAGGAGCAGCCTATTTTTCCAAGATAGACTTGAGATCAGGGTACCATCAGTTGAGATTTAGAGACTCGGATGTTCAGAAAACAGCCTTTAGAACAAGATATGGGCACTACGAGTTCTTAGTGATGCCCTTTGGTTTGACAAACGCACCCGCAATCTTTATGGCTCTTATGAACAAAGTCTTTGCATCCTATCTGGATCACTCTACGATAGTATTCATTGATGATGTCCTTGTGTATTCCAAGAGTAAGAAGGAGCATGAAGAACATTTGAGGACAGCGTTGCAGCTTTTGAGGGACAACCAGCTTTATGCAAAACTTAGTAAGTGATAATTCTGGTTAGAGCAAGTTGCTTTTCTAGGCCACATCATCTCCAGAGAAGGTTTAGCAGTTGATCCAGCTAAGATAGAGGCAGTTGTTAGTTGGGGGAGGCCAGACAGTGTGACAAAAATCAGAAGCTTTTTGGGGTTAGCAAGCTATTACAGAAGATTTGTCCAAGGTTTTTCGTCCATTGCAATACTGTTGACAAAATTGACTAGGAAGAATGTCCCATTTGTTTGGACCAAACAGTGTGAAACAAGTTTTCAAGAGTTGAAAGGAAGGTTAACCACAACCCCAATCCTTACATTACCATCGGGCAGCGGTGGATTTATTGTTTACACAGATGCTTCGAATGTGGGACTGGGTTGTGTATTGATGCAAGATGGCAAGGTGATTGCTTATGGCTCGAGACAGTTGAAGGACCATGAGAAGAACTATGCAACTCATGACTTAGAATTGGCGGCAGTTGTCTTTGCATTGAAGATGTGGAGACACTATCTCTATGGAGAGAAATTTGAGGTCCATTCAGATCACCGGAGTCTACAATATTTGTTTTCGCAGAAGGATTTAAATATGAGACAGAGATGGTGGATGGAGTATATCAAAGACTATGACTTCCCAATCAAGTATCATCCAGGTAAAGTGAATGTTGTAGCTGATGCATCGAGCAGAAAATTAGTGGTCATGGCCAGTTTGAGAGGGATTGGTGTCTTACAGCAATTTGAAGAGTTGGGTGTAGAAGCGCAAACCCTGAAATTGGGTGCGATGTTAGCAAATATGACAGTATCAGAACCTACCTTCATCTAGAAGATCAAGGAAAGTCAGTTGTAAGACCCGGACTTAGCTAAGATAGTAGAGGTTATTACAGAACGTCCAGATTTCAAGATGGTGATTGGGATACTATACTTTCGTAACCGGTTATGTGTGCCAAATGTGGATGATTTGAAGAGTGAAATAATGAATGAAGCTCACAGCACGAAATATTCCATGCATCCGGGTAGCACGAAGATGTACCACAATTTGAAGAATAGATTTTGGTGGAACAACATGAAGAGAGAAATAACAGCTTTTGTGTCTCGTTGTCTAACTTGTCAGTTGATTAAGGCAGAGCATCAGAAGCCCCCATGTTTGTTTCAACCGTTGGAGATTCCGGAGTGGAAATGGGAACACATCACCATGGATTTTATTTTCGGTTTGCCGAATACCAGGAAGGGAAATAATGCGATTTGGATTATTGTAGATCGTTTGACAAAGTCTTCTCATTTCATTCCGATGAAGACAGGGAACATGAGGCATATGGCACCACTTGCAAAGTTATTTGTGGATGAAATTGTTAGTAAACATTGTCAGCCCGTCTCCATTACTTCAGACAGAGACAACAGGTTCATTTCAAAGTTTTGGAAGACTCTTCATGAGTCTATGGGTACCAAACTCCAGTTCAGCACGGCATATCACCCATAGATGAATGGTCAGTCAGAAAGGACGATACAGACTCTTGAAGACATGTTGCGTGCATGCGTATTGGATTTCAAGGTTCAGTGGGATGAGTGCTTACCACTTTGCAAATTTGCTTATAACAATAGTTACCACTCTAGCATCGGTATGACACCTTTCGAAGCACTCTATGGTAGAGGATACTGAAAGTCCGCGGGATCCGAACCCTAGAGGGGGGGTGAATAGGGTGAGCTCCAATTATGACCAATTTTAATCAATTTTAACTTCTTTAAAACAAACTAGTCACAAGTGATGATTAATCATACAAGATGCGGAAGCTAACAAAAGAATCACCACAAAGCAATCACCATCACACAAGGATTTATAGTGGTTCGGCCTCAATGCCTACATCCACTACCGGCTTGTGAACCAACACCCCACCGGATTTCCACTATTTATGCTTTTCAATAGGCTAAGCAATAACCTTTACAATATGCTTTTCAAGGCTTAGCAATAACCTTTACAATGATGTTTTTCAAGGCTCAACATCAACCTATACACTATGCTTTTATAGGCTAAGCAATAACCTCTTCAACCACAAGGTTGGTTATCTCACTAAGTTAGTGTCTATAATACACTTGATGGAGATTCAATTAAGCTCATTACAATGCCTCTTAATTAGGCGGATATGGAAGTGAAAAACTAACTCACACAAACACTTAATGAATGCAAAGATGTATGCTCATGATGTGTGTGTGTGATGTCCTCAATCATTTTGAAAATGAAAGCTCATAAAGTATGCCTAAGGCTTTTGAAAGTTTTAGCTCATGAAAACATTTATGATTGAGGAAGGAATGCAAGTCACATGTTAAAAGTAAAAACTTGTTAATGATGTCAAAGATACACAAGTTGTATGAAATGAATTAGCTCTAAACATGTGATGCATAGGGATGTCAATCAAATCAACAATGAAGCTCATAAATCATAAAAATAGATTTGATTGAAATTAGGGGACGAATCATATGTAATTATAAATACAACTTGAAAAAGATATACCTATCAAAGTAAGGCAAGTTGTGAAACTTTAAAACAATAATACACATATGATTTGTAAAGATGTTGAATCCACAACATAAGATATATTTTGAAAGAGATTTTCTTATGATGAAAGACAACACCCAAAGATTCAACCAAGTATATGAATCATGTTACATATAATTTCAAAGATTATTTCATTAACATGATCTACTTAGATTTCCCAAATAAAGTACTACTTGGATTGAATCAATGGTGATGCATCCAAAACAATAGATCAATTCAAAATATAAAACATGCTAGGGATACAACACATCATAGGTTAACATGCTACAAAAGATTTATCAAAGATAAAACAAAACATGAAAACATATGATTTGTAAAGAAGTTGAATCCAAAACATAAGATAGTTTTGAAAGTGATTTTCTTATGTTGGAAAACAACAACCAAAGATTCAACCAAGTATATGAATCATGTTACATCTAATTTCAAAGATGTTTCCATTAACATGATCTACCTAGATTTACCAAAGATTAAGTACTATTTGTATTGAATCAATGGTGATGTATCCAAAACAATAAATCAATTCAAAACATAAAACATGTTAAGGACACAACACAAACATAGTTTATCATGCTACAAATGATTTACCAAAAATAAAACAAAGCATGAAAACATATGATTAAGGAAAGTAGAGCCTACTTGGTGATTTAACTTCATTAATCCAAGCTTTAGCTTTTCTAATGATCCCCTTCATCCCTTAGTTCATTTCCCTTCTATTTGCCTCAAAACCCCTCAAGGAGGGCCTTAAAATTCCCAACTTTTGGCAAAGGAAAGAACTCATATTTATAGCAAAAAGTGCCCAACGGCTAGTCCTCGGTCGACCTG
This sequence comes from Cinnamomum chago, assembly GCA_038049695.1. NCBI lineage: Eukaryota > Viridiplantae > Streptophyta > Magnoliopsida > Laurales > Lauraceae > Cinnamomum > Cinnamomum chago. Next base: position 26,178,677 of record CP142460.1, read on the forward strand.
CAAACAGGTCTCGGTCGACCGGGATCACACAACGGTCAGAAATATGACCGTTGGTGCGCCAGGCCACTTTCTGCCTGCAGTGTTCCCGGTCGACCGGGACCCCTGGGCCGGTCGACCGGCCACACTGCAGGGACCAAAATTCCCACTTTTGCATGTTTAAAAGATTTTCTTTGTGGAACATTTTGGGCCATAAAATCAAGCTAGAATACATGTTCCAAATCATTCTAAGGGGTTTAAAAACATGAAACACACAAAGCCTAAAATGATTCAAAACTTTAAAACCAAAGGCTAGCTCGATTTCTAAAACTCTTTTCAAAATCAAATGCATCCAAGTTTTAAAAGCAAATCATGCATAAATTGAAACTTTTACAAATCTTAAAAGCAATGCATGAATAAAACAAGATTTCAAGTTTATCTAAATCAATGCAAGTGTGTAAATCAAATGATGCTAGAATGATTATGCATCCATCAAATTGCAATCTACAAAATCTCTAACAATCTCCCCCTTTGCAATTTGATGGAAACTTACTTATCATTGAATTAACACAACAAGTCTTCAGCTCCCCCTCAGCTGGACAAGTCTTGAAATCTCCTTCTTGGATGCTTCTCTTAGCTTGGGCTCTTTTCTTCATTCTTCATGATGCTTGGTGCTTGATCATTCTTCAATCTTTCTTTCTTTATGGCCAAGCATCTTCTTTAGCTCCAAGCTTTCTTTCTTCTATTTGCTCTCCCCCTTTGACCATGCCTCTCTCTCCCTTTGGCAAGATATGCATTCTCTCCCCTTGTAGAAGATCATACACAACTCTCCCCTTAGGAAGCTTGGACATTCTCTTCACCCTTTTGAGAACTTGCATACTTTCTCCCCCTTTGCCATTAAATTGCAAAGGTACCTACACACATGAAACAAGGAAAATACCTTTAGTAGCACCTGTTAACAAAAGAAATCGAAAGTGAATTACATAACAGGCTATCATGTGTGGAATTAATCTCTAAGGGCTCAAAGGCAATCCTAGGGTCAATTTGATCAAAACTAATACTTCCTATGAAGGTTTACACTCCCCCTCAATCCATTCTCTTCTTTTGTCAAACTTTTGACAAGATATAACTATTTGGTTCAAGAAGTAGATGGTTTAACCAAATGAGGGTCAACTTCAAGGAAATGATTAGATCCATTTAACTATAAGGCTCATATGATCAAATTGCCAAAAGAAAGCAAGGTCTAAAGGGAAAAGCAATCATGGATATCAATTGGAAAAACAAAGACTACCAATTGAGATTTAAAGATAAGTCTATTAAACACCATCACTCTAAAATGGATTTAAAGATATAACTATTTGGAAAAATCCAAATTAGAGCTATCCATGATATGGGGTTTGCTCAACATAGCATCAAATAATTTAACTATGAAAATCATATGCTATGTAAGTTTTGAAATCATTTCATTCAAACAATAAATATGACTATTAATGTGCAAGAATGAGTGAAATGAAATTCAAGCATGAAGCCTACCTCAACTATTAACCAACCAATATTATGAACACATAAACATGGTGGTAATGAGATATACCTATATGAGCAAGAGAGGTGGCAATCATGAACATTATGATGCTAATGGAGTGTGACATAGAACAAATATATTACTATCAAGTTCAATCCAATATACACATGGTTTATCACATTCACAAGAAATCAAATCAATCGAAAATTATACAAATTGAAACCAATTGAATTTGACAACTTGATAAAGAGCAAGAATGTGGCAAACACAAAGTTCCAACAAGCATCATAAATAGATATTCATCACTTTTAAAGATATGACTATTGAGCATAGTGATGAACAAGAGAAATTGCAATGCAAAAAGATATGACTTGGTAAAGCATGCAATTTTCAAAGTGTCAAAATCATATGAATTCAACACCTAAGATATCCATCAAATATATAGAAATACAATGAATGGATTTCAAGGAGTTTCATATGATCAAGACCACTACTATGAAGTTGAAACATGTATAAGAATGACATCAATTAAAGAATACACATGAATCAACATCATAACCATCCAAATAGAAATGACTATAAGACATAGAGGATGGATTTGAGTTCTAGTATGGTTTCTACAAAATATAATAAATATCACACCCATACATAGAACAAATTGACATTTGCATTGAGAGGATCAATCAACACTCAAGATCTAACTCATACCATATCATCAATAAAAACATAACTTTGTAATCACAAGAAGGTATGAAGTTAAAGGTAGCAATCTATCATGCAACATCTCCACTCTTAGCAAAAGTACTAAGCTTACAATGCAATGGAAAAGGATATGAGGTTTAAACCAAATGAACTTAGCACATAAAATCACATATGTACTTAAAAAGCTCAAAAACAAGATTTTACTCTAAAGCACATAAACAATCATCAAAATGCATTAATGAGAATATACCAAGTTAGGCACAAACATGCAAATCAATGAAACCATATCCAACCAAGCAATGTAAGATATCAAAATCAATTTGCATAAAGAATGTAACTAAATGAGCAAAGATGCAAATTGTTTGTAAAAATTATTTCCTTTCAAATGATATAATCATAATTAGGCACAAGGAAATAAATTCAAGGAAAATGCTTCTAGAAATACAACCAACAAAGCTTAGAACATTTTCCAAAGTTTCTCAAATCACTTCAATATTTGAAATTCCAATAAAGAATCATTTAGAATTAAGAGCAAGTGATTTTGAAAAACAAGAAGTGTACTATTGTAAAATTTTCAATTTGTAAAACAATAGACACTCACAAATTTTCCATACCAAGAGATATAACTTGAAAAACAATGGAAAACTTAAATAGATTCAAATCATTTGATTTAAAAAAAGGATCTAACTATGACAAACATCAAATGATTTTCCAATATCAATTGATCATGAAAAAACTAGCTATGAAAGCATTTGTAATCATAATCAATTGATCATGAATAGACAAGCACTACAAGAGATATAACTATATGAACAAAATGCAAATCCATCATGAAAGTATTGCAATCAAATGATTTTGAAAACCAAGAGATATAACTTAAAAGTTCATGAAGACAAAATCAAATGATCACAAAGAAACATTGCATTTTAAAAGATGTGACTTTAAAGAAACACAATGCAAATGTAACATTACCAACAAATAGATATAACTAAAAAGAATAGGTTGGTCTAGGGAATCAAGATCTTAAGGTTAGTCTAAATGTGTACCAATGAAGATGCACCTAAGGTCTTGAAAAGGATGCCTTGAGAGATCACTTAGAGGACTCACCAACTCTTGGAGATATGACTTAAAAAGGTCTTAGAGTGGTGCAATGAGGCTAGGGGAAATTTCATTTTCAAACATAGTGGAAATCTTTAAAAAGATATGCAATAAATCACAACACTAGGGTTCTAATCTAGCAAGGATCAACTTCGGGTTGTTAAGCCCTAAAATGGAGTGACCCGCTCTGATACCAATTGAAAGTCCGCGGGATCCGAACCCTAGAGGGGGGGTGAATAGGGTGAGCTCCAATTATGACCAATTTTAATCAATTTTAACTTCTTTAAAACAAACTAGTCACAAGTGATGATTAATCATACAAGATGCGGAAGCTAACAAAAGAATCACCACAAAGCAATCACCATCACACAAGGATTTATAGTGGTTCGGCCTCAATGCCTACATCCACTACCGGCTTGTGAACCAACACCCCACCGGATTTCCACTATCTATGCTTTTCAATAGGCTAAGCAATAACCTTTACAATATGCTTTTCAAGGCTTAGCAATAACCTTTACAATGATGTTTTTCAAGGCTCAACATCAACCTATACACTATGCTTTTATAGGCTAAGCAATAACCTCTTCAACCACAAGGTTGGTTATCTCACTAAGTTAGTGTCTATAATACACTTGATGGAGATTCAATTAAGCTCATTACAATGCCTCTTAATTAGGCGGATATGGAAGTGAAAAACTAACTCACACAAACACTTAATGAATGCAAAGATGTATGCTCATGATGTGTGTGTGTGATGTCCTCAATCATTTTGAAAATGAAAGCTCATAAAGTATGCCTAAGGCTTTTGAAAGTTTTAGCTCATGAAAACATTTATGATTGAGGAAGGAATGCAAGTCACATGTTAAAAGTAAAAACTTGTTAATGATGTCAAAGATACACAAGTTGTATGAAATGAATTAGCTCTAAACATGTGATGCATAGGGATGTCAATCAAATCAACAATGAAGCTCATAAATCATAAAAATAGATTTGATTGAAATTAGGGGACGAATCATATGTAATTATAAATACAACTTGAAAAAGATATACCTATCAAAGTAAGGCAAGTTGTGAAACTTTAAAACAATAATACACATATGATTTGTAAAGATGTTGAATCCACAACATAAGATATATTTTGAAAGAGATTTTCTTATGATGAAAGACAACACCCAAAGATTCAACCAAGTATATGAATCATGTTACATATAATTTCAAAGATTATTTCATTAACATGATCTACTTAGATTTCCCAAATAAAGTACTACTTGGATTGAATCAATGGTGATGCATCCAAAACAATAGATCAATTCAAAATATAAAACATGCTAGGGATACAACACATCATAGGTTAACATGCTACAAAAGATTTATCAAAGATAAAACAAAACATGAAAACATATGATTTGTAAAGAAGTTGAATCCAAAACATAAGATAGTTTTGAAAGTGATTTTCTTATGTTGGAAAACAACAACCAAAGATTCAACCAAGTATATGAATCATGTTACATCTAATTTCAAAGATGTTTCCATTAACATGATCTACCTAGATTTACCAAAGATTAAGTACTATTTGTATTGAATCAATGGTGATGTATCCAAAACAATAAATCAATTCAAAACATAAAACATGTTAAGGACACAACACAAACATAGTTTATCATGCTACAAATGATTTACCAAAAATAAAACAAAGCATGAAAACATATGATTAAGGAAAGTAGAGCCTACTTGGTGATTTAACTTCATTAATCCAAGCTTTAGCTTTTCTAATGATCCCCTTCATCCCTTAGTTCATTTCCCTTCTATTTGCCTCAAAACCCCTCAAGGAGGGCCTTAAAATTCCCAACTTTTGGCAAAGGAAAGAACTCATATTTATAGCAAAAAGTGCCCAACGGCTAGTCCTCGGTCGACCTGCAAACAGGTCTCGGTCGACCGGGATCACACAACGGTCAGAAATATGACCGTTGGTGCGCCAGGCCACTTTCTGCCTGCAGTGTTCCCGGTCGACCGGGACCCCTGGGCCGGTCGACCGGCCACACTGCAGGGACCAAAATTCCCACTTTTGCATGTTTAAAAGATTTTCTTTGTGGAACATTTTGGGCCATAAAATCAAGCTAGAATACATGTTCCAAATCATTCTAAGGGGTTTAAAAACATGAAACACACAAAGCCTAAAATGATTCAAAACTTTAAAACCAAAGGCTAGCTCGATTTCTAAAACTCTTTTCAAAATCAAATGCATCCAAGTTTTAAAAGCAAATCATGCATAAATTGAAACTTTTACAAATCTTAAAAGCAATGCATGAATAAAACAAGATTTCAAGTTTATCTAAATCAATGCAAGTGTGTAAATCAAATGATGCTAGAATGATTATGCATCCATCAAATTGCAATCTACAAAATCTCTAACAATCTCCCCCTTTGCAATTTGATGGAAACTTACTTATCATTGAATTAACACAACAAGTCTTCAGCTCCCCCTCAGCTGGACAAGTCTTGAAATCTCCTTCTTGGATGCTTCTCTTAGCTTGGGCTCTTTTCTTCATTCTTCATGATGCTTGGTGCTTGATCATTCTTCAATCTTTCTTTCTTTATGGCCAAGCATCTTCTTTAGCTCCAAGCTTTCTTTCTTCTATTTGCTCTCCCCCTTTGACCATGCCTCTCTCTCCCTTTGGCAAGATATGCATTCTCTCCCCTTGTAGAAGATCATACACAACTCTCCCCTTAGGAAGCTTGGACATTCTCTTCACCCTTTTGAGAACTTGCATACTTTCTCCCCCTTTGCCATTAAATTGCAAAGGTACCTACACACATGAAACAAGGAAAATACCTTTAGTAGCACCTGTTAACAAAAGAAATCGAAAGTGAATTACATAACAGGCTATCATGTGTGGAATTAATCTCTAAGGGCTCAAAGGCAATCCTAGGGTCAATTTGATCAAAACTAATACTTCCTATGAAGGTTTACACTCCCCCTCAATCCATTCTCTTCTTTTGTCAAACTTTTGACAAGATATAACTATTTGGTTCAAGAAGTAGATGGTTTAACCAAATGAGGGTCAACTTCAAGGAAATGATTAGATCCATTTAACTATAAGGCTCATATGATCAAATTGCCAAAAGAAAGCAAGGTCTAAAGGGAAAAGCAATCATGGATATCAATTGGAAAAACAAAGACTACCAATTGAGATTTAAAGATAAGTCTATTAAACACCATCACTCTAAAATGGATTTAAAGATATAACTATTTGGAAAAATCCAAATTAGAGCTATCCATGATATGGGGTTTGCTCAACATAGCATCAAATAATTTAACTATGAAAATCATATGCTATGTAAGTTTTGAAATCATTTCATTCAAACAATAAATATGACTATTAATGTGCAAGAATGAGTGAAATGAAATTCAAGCATGAAGCCTACCTCAACTATTAACCAACCAATATTATGAACACATAAACATGGTGGTAATGAGATATACCTATATGAGCAAGAGAGGTGGCAATCATGAACATTATGATGCTAATGGAGTGTGACATAGAACAAATATATTACTATCAAGTTCAATCCAATATACACATGGTTTATCACATTCACAAGAAATCAAATCAATCGAAAATTATACAAATTGAAACCAATTGAATTTGACAACTTGATAAAGAGCAAGAATGTGGCAAACACAAAGTTCCAACAAGCATCATAAATAGATATTCATCACTTTTAAAGATATGACTATTGAGCATAGTGATGAACAAGAGAAATTGCAATGCAAAAAGATATGACTTGGTAAAGCATGCAATTTTCAAAGTGTCAAAATCATATGAATTCAACACCTAAGATATCCATCAAATATATAGAAATACAATGAATGGATTTCAAGGAGTTTCATATGATCAAGACCACTACTATGAAGTTGAAACATGTATAAGAATGACATCAATTAAAGAATACACATGAATCAACATCATAACCATCCAAATAGAAATGACTATAAGACATAGAGGATGGATTTGAGTTCTAGTATGGTTTCTACAAAATATAATAAATATCACACCCATACATAGAACAAATTGACATTTGCATTGAGAGGATCAATCAACACTCAAGATCTAACTCATACCATATCATCAATAAAAACATAACTTTGTAATCACAAGAAGGTATGAAGTTAAAGGTAGCAATCTATCATGCAACATCTCCACTCTTAGCAAAAGTACTAAGCTTACAATGCAATGGAAAAGGATATGAGGTTTAAACCAAATGAACTTAGCACATAAAATCACATATGTACTTAAAAAGCTCAAAAACAAGATTTTACTCTAAAGCACATAAACAATCATCAAAATGCATTAATGAGAATATACCAAGTTAGGCACAAACATGCAAATCAATGAAACCATATCCAACCAAGCAATGTAAGATATCAAAATCAATTTGCATAAAGAATGTAACTAAATGAGCAAAGATGCAAATTGTTTGTAAAAATTATTTCCTTTCAAATGATATAATCATAATTAGGCACAAGGAAATAAATTCAAGGAAAATGCTTCTAGAAATACAACCAACAAAGCTTAGAACATTTTCCAAAGTTTCTCAAATCACTTCAATATTTGAAATTCCAATAAAGAATCATTTAGAATTAAGAGCAAGTGATTTTGAAAAACAAGAAGTGTACTATTGTAAAATTTTCAATTTGTAAAACAATAGACACTCACAAATTTTCCATACCAAGAGATATAACTTGAAAAACAATGGAAAACTTAAATAGATTCAAATCATTTGATTTAAAAAAAGGATCTAACTATGACAAACATCAAATGATTTTCCAATATCAATTGATCATGAAAAAACTAGCTATGAAAGCATTTGTAATCATAATCAATTGATCATGAATAGACAAGCACTACAAGAGATATAACTATATGAACAAAATGCAAATCCATCATGAAAGTATTGCAATCAAATGATTTTGAAAACCAAGAGATATAACTTAAAAGTTCATGAAGACAAAATCAAATGATCACAAAGAAACATTGCATTTTAAAAGATGTGACTTTAAAGAAACACAATGCAAATGTAACATTACCAACAAATAGATATAACTAAAAAGAATAGGTTGGTCTAGGGAATCAAGATCTTAAGGTTAGTCTAAATGTGTACCAATGAAGATGCACCTAAGGTCTTGAAAAGGATGCCTTGAGAGATCACTTAGAGGACTCACCAACTCTTGGAGATATGACTTAAAAAGGTCTTAGAGTGGTGCAATGAGGCTAGGGGAAATTTCATTTTCAAACATAGTGGAAATCTTTAAAAAGATATGCAATAAATCACAACACTAGGGTTCTAATCTAGCAAGGATCAACTTCGGGTTGTTAAGCCCTAAAATGGAGTGACCCGCTCTGATACCAATTGAAAGTCCGCGGGATCCGAACCCTAGAGGGGGGGTGAATAGGGTGAGCTCCAATTATGACCAATTTTAATCAATTTTAACTTCTTTAAAACAAACTAGTCACAAGTGATGATTAATCATACAAGATGCGGAAGCTAACAAAAGAATCACCACAAAGCAATCACCATCACACAAGGATTTATAGTGGTTCGGCCTCAATGCCTACATCCACTACCGGCTTGTGAACCAACACCCCACCGGATTTCCACTATCTATGCTTTTCAATAGGCTAAGCAATAACCTTTACAATATGCTTTTCAAGGCTTAGCAATAACCTTTACAATGATGTTTTTCAAGGCTCAACATCAACCTATACACTATGCTTTTATAGGCTAAGCAATAACCTCTTCAACCACAAGGTTGGTTATCTCACTAAGTTAGTGTCTATAATACACTTGATGGAGATTCAATTAAGCTCATTACAATGCCTCTTAATTAGGCGGATATGGAAGTGAAAAACTAACTCACACAAACACTTAATGAATGCAAAGATGTATGCTCATGATGTGTGTGTGTGATGTCCTCAATCATTTTGAAAATGAAAGCTCATAAAGTATGCCTAAGGCTTTTGAAAGTTTTAGCTCATGAAAACATTTATGATTGAGGAAGGAATGCAAGTCACATGTTAAAAGTAAAAACTTGTTAATGATGTCAAAGATACACAAGTTGTATGAAATGAATTAGCTCTAAACATGTGATGCATAGGGATGTCAATCAAATCAACAATGAAGCTCATAAATCATAAAAATAGATTTGATTGAAATTAGGGGACGAATCATATGTAATTATAAATACAACTTGAAAAAGATATACCTATCAAAGTAAGGCAAGTTGTGAAACTTTAAAACAATAATACACATATGATTTGTAAAGATGTTGAATCCACAACATAAGATATATTTTGAAAGAGATTTTCTTATGATGAAAGACAACACCCAAAGATTCAACCAAGTATATGAATCATGTTACATATAATTTCAAAGATTATTTCATTAACATGATCTACTTAGATTTCCCAAATAAAGTACTACTTGGATTGAATCAATGGTGATGCATCCAAAACAATAGATCAATTCAAAATATAAAACATGCTAGGGATACAACACATCATAGGTTAACATGCTACAAAAGATTTATCAAAGATAAAACAAAACATGAAAACATATGATTTGTAAAGAAGTTGAATCCAAAACATAAGATAGTTTTGAAAGTGATTTTCTTATGTTGGAAAACAACAACCAAAGATTCAACCAAGTATATGAATCATGTTACATCTAATTTCAAAGATGTTTCCATTAACATGATCTACCTAGATTTACCAAAGATTAAGTACTATTTGTATTGAATCAATGGTGATGTATCCAAAACAATAAATCAATTCAAAACATAAAACATGTTAAGGACACAACACAAACATAGTTTATCATGCTACAAATGATTTACCAAAAATAAAACAAAGCATGAAAACATATGATTAAGGAAAGTAGAGCCTACTTGGTGATTTAACTTCATTAATCCAAGCTTTAGCTTTTCTAATGATCCCCTTCATCCCTTAGTTCATTTCCCTTCTATTTGCCTCAAAACCCCTCAAGGAGGGCCTTAAAATTCCCAACTTTTGGCAAAGGAAAGAACTCATATTTATAGCAAAAAGTGCCCAACGGCTAGTCCTCGGTCGACCTGCAAACAGGTCTCGGTCGACCGGGATCACACAACGGTCAGAAATATGACCGTTGGTGCGCCAGGCCACTTTCTGCCTGCAGTGTTCCCGGTCGACCGGGACCCCTGGGCCGGTCGACCGGCCACACTGCAGGGACCAAAATTCCCACTTTTGCATGTTTAAAAGATTTTCTTTGTGGAACATTTTGGGCCATAAAATCAAGCTAGAATACATGTTCCAAATCATTCTAAGGGGTTTAAAAACATGAAACACACAAAGCCTAAAATGATTCAAAACTTTAAAACCAAAGGCTAGCTCGATTTCTAAAACTCTTTTCAAAATCAAATGTATCCAAGTTTTAAAAGCAAATCATGCATAAATTGAAACTTTTACAAATCTTAAAAGCAATGCATTAATAAAACAAGATTTCAAGTTTATCTAAAACAATGCAAGTGTGTAAATCAAATGATGCTAGAATGATTATGCATCCATCAAATTGCAATCTACAAAATCTCTAACAGATACAGAACTCCGGTTTGCTGGGAGGAAGTCGGTGAGCGTAGTTTTCATGGACCGACGATAGTTGGAGAGACAAGTGACAAGGTCAAGCTGATTCAGGAACGTTTGAAGATCGCTCGAAGTAGGCAGAAGAGTTATGCAGATACTCGCCGAAGAGAATTGCAGTTTCAGGTGGGTGACAAAGTGTTTTTGAAGATCTCACCAGTTAGAGAAACTTTGAGATTCAGACAGAAGGGCAAATTGTCTAGAAGGTTTATTGGTCCGTATGAAATTTTGAGCAAGATTGGAGATGTCGCTTATAGACTTGCGTTACCGCCGGAACTCTCCGGGGTGCACAATGTATTTCATGTTTCTATGCTCAAGAAATATGTCTCTAGTCCTTCACACATTCTACAGCACGAACCTTTGGAGATTCGGGAAGATGCCTCTTATGTGGAAAAGCCGATCAGGATCATTGACACCAAAGAGCAAGAATTGAGAAATCGGACTATTCATTGGGTCAAGGTACTTTGGGAAAATCACGAGTCAGAGGAAGCCACGTGGGAATTGAGAGAGCAAGTGCAGAGGAAGTATCCACAGCTTTTACCAGAGGTAAATGTTTGTTTTATTTGGTGGACCAAATATCCTAAGGGGTGGAGGATGTTAGACCCCGACCCAGACCAATTCGATTAGTATGAGATTAGTGTGTGTTTAGTCCTAAGGGGATTTTAGTCATCGTTGGGATAGAAGATAATTAGTTTTAGTCTTGGACATAGCTTTGGGAATTTTGAGAACATTTAGTGTAAGGTCTGTGACCTTACTGGGTCAGTTGGGCCCAATTACCGGCCCGTTGACCCATTTATTTTGATATTATTATAATTATTGTTTTATTAGATATTTAAGTGGGTTTAGACGGTCAGCGAGTTTCTTTTAGTGTTAGAATAGTGTTTGCGGAGTTTCGTGCGATTCTGAGTTCGTTTGGACCCTAGTAGGGGGGTAGTTTGCAAATTAGGAAAAATTGAGTGTTTTTCCGAAAAATTTCTATCGCCGTGATTTTGGATTCGTTGGAAAGGTCTCGTCGCGTTGATCAATTTTGTCTTCTGGCTCGTTGCGATCCGACGATCAGAAACCCTTCTAATAATTAATTCTTTCTCCGGACCCACTTAAAGGGTAACTTAGTCTTTTCCCCCTCCCTTTCTTCTTAAACAAGAGATTAACCCTAATCTTTTTTCTTTCTCTGCAACGAACGATAACCTACCGCAGCTTCTTCTTCTTCCTCATTTTTTCCAAGGCTCAAGAACTCCTTCCCTGAAGGATCACTTCCACGATCCGAGCCGCTCACCTTCTTCCTCGCAATCTCCTCTTTCCATGGACGTCAGTTTGGTAAGATTTCCCTCTCTTTCATCTTTTTAATCAATTCTCTTTGGTTTAGATTTAGGTTAGATCTTAATCTTTTCCTCTCTTTTCTTCTCCTTTGTGTGATAGATTGCGTTTGATCGGGTAGATTGAGGTTTCTGCAGTAGTAGGGCTTCTCCTCAGATTTCCCCAATTCCAATCTTCTTCTTGGTTGAGGCAAGTAGATCTGCATTTTATAATTAAGCATGTGTGTATGTCTTCTATTGATTGGATGTATTTTCTTGTTAGTTTTCCCTAATTCCAAGCCTGTTTAGTTATTAATTTGTGTTTATTTAATTAATTGTTAATTTGATGTAAGTAGAAATGATGTTGGATGGAATGGATTATTGGGGAAGCACGGTGGCTCAGTTTTGTGCAGGTGAATTTTTGGAATGAATTGGATGAAAGACTAGAAAAAATGGGGTTCTGTATTTGACAGAAAGAAAAGAAAAAAAAAAGAAATCTAACTGAACGTTCTGAACGTCAGTCAGCAAAATAAAATAAAATAATAATAATTGAATGATGGCTGGACTGCCTGGACAGAACGTCCAAGGTTCTTAACGTCCAATGTTCTGTCCTGACCTGAGCATATGAATGAATGAATAGATAGAAAGAAAGAAAAAAAATAAAAAACAAAAACGTTGAATGGCCATTGTTGACTGAATGATGGTACTGTTGTTGAATGGCCTGACACGGATGATGCAAGTGTTTGTTTATCCATCCGATGAATCGGACACGTGTTGGTACGTCGCGCTTTTATATATATATATATAAAGGGTTAAACTTCTATGGGCCATAACTTCTGAACCATACGTCGGAATTTCGTGAGCCATATACCGTTGGAAAGCTCTTTGAGCATAGAATCCAATGATACATGTCTCGTGATGATTGGGGATCAGGTAGGGAGGTAGTTAAGGAGATTAATTATTAGACCACTTTCTTGTTAATAACGAGATTGTTAGCCTAGGTTTGGGTCTTAGACATTGGAAACCATGAAACTACTCTCACGTGACCATTAATGGGGTTTTGAAACTGTAGCACGTGGCTTGGTGTGCTTCGATGGGCTGTCTAGGTATTCATGTATTGTTTATGGTTTAACCGAATGCATATGGAATTGAATCAATCGATGCTCAACATGATTGTACACCAAGGAAATTCTTTATAAGCATTGATGATTCAGATTCCCCACGCACTCCATTACACCACCTATGGTACATGGATGACAACACTTGCCTAAGATTGGATTGTAATCTCTCCTTGATTTGTTAATCGTATCTGTTGATTTTGTATCCTTGTACACTCTCTTGGCATAAAATACCTAATTAATTATGAAACATAAACTCTTGTAGAATTAGAACAAGAACCTGATTTAGAGTATACCTTAGGAACCGTGTATCGTGTATTGATGAAAATGACTGCTAGAATGTAAGGGATTATCGTGTAGATGGTCTATCTTGTATTGTTTGAATGAGATAATCCCTAAGAAAACGCTTTGTGTGCTGAGTTAGCCAGACTTGCTTGTCTTGGTTTTTCCCGCGTGTCAACACCACTTTATTATTATTATTATTATTTGCATATCATGGCCAGCTGCAGTTTGGGGTTTATTGATGGGCCGGTTACTCGGACATCGGGGTGGGCAGTCGGCTTTGGACTACGTCCATGGCGTTGAATAGTTGGGAGCGGGCTTGGACCGTGCTACTATTCCCAGGACCGGGAGCTTGGATCCCCCTGGAGCCGGACTTTGGTATCAGTAGTCCGGATAGGATTGTTACTGGTACCCCGTGGGGTGGCGTGGACATCCACGGAGTCTCCCTCTTGTGCATTGCATTACATTACATTGGTAGTGGTGATTGTTAGTATTGCTAGGATTTCTATTTATGATTCTGATGGTTACTCATGCTACATGCCTAGTATTGTTCCTTGTATTCCTACAATCTTGTACTTGTCATTACTCTTATATTTGATGCATGTTATGTTTAATTATATCTTGCTTATCTATTGCTCAACATGTCGTTGACTCGGTTCCTTGGTGTACAGACTCCTCAGGTGAGTACCACTACGGGGAGCAGGCCGGTGAGGAGATCCCAACCAGTAGAGGAGGCACGGGAGTGGAGTGCCGATGACGTAGAGTAGCGTCATCATTACCAGGCACATGAGAGACTCAATTTGGGACAAATATTAGATTTTATTTAATTCATTTTTATTCTTCGTTGAGCTTTTCTTTCATTGACATAATGTTCTTTTAAAAGGCCTTAGATATTGGGATGGCCTTTGTTAATACTTTAATTCCTTGATTAGTTTATCATTTCCTTGTGCAACTTTAATTATTAAGGAGATTGTTATTCATTGCTTCGAAATCTAATATGCCTCAAATCATATGAATTCTGCAGTTTTATATTACTTGAGGTTTGAAATGCAATATCCTCATAGCGGACTTACGATCCTTGGGCCAAAAGGGGCAAAATTTTTTAATTGGCCCAAAATTTCACTCCCCGGATCCGGTTTATTTTCTAATCGGGTTCGGGGGACGTGACATTTAGTATTAGTCAGACACACTCAGGAAGGCCTGAGTGCACGTGTAAGCTGGGGAGGATCGTATCGGTTTCCGTTTTAATTGTGATTTAGAGTTCATTAGAATGATTTTACTATGTGTTACAACTTTTGTTTTCAGCCCATTCATGTTTGAAGCCCAAAAGCCTAAGTTCTGGCCCAAAAAGGGTAAAGTTGTCTGTTATATACAAGTCTGGACACAAATTTTGAGATTTCAAAACCATGTCAAAAATATACTTTTCGGAAACAAGATATTTCAAGGATCGTTTTATCCTTCTTCGTCGAATTCATCCGAGGCCCGCATGAACATGTTTTCATTGATACAAGATTTGGCCATTTGGGCCCCACTTGCAAGTGCTTTAAGTCATCTCTCTTCTCTTTCCCTCCTTTCACTCTCAACCCAAACCTTAGAGCAACCAAGAGGAGAAACCTTTTCCCTCCATTTTATTTCTCTTGAATGATCAAGCTAGAAGCCTCCAAATGGAATTCTAAGGCCATCATCCCCTTCCTCTCATCTCAAGCTTTCTATTGATGTCCTTTTCTTGGAAGTTAGAAGTGAACAAGCTCTCCATTGTCTTCATTTCTCTTGTTTGACCTTTTCTAAGTGAGAACTCCAACCCATCTCTTTAATGAAGTCTTTTTAGTCCCTTAAAATCTTGTTTTTCATGTTTACAAACCCTTTTGGTAAAATGGGTTTCTTGTTTTCAAGATTGAGTGAGTTTTTGTGTGGTTTTCATGGGTTTTGTAGTTATTGGGATTAGCTTGAGTGGAAGTGCTTGAAGATGTTTGTGGCATCTTTGACTAAGGCAAGTAACCAATCTAGGATGGATGTGTTAGCATGTGTGCATTTCATTTGTTTTCCTTACACTCTTCTCATTCATTGAAAAATTTGGGGGATTTTGTTTTGATTGGAGAATGGGAATAGAATGTCTAAATTTGTGTTTTGAAATGTGTGTTTTACCTTTGGAGAGCATGGAGGCCCAGGGAGTACAGGTGGAATGAGAAACAAGAAGAAGGGAAGAAGAAAATGTGAAAAAAATCTGAACTCAGCTGCATTTCCCGTGCAGTAGCGGTCAGCCGCTGGTTAGCTGGCGGCTAGCCGAAATCCCCATTTCGGTTAACCGTGAGCTGACCGAGCTCGGCGGTTCCCTTTCCAGAAGCTGGCTTTTCGACAGTGGGTTTCGGTCAGCTTGACGGTTAGCTAGCGGCTAGCCGCCATACCCCATTTCAGCTAACCGCTGGCCAACCGAACGTTTTCGGCTCCTTTTCCAGAGAGCTAAGTTTCAGACCTGGATTTCTAGCAGTCAGCCTGTAGGTTAGTTGGCGGCTAGCCGCCAGATCCTAGTTCGGCTAGCCGACACCTGACCGCGAGCTGACCGAAATTGACAAATTGCCTATTTTGAAGAGTATTTGCAAGAATGAAAACTAGAACATGTTAAGTGACCTTTAGCCTGATATTGTGCACTCGAAACCTGAGATGTCTTTGAACTTCCGGGGCACCAATTCTATTTTAAATTCCAACATCTGGGCTTCGGTTACACAAAGACCATTCAAAGGTCCTTATATGTGCTTGTTAGGCTTTGTATTTGTACTTTGACTTTGATACAATGAATATCATTGTGTACTTGTTTTGAATGTTTATGTACAAGCTCGTTTTGAAGAATTGTTTTAAGAAAAATGGGTCACTTCCTAAGCGTGTTATGCATATTAATTATGCCTTTTTGCTAGTCGTGTTCGTCGTGTTTTGATAAGTGACTTTCCCCTTTTATCTCGATATGTTTAAACATTGTTTCGCATGTTTTGTGCATTCATGAATTTAAGTGAACACCACTGAGCTTGGACTGCCCTTTCAGTTTGATCCACTGTCTGGGGGTCCTTAAACATGTGGACTGTCTGCAGACTAGTCATGTATTTATTACACATCGTGCGTGTCCGGTTCCGCGGCCGTAATCCCCGTATATGTGGGAATTGTGTCGTGATTATATTATGTATATCGTGCTTGTCGTGCGTGCTTGCTCTTTTCATTATAAATGATAGAGAAAGGATGGGCTCTTTATGGATTGTAAGTATTCATGATATTATATGTATCCATGCTACTTTGTTTTAGTATCTCAGCTTTGTTATATATTCTCGAAAATGTACCTCAGTCAATTGAGTATTTCAAATCAGTGATTCGTGTTTATGATTTTCTTAAAATGTTTAGGGTTCCATGCTTGTACCTAAATTGATTACCTACTAAACCGTTGTGTTTGACCCTTGTATGTCAGTGATTCGTGTTTATGATTTTCTTAAAATGTTTAGGGTTCCATGCTTGTACCTAAATTGATTACCTGCTAAACCGTTGTGTTTGACCCTTGTATGTTGGTGCCTAGGTACAGGAGACGTTGCCTTTGAGGAGGAGCGTCCGGAGGAGGCTCTTGAGCCACCCCCAGTCCGAGAGTGGCAACCCAACGATGTCATCTAGATGTCGGGCGGTGTCTTGAGTTTCGCTACATTTTATCCTTGGGTTCTTTTATCATTTTGAGAATTGTATTGGCCTCTGTTGGCCTCTTATGGGATGTAACTAAACTTAACTTACTTTAGTAATTTCTCATAACTTGAATCATGATGGGAATGCCTTGTTAACTCCTTTCTTTTGATACTATGTCTTGATATTATTTGTCATAGCACTTAAAAATTCATTAGTGCTCGTCTTGATGTGATGTGCTACATGCTTCTGTAAACTTGTTCATGTGAGTCAGATTCCGCGCGTCTCGGGAATCCTCACCGCGGGAACCTGTGGGAAACATAGTAATCATCAATTCAACTCGTCGCGGGCCCGGGGTCCGTTCCGGGGTCGCGACAAAACATCTCCTCGTAATCTATTCCTTCCACTTGAGTGAATCCCTTAGCTACTAGCCGTGCTTTATATTTATCTAAGGATCCATCCGACTTTAGTTTCTTTTAAGAACCCATTTACATCCAATGGTTTTTTGATCTTGTGGAAGATCAACCAATTGCCATACTTGGTTCTTTTCAATTGATTCTATCTCCTCTCTCATAGCCTCTAACCAATACTGTGCATCCTGTGCTTTGATCGCTTGAGAGTAGGAATTTGGATCCAAATCTTGCACGGTTTCCAATAAACTGCAGTAATCATCTAGATATGCCGGTTGTTTCCTCGCCCGAATCGGCCTGCCAGTCGGCTCATCGGGTTGTTCAATCACCTCAAGTGGGCCTGACTAGGAATTCTATGTCCAACGTCCTCTTCGTCAGAACCCCCACTTGCTTGAACCCCTTTGCCCTTAGAAATTTCATATAATTCCACACACTGTGGTTCTACTCTAGGACTGACTGTCGGATCCTCAAGGAAAAACACATCTCGGCATTCCATGATTATCCTGTTATCGTGATCATACACACGATATCCTTTGGAATGTAATGGGCAACCAACGAAAGAAAAAATTTTCTTCGTTTTTGCTTGTAGTTTATATCTTTCCTGTGGTGGTAGCAGGACATGTACATGCCAGCCCCCCCAAACTCTCACATTTTCTAATTTTGGTTTGACACCAGTCCATAATTCATACGGGGTCTTGGGCACACTTTTGGAGGGTACTCTGTTCAGGATATATTGTGTCGTGTTTAATGCCTATCCCCACAAATACAGCGGAAGTCTCGCGTGGCTGATCATTGACATTACCATATCCATTAAGGTTGTATTCCTCCTCTCAGCCACGCCATTTTGTTGTAGGGTGTATGGAATCGAATATTCATGAATGATTCCCTCACATGCACATTATTTTTTAAACAGTTCCGAGGTATATTCACCCCCCTATCGGATCTAAGTCGTTTAATTTTCTTGCCCTTTTGATTTTGGACCTCGGCAACATATATTTGAAACATTTCTAAGGCCTCATGTTTGTGTTTAAGCAGATACATATAACCATATCTACTGTAGTCATCAATAAATGTGATAAAATAGTCCTCCCTCGTTTTATTTTGGACATTCAATGGTCCACAAATATCAGAATGAATTATGGTCAATGTTTATGAACTTCTAGTTCCTTTTGGAAATGGTTTCTTGACCATTTTCCCACTCAGACATGGTTCACATATTGGGTACTCCACTTTACCTAAATCTGGTAAGAGTCCATCCCTAATCATTCTACTTATTCTGTTTTTGTTAATGTGCCCTAATCTCATATGCCATAACATTGCCAAACCATACATGCACACATTCACACACACATAATAATGAGAACTAGATTTTATTTTATCATTAAGAGTGTCCAGCAAATACAACTTATCATAAAAAAAACTATTGACTAAAACTTAACCTCGCATGCCAATTGTAACCTCTTTATCTTTAAATCTGATTTCGAATCCATTCATAACCAACTGACTCTAGTGGGTGAAGTCCGTTCTCTTTCTTTTCCCGGAAACAAACAACTATGGAAACAGTGAAGTGAAGTCCTGCAATAGATGAAGTCTTACCTTTTTCTACTCTTTGGCGCGCGTCCCAAGTTAAAAAAGGACAGCCCCTTTTGGAATGTCTTGTATATTGAGAGAAAAGCAAAGAAGCCTTTTATGTCTTGATTGTTGTGCCCAACAAGAAAACGCAAGTCGTCTTCTTCCTCAAGTGGGGTTTGCAGAGAAAAACACAGAGGCATGGGTCCGATCTAAAACGGAATTTCTCGATCCAAGTCGTTGAAACGCATGTAACCAAGCTCTGATACCAATTGATGAATTTGGATGCGGAGACTCCGACACGCGGCAGGAGATCTATGTGTGTTCTGGTGATTGGGAAGCTCCGCGGATCTCTTCGCCTCTTGTCTTTCATATGGGATGGAATGAATGCCAACCCTAGGGCTCCCTTATCTTATATATACAAGTCCAAAGAGTCACACTTACTAGAGACTTCTTCGCCAAGAAACCCACATCCACTAATTCTATTGGGAGTCTTATTAGTGGGATCAGATCAAGTCTTACATTAAGTGAGATTGTATTCTCTGTTGGCATCTACCTTGCTTGATCTGATGTGGGACCCGTGGCATGCAGGCCACACGATTTCCTACAGAAACCACAATCCATTCATCAAACATCCATCCCTAAGCTTGTGGACAATAGATTGAGTGCGAGAGGTTTCTAGTAAATCTCCTCTACCTCATCATTCGCGTGAATCGGTCTATTGCATTGTCGCGTACCCTTGGCAATCGATCTGAAGCTTCCGCAATGATCTCTGACCAATAATCTCAAGTAGTTTGAATTTTGTAGATGAAGTTATATAAATTAGTTCATTAAATTCATCAAGCTGGAACATGGAATAAGAATTGAAGAACAAATCAAACGAACTTATCCTTTCAAATTATAGGACCAATTTAAGTCTCGAATTATAAAGTTATGAGCTTGATAACTGTGGAATTTCACAAGTTATGATATCAACAATTTCTTTTTGGTGCATTGACCTATAGAGGAGAGAGAATGCAGAAATTCGTAAGAAAAATTAGGGGTCCAATTATTTTGTTGATAACCCAAAATCCTCAAAAGCATGAATTTGACCTGCACTTTTCATAGAAACTATAAGATATCAAATTCGCACACATGCAACGAACTATGTTTTTCAGTAGAAATGTTGCTGCAAAAATGTACCCTAATTGAATCAGACGTGTTTACTCTGGAGTTTGGGCAATTGTTGGGTCGGACCTAATACTCGATTTAACTCACAGGATTCAGAATGTTGTGATGAACCAATCTATAATTGAGTAAAGGTAACTTTTCTGTTGCAATGGACTGACTCTGATCACGCTGGTACAAAAAATAAAATAATAATAATAATAATAATAATGTTACAATGGGCCGTGATGGATTCACTATAGAAATTGTATAAGCCCTAGCTAATATTAGATGAGCTTGGACTTACACCTAGACCTAAAGCTTTCTCATCATCATCATTTATCACCCTGGGCTGGTACAACCCGAACACAGTGTTTATGACACTAGGGTGACTTGCCATATGGACACTGCAAAAATGGGTGGGGATAACTTCAGAGCCAATACCAGAATAGGGGTCAATGTCCAAAGTTATTGATATCATCGGTTGGATCGAGAATCGAATCGGAGTCATTAACCGAACCGAACCATAAAATACGGTTCGGTTAACCGTTTTCCTAAAACACATGATTAACCGAATCGTTACAGTAGTAAAAAAAAAAAAACTAAAGAGCCTAAATGAAATAAAAATGACTTAAGTTAATTCATCTTCCTCATTCTCTCATATGAGAATATAATTATTTTGTGAGTTGGATTTTACTCTCTCACGTTTCCTAGAATTGTATTGCATGATAAATGTTTTGTAGTATCATTTTAGACTTTTAATTGTGTTTATTTTTGTGATAATTGATAGTGTTGTTTTGCTTGATATGTGAAAATGATAGTGTTATTCTGCATGCAAAGTCAAAGGGCAAAGATAGATTTTTTTTCTCAAGTGGCAATTAACAGTAACCGAATCATCAAATACGGTTAACGACGATTCGGTTTTTAACGATGTTGTGATCTAGGGCCTACGAGAAGAGATCAATAACGCACAAAGAGAATACAGATTTACGTGGTTCTGCATTTGGCCTACGTCCACGTGGAAGACGAGAGAGTTTACTATGGAATCAAAATAGAGGTTATACATACTAGAGACTCTGGGTCTCTATTTATAATATTAGCCCCAAACCCTATTACACCCAAATCCTACTTCTAATCATAGTAGACCTACTATAATAGACCTACTTCTAATAAGAGTACAACTTGGGTAATCCAGGGGCTGCTATATCTTCATATATAAGGCTGGAGGTGGAGTTATGAGAATTTCGAAGGAGTGCCATGATATATTTTCATATCCGTATCTCTGAGGTTGCTTAATCTGCCTCCTCTCTCCGTCCCCAGTAAGCATGTAATCATTTGCAACTGCAGTTTCCTCGTTTGAGCTTTGCATCTCCTCTACATTCTGTCGATCTAGGACATCTGCTTGCACCTTATCCTACAAGTTTTCTAAAAGCTTCCTTCTCAAGCTCCACCTGTTTACTGACACCATTTTTATCCTCCACCTTTTTATTGATATCATTTTCGTTTCCAGCATCATGGCACTCCTTCGGTTTTAACATAATAGACTCATCAAAGGTAAAATCTCTATTTATAATGCATTTGAAAGATTTCCCATCTAGGTACCACAGTCTATATCCTTTCACACCATCTGCATATCCTATATGCACTTTTTGCCCTTGGTTCAAGCTTTCCATCATTCACACGAGCATAGGTGTAAGACCCCGTCCCGAGTGACCTCAATTAGCATTAATTAAGTTGTGTTTTAGTTTTAAGCGTGTTTAGTGGATTTTGGTTAAGTTGGGAATAGAATAGATTTTGATATAGCTTTGGGGAATTTTGATTGCTTAGTAATTAGTGGGGCCCTTTGGGGGTTCCTTTTTATGACCTTGCATGTGCTTGGGGATTTATCGGAGATTCTTGTATTCATTATTTTAATCCCTTTTTATTTGTATTGTTAATCCCTACGACTTTTATGTTGATCCCGTGCCCGTTCGAGACCCCAAAACCCGACTTTCCTAGTATTGAGGGCAAAACAGTCATTGTGCACTAAATCTGTACCTAAAATTTGATATTTCCGAAACCCGCGAAACATATACTTTTTGGAAACTAGATATTTCGACGATTACTTTTCTCTTCTTTGTCGAATTTATTAGAAGCCCCGAAAGCCATGATTTCAGCCCAATTAGATTATTAGCAGTGGAGCCCACTCCCCATTTGTTTATAAGAGAACTCTTCTTCCTCATTTCCCCTTTTGCTAGGAAACTACAATCTCTCAAACTAGGGTTTTCTCCTTTTCTCTCTTTTCTTTCTTTCCATCTCCCAATCCACTACCAAACCTTTGCTTTAGGGATGATGCTTGTCATCATCTTCTTCATCATCACCAAAGCTCTCCATTGATATCCTTTTTAGAGAAAACTCCTCATTCCAAGACTCTCTTTGAGCTCACCTTGCCCATTTGGAGAACCTACAAGTAAGCAACCTTCCCCATCTCTTAGATTTGTGTTTCCTTGATCTTGAAGAGGTTCCATTCTCATTATTGTAAGGTTTCCTTTTCTATTTCTTGTTTTGACTCTTTTAGGGTTTTGTTTTGGGGGTTTTTGCTTGTAGCTTGGATTCTTGGCTTGGAGGAGTGTTAGAGCTTATTATTGTTTAGCTTGGACCCAAGGCTAGTGGATGATTTAATCTTTTATGAGCTTTCAATGGTTTTATAGGAAATGTGATTGGTTTTGTTATTTTCCGCCCATGCTTATTTATTGCATTGACTTGAAATAAATGTTCATGAAAGAGCCTTGATAGTGCATTTATTGTCATAGAAATGTTTTGGTTCATGGCATTCAATATTTTCTTGTTTCATCTCAGATGTACTCTTGTGTGTAGTGGTTTCCTTCCCTCTTTTCCTTGTTTATGGATGTGATATTGTTGGAGGAGGTTAGAATGGATTTTGTTAGAAATTTATGTTGATTTGGATGGAGTTTTGAACCCCTCTCTTGGTGTATACAAAGGAGTTAAAAAGGATTGAAAAGGGAAAAGAAAGAGAGGAGAAGAACTGTCCCAAAATCAGTTTCTGGACAGTTCGCTCGAGCGAACATGACACTTCGTTCGAGCGAAGTGTCCAGAAAAGGGTTCGGAGCATTCCAGTAGGCAGTTCGCTCGAGCGGACCCCTTAGTCGCTCGAGCGAACCTCCCAGAACTCGTTCCAGAGAGTGGTTAGTTCGAGCGAACCAATACTTCGCTTGAGCCAACCACCTACTGGATGAGTTCGCTCGAGCGACCTCAACTTCGCTCGAGCGAACCCACCCAGACAACCATTCTAGAGAGCGGTTCGCTCGAGCGATGAGTTTTGTCAGTCAAAGGCTATGTTTGGGACAGTGATGAGTTGTTTAAATGTTTTGGGACTATTCATTGAGAACCCCTCTATGTCAGGGGGATTTACTAAGCAATGTATAAGGCCATTTGAGAAAGAAACCACATCACGAGGATTTCATTTGAAGTTTTGAAAATTCAAAGTGTATAAGGAGCCTAGAAAGTCCCCAAACTCAAAGAGTACCAAATTGTTATTAGATCGACATACGGGATCCCTATTCACTTCAAATAAATTTTGAACCCGATACTTTACCTGAAATTTCAATTGTTTATTGTATTTCACTGTTTCTGAGATTTATACTACATGATTTATTATTTCCGAAAGTAGTGAAATTGTACTTGTATTCATTGCTAGCCTCGAAATGCATTGCCCGACATGAAGTGACAGTTGTGCCTTTGAGCACCTCGTCCTGTTTATTTATGTACTTGCAATTGATGTATTTCATACATGTTTTAATCTTGTCATTTGACCTATGAGTCGACACCACTAAGCTTGGATAACCCTGTTGGTCTCATCCACCGACTTAGAGATCCCCCTCTTATCCCGCCAGCTGCAGTTTGGATCCCGCTACCCGGTTATTACAGTGGTCTTGTCCCGATGCAGCAGATTGCTACTATGGTTTCCGATGCCCGGCTCGCTACCTGGTCATGTATAGTATATGTATATGTATTTATAAGATCCACTGTTTCTCCTCACCTCGAGTGATTGAGATCAGTGCCTAGTTATTGCTCTATCACTTTAGTGATAGAGGACTTAGCTTCGTGTGGTTGTCATCTTTCTTGTTTCCCGATTCCTTGATTACCTTTACATGTTTTACAATGCATACTTGTATTTGAATAAATGTTTTATCTTGTTTATAGAAATTGTTATTTAAACAGGTTTAAATGCTTTTGAAGGTAAATTCATTTATTATTATATTGTCACTGTATTTTACCCATTTGCCAAACCGTCGTGTTTGACCCACTCTTTGGTACTCAGGTCCGGGCATTGTCTATCCCGAGAGGAGTTTGAGGATACGGTCGGTGAACCGCAATGCCTTGTCGAGTAGCATGCTGATGATGTCATTTAGACATTGGATTGCTAGAGAAAGATAACATTTTGGGAAAACTTTTAACCATTCTTTTGGGGATTGGTATTTTGTTTATATTGGCCTTTGTTGGCCTCTATTTTTGGGAATGTAATCAAATGATCTTATGTATAACTTTAACTATTCGTTTGGGAAAGCACTAATGATCATTGCTCATTCTGATACTTGATTATACATGTGATTTATCTTGTGATTAGAAATGAATTATCATTTGATTTGCTACACGCTTCCGCATTTAAACAGAAACATTTATTATATCGATGTGATATCCTCACCGCGGACACCTGTGGGAAGTTAATTAAATGTTCACACACATCATCAATGTGTCCGATCCCGGATTCCCGGTCCGGGGTTGCGACAATAGGTAGGACAACTGTTAGAATTTGTATTGGCTAATTCTTATAGTTTGAACAGAATTTGTGTTCTTAGTTCAAATTGAGTTGTATTTTCTGTTTCTTTTAGATAAGGACCGTGAAGGAACCCAGATGCTGTGAAGGACTACTTCTGGATACTTGTGATAAGTCTTGAAGACTTCTTGATACCACGTGAAGGTTTGGAAACAACCTTCTATTTAAGCCTTAACACAAGCTAAGGTCCCATCCCAGATTATTGTATGCAATTTTAAACCAGACAAAAAAAATCTCAAATAATCAATCACCACACAAAGAGAAGAGGCACAAAACTTTTACATGGAAAACCTAGCTTGGGAAAAAACCATGGGTGGCAAAAGCCACAGAAAGCAATGCCCTATAAAAACGAAGATTACAAAGAACTCACAGCACCTGACCCAGTTAAAACTCAACCTAAAGGATTATGGAGTACTCGTCGACAACCCGCCATTCACCTTCCACGTGCTTGCTTGAGACCCACCTTGAATGCCCCTTCAAGGTACTTGAGAGAAGAAGAAGAAGATAAAGAACTTCAGCACAATCTCCCTTGCAAGAATTGGCCCACCAAAACTCTCTCTAGAATCAAAGAATAATGCTTGAGAAAAGTAATAGCTCTCTCTATCCAATAGTGGTTGCAAGGGGTCTTTAGTTTTATGCACAAGACTTGTTTGAAAGAAGGTAGAACTTTTAAAGAGAGTGGAGAAACGTCAGCCTTAAAAGAGTCCTGAATGGACACGAACTGGACAGCTCGCTGTAGCGAGAAGGGAGCTCCCTTCTCGCTACAGCGAGCTGTCCAGTTCGTGTCCATTCAGGACTCTTTTAAGGCTGACATTTCTCCACTCTCTTTAAGAGTTCTACCTTCTTTCAAAAAAGTCTTGTGCACGAAACTAAACCTACTTAAAGACCCCTTGCAACCACTATTGGATAGAGAGAGCAATTAATTTTCTCAAGCATTATTCTTTGATTCTAGAGAGAGTTTTGGTGGGCCAATTCTTGCAAGGGAGATTGTGCTGCAGTTCTTATTCTTATTCTTCTCCTCTCAAGCACCTTGAAGGGGCATTCAAGGTGGGTCTGAAGCAAGCACGTGGAAGGTGAACGGCGGGTTGTTGACGAGTACTCCACAGTCCTTTAGGTTGAGTTTCAACTGGGTCAGGTCCCGTGAGTTCTTTGTAATCTTCGTTTTTATAGTGCATTGCTTTCTGTGGCTTTTGCCACCCGTGGTTTTTTCCCGAGCCGGGTTTTCCACGTAAAAGTTTTGTGCCTCTTCTCTTTGTGTGGTGATGATTATTTAAGATTTTTGTTTCTGGTTTAAAATTGCATATAATAATCTGAGATAAGACCTTAGCCTGTGTTAAGGCTTAAATAGAAGGTTGTTTTCAAACCTTCAACAACCAAATATCTGCAAGTTGATGTAATCAGCAGGAGATCCAGACCATACCTCTACATGAGTTTTACATTCTATAGCTGTTGATGGAGACCGGTTAATCAGATAACAAGCCATGTTAACAGTTTCTGCCCAGAGCTTCGTAGGTAACCCTGCATTAGAGAGAATGCACCAGGTCTTCTCTAGAATAATCCTATTCATCCGTTCTGCAACTTCGTCCTATTGCGGTGTATTCCTGGCCGTGCGATGTCTCATAATCCCTTCATTCTTGTAGAACTCATTAAAAGCACTATTACAGAATTCCAAGCCATTGTCAGGTTTTAACCGCTTGATTTGTTTACCTATCTACTTCTCAATCATAGCCTTCCATTGCTTGAACTGCGCAAAAGCTTCATGTTTGTGCTTTAAGATATACACCCAGACCTTCCGAGAATAGTCATTAATAAAGGTCAACATGTACAAACCACCATCAAGAGACGAAACACGAGAGGGACCCCAAAGATCAGAGTGGATGTAATCTAAACTACCTTTGGACCGATGTACAACTGTCCTAAACTTGACTCTACACTACTTTCCGAAGACACAATGCTCACAAAAGTCCAGCTTTCCTGTTTTCTGACCACACAACAAACCTTGTTTAGTTACCTCATCCATACCCTTCTCACTCATATGCCCAAGTCGCATATTCCATAACTTGGTAATTTCTGAATCTGAATCTGAGGACGACACAGCTGCAGTACCTGTAATTGTACTACCTTAAAAAGAGTAAAGGCTATTTTGCTTCAGTCCCTTCATGACTACAAGAGCACCCTTTGAAATTCTCATAACTCCACCTCCAGCTTTGTAGGTACAACCGTTGGAGTCAAGCGTACCCAAGGAAATCAAATTTTTCTTCAACTCTGGAACATGCCTAATATCTGACAAAGTTCTCACAATACCGTCATACATCTTAATTTTGAGTGCACCTATCCCAACAACCTTACAGGCTACATTATTTCTCATAAGCACTTTATCACCATCAATAGATTGATAATTGGTAAACCAATCTCTGTAAGGACACATATGATAGGAACACCCCGTATCAAGAATCCACTCAGTAGCTGAGCTACCAACAGTAACCGAAAGAACTTCTGCACCATCAGAATTAATCTCTGCAACTTCGGTTGCAACTCCGGCAATTTCTCCAGAATCAGATTCCTCCTTCCCTTTACGCTCTGGACAATCTTTTGTAAAGTGCCATTCCATGTGACATTTGAAGCACTTTAATTTTCTAGTTTTTTATTTTGATTTTGACTTAGATCAGCCTCTTCTAATCTGCTCTCTTCTCTGTTCGGCCACGTGCTACCAAACCCTCACCAGAATTGTCAGTATTTTCAGTTGCAACATTTTTCTTCAACTCCTTAGAGTTCATTTCTGACTCAACATCTTCCTTAGAAAGAGTTTCTCTACCATACACCATGGTAACAACAAAATTCTCTTACGAGGGTGGTAAAGAGCATAGCAACATGATGGCTTGGTCTTCATCATCAATATGAACATCTACGTTTTCAAGTTCCATAATAGCTTTCGTAAAAGAATTAAGGTGGGTTAAAACAGACGTACCTTCCTGCATTTGTAAGGTGAACAATCACTTCTTCAGATATAAGTGATTTGTGAGAGACTTCGTGATGTACAAGTTCTCTAACTTCTGCCATATGCCAGCAGCAGTTTTCTCCTGAGCAACCTTTCGCAGTACACCATCGCTAAAAAAAAGCAGAATATGACCATACGCCTTCTCCAGCAATTCATTATTCTCATCATCTGACAGTTTGTCAGACAAAGCATTCTTTCCTTTCAAAGCTTTTTGCAACCCATTCTGAACCAGTAATGCGTGCATCTTCAAACGCCATAAACCAAAATCATTATTTATGTCGAATTTCTCAATCCTGAATTTAGCAGCCATTCCACGAATCTTTCACTACACCTATGTAGATCTCCTCGAGACGAGTTCGCAGGTTTAAACGGATCTCAGATCGGACTCCGGATCGTTAAGATTAAGGTA
The DNA here is from genome assembly GCA_038049695.1 of Cinnamomum chago. Taxonomy (NCBI): domain Eukaryota; kingdom Viridiplantae; phylum Streptophyta; class Magnoliopsida; order Laurales; family Lauraceae; genus Cinnamomum; species Cinnamomum chago. The sequence goes on from CP142460.1 coordinate 26,207,363, forward strand.
AAATGAATTTCAGCCGTTGATTCGGTTACATCAGACTATGATTGTACCGCGCTGACGTATTGTTGACATCAACGACTATACCAGCGCCTTTCTGCACTAGTTCTAGGTTTCTTGCTTGGACTGGGTCAGCCTGACCTAACTTGACCTGACTTGCGCTGGAGCCAGCCCAACAGCGCCTTTCTTCTTCTACGGCTGCAACAGAAACTGCAGAAGACCAGAGACGTCTTCTTCGTCACTCCGGCCACGGCACAGCGCGGCACTCAAAGGCGACTCCTTCTCCTTCTCCGGCGACACGCAATGGCAGCGGCGATGTGGGACCCAGCGGAAAAAACAATCAGAACGGCGATGCAGTAGAACGCCGATGAGATCCCAAATCGTAGCAGAAAACTCCGGCGATGCAGCGGTCTCCTCTCTTGTTCCTCAAGTCCAATAACGGCTAGATTCTTCTCCAGTTATGTGCGGAACGACGATCCTCTGCGAGTCCCCTCTCCGGCCATGTTCTCTTCTTCCACGTTCTGATTCTGGCAGCCAAATAGTACAACGTGACCTACCAATTAGATGAACGATCAGCGGCCCTTTTGAAACACGAATCAATGGATCTCCTCCGATCACGCCAAATTGCTCTGATACCATTTTGTTGTGATCTAGGGCCTACGAGAAGAGATCAATTACGCACAAAGAGAACACAGATTTACGTGGTTCAAGTTTTGACCTACGTCCACGGGGAAGACGAGAGAGTTTACTAGGCAATCAGAATACATGTTATACATCCTAGAGACTCTGGGTCTCTATTTATAATATTAGCCCCAAAACCTGTTACACCCAAACCCTACTTCTAATCACAGTAGACCTACTTCTAATCAAAGTACAACTTAGGCAATCCAGGGGCCCGGTTGCTAATTTCTAGTGAGCCATACAAATTAACAAATCTCTACCTTGGCGAACATTGAAGCTGGTCCTCATACATAAAACACGTTTCACCGTCTCCATCTGTCCCTGAGGGCACTCAGATACTAACCACATTGATCAAGTCCAAGCAATGCTTGAACTTGATTGCTAGAATAGTCTTGGTCATCATTTTTGCTGGATTCTCCACCGTAGCAATCTTAATCATTGCAATAACACCCTCGGCGATGACATATCGAATGAAGTGTGCCTTAACATCAATGTGTTTGATCTTTTCATGATACTTAGGATTGTGTGTCAGATCGATCGCAATCTGACTGTCAAAGAAAACAGTAGTCAACTTCTGTTCCAATCCCAGATCTCCAACCAAGCCTGTCAGCCAAATGACTTCCTTCACTGCCTCTGTAGCTACCATATATTTTGCTTCAGTGGCAGACAAGACAGCCTTGGATTGCAATGCTGCCTTCCAACTAATGGCACTACTGGCAAAAGTGAAGACATAACCTGTCAAGGACTTTCTTCTGTCTAAATCTCCAGTAAAATCTGAATCAACATATCCAATAACACTTCCAGAAGTGTTGTTGCTTCTGTCATACACTATCCCAACATTAGTAGTACCTTTCAAATAATGGAGTATCCATTTCACTGCCTGCCAATGAGCCTTCTCGGGGTTATCCATATATCCGCTAACTACACTAACCGCATGAGAAATATCTGGCCTCGTGCAAACCATGGCATACATGATACTCCTAACTGCACTAGCATAAGGAACACGAGACATGTGCTCCACCTTTTCCTCAGTTTGTGGTGACAAAGCAACGGAAAGTTTGAAATGGGCTGCCAATGGAGTGTTCACAGGTTTCGAACTTTGCATACCAAAGCGCTCCAGAACCATCTCAAGGTACCCCTTTTGTGACAAAGACAATTTGCCCGCTTTCCGGTCCATTCGAATCTCCATTTCAAGAATTTTATTTGCAGCAAATAAGTCATTCATCTGAAATTCACCCTTTAACTCAGCCTTTAACTTGTTGATCTCAGACATGTCCTTTGTGGCAATCAACACATCATCAACAAACGATACGGTTACGGTTATGATTTAAAAAAAACTGAAAATCGTAAAATACGGTTCGGTTAACGATTTCTCCAAAATAAACGGTTAACCTACACCCCTAGGAAAGAAGACTAAGCACATGCAAGGGAGGCAATTGGGTAAAGAGGAGACACTCAACCACTAGATTATCCCATATTCACTGCAAACCCTCACGAGGCACAACTCGTCCACTAGGGGTAACGTAGGGGTTTAAGGGCTTGCTGCGTACGCTACCAGCGAAAGTGGTGTTTTCCATTTTGTCTTTGCTTTTAGATTATATCAGATTAGGCTAGAAGACCAACCCTGGTTCACATATTTTGCTCGGGACTAGCAAAATGCTGGTTGGGGGGCGTGATAAGTCCTTAAAAATGCATAATTTCCTCATCATTTTAGAATTAATTAATGGCTTAATCATGAAATCATGGACCATTTTAGTAAAAAAATCATGATTTTATGTTTATGGGCATCAAAGTTTGAATTTGAGTCAAAATTCATCAAAAAATTGCATTTTCACATAAAATCATGAATTTCTCTGTTTTTGGCATTGGAAGTCATAAATTTCTCATAACATTTTATTCACAAATAAAATGATGTACTTTCTTTGCACCATTTATTTAATTGAAGATTTATAAAATGGTGACATTTTATGCATCTATTTAGTGTGAATTGGGCCCGCATCTTGCATAATTCTTTCCCTATACGAATAAATTATTCTTTGACGGTTGTTTTTATTTTTGTAGGGAATTTCAGAATTTGGGGCCCGCGGAAGAGAATTCATGAATCAAATGCACCATGGGACCCATCTACGTTTGGCATAAATTCCAAGGTAGGGACATGGCAGGGTCCGCTCTCATATACAAAAAAATAATCCGATTTAATCTCTTGAACATAAGTTCTAAATTTGTGGGCCATATGATGAAGTGTCCAAGACCTCTCACCAAAAGTCTCAAAATCCAAGTGGGGCCCAGTTGAAGACCAAATTCTGAAATTCAGAATTTAAATTTTTTAGTTGACATGTGGGTCCATGTGGAGAATTGCAAGAGATAAGAAGATGCCTAATAGGTGGATGTACTAAGCAATTTTAAGTTGGAGATAACATCAAAAGAAACCAAATTTCCTGAAAGATCTCAACACTTTGGATTCCAATCAAGAAAAGATTTGAAATTTGAAATCTTCCAAAGTAGGAAGATAACTCAACCCAACATGATTCACTGCAGCATGGACGCCCATTGCTTGGTTTTATCCAAGTTTTGCACACCCAAGTGGGACCTACTCCTATTACATGTTTGAGATTTAAAATTAGATTTGAGGGTTGTTTTTAAGAGAGAAAGTGGGACCATGCAAGTAGTTTTACAAGATTGTTGTTAGCCAAAGTAATCCAAGATAGAAGCTAACTCCAAAAGAGTGCAAGATTTTAGCACTAAGATCTCCAAAAAGATAGGCTTCTAACATTTGAAATCTTGCAACCCAAGATTCTCCCAAAGAGTTGCACGTCCAACACCTCGAAAGCTATCACAGGTCCAAAAGAAAAGAAAAAAAGGGCTGCCCATACTGTTTCAAAATTTGAATTAAATCTAAAGTGGGCCCAAGAGAAGAAGTTGCATGAGATATAAAGAATCCTACCTTTAGTAGGATGGTGTGCCAAAAAAGCCAAAAAGGAAAAAAACGTGAACTCCATCCCCCCATCCCTCTTGGACGACCAGCAACTTCTTTCCCATCCTTTTCCATTAATCTTTCTCCATCTCTCATCCTTCCATAAATATTTCATCCAAGGCCTTCCCTAAGGCACACCACCACTTGGATTTCTACTCCACCACGCAGCCGCCGCTGCTGCCATCACTCCATCATCAACCAGCCATGTACTTCTCCCTTGGTGAAGGATTGAAGACTTGAAGATGGGATTTTGCGCAAGTCCTATTTTCTTCATGTGTTCGATCTAGGGTAAGGAAAGACTTTTTTTTTTAGTTTTGATTACTGTTGGGAAATTACTAGTTTATTGGTTTATTTTAATTTAAAAGACTCAATTAGTGAGGTTAAGGTGTCCTGCCTTGGATCGGCATCTTGTGTTTGTGGGTAGTGATAGTACGCACTTGGTGAGGTGTTTTTGCAGTCTTTTATTAATCTTGCCAATATAACGTTGTGATTTCCCATAAATATTTAGAACTATTTTTATCCTTATTTTTTAATAATATTATTAATGGTTTTTTTAATGCATGATTTATTTACTTTTATGCAATTGGTGGTTTGATGTCTTTTATGTTTTTGCATTTTTTCTTAGATTAGGATTTTTTTATTTGGGATTGTAATTTTTTAATTTGGATTTGTAATTAAATTTTAATTTCAGTTTCGTAGAGATTTATTTTTATTGACTTTATTAGGTTAGTACTAGTTTTCTGATAGGACAGGTTTTATGGGTTTAACGACTCCTTGTGGATCGATCCGGTTTTACCGGTTATTACTACAATCGCGGCCTTGCACTTGGGGCTAACGAATAAGTTTTTGGCGCCGTTGCCGGGGAGTTTTTCTTCACTTGAGGTAATTTTTCCAACCTATCTTTTTAATTGCTTTGTGGGTGTGCCTTTACTATTCTGCAATCATTCTAAATTTAAGGGTAGCATGCATGAAATGTTTAGACCAGCCCTATTGCATTAAAAAGTGGATTTTTAATCTCTGTTTTTTGATTAAATTGGAATTAGTTCAGATTTGGAAAATTATTTTTTCTGATTTTTCAAAAATCACATCAATTTCGGAAAATTGCTTAGTTTACTTGTTCTAATTTGGACTAGTTTATGTCGATTTTTTTAGTTACTGGTTAGGATTAATTAAGGTCTGTTAAAATCAGTTTTTTTTTTTTTCATATTTTTAGGTTTTTAAAGTTTAAAAAAAAATAAATTTCTAGAACTTTCCCTTACAAAGATAAGTCTTAGATCGCGCAAATTGGGCTTTTGGCCATCAAACTTGCCAAAATCTGAAAATTTCAGAACTTTTATTGGAAATTTAGTTATTTTAATTGTTTTTAAATTTAAAAGGACTCTTAAAAACTTGCTGGAATTTTTTTTCTAAGAAGGTTAGTTGTTTTTTTGGAAAACCGATCAAACTGCCTTTCTTGATTGGTTTGATGTCTAGGCAAGCCTTGTCCCATTAGATTAGGGAGACAAGTCTCTTGTTCTAGAAGGTGGTTTTTAAGCGGGACCCTTGCAACGCATCGTGACCTCACCAATGATCTGGGGGCTTACCTGGTCGGGCCAGTTTCATAGACTTGAGTTTGGAAACTTTCCTTGGAAATATCAAACTCTCTAAGATTAAGACTTTGCAAGAATTTGGGAATTTTCTTTTAAATCTAAAAACGGTCCTTAGGTAGTTTTTCTTTCTAGGTTTCTTAAAAAAAAAAAAAAAAACCTTTTCAAAATTCCAAAAGAGAAAGAAAGCCCCCATCTTCTTGGCAGAGGGACACCTTAAATCGGTTAGAAAGGAAGGAATCACCTATCAAGAACTTGATTAAATTCTACGAATTTAGATCTCCTGGTTCTCTTAGGATTTCCAATATGGCTGATGAGCATAGTGATAATGATGAAATTAAGAATGAGAACGGTAATGGGAATGGACCCAATAATAATGGGGAGGTGAATCAACCACTTAGGAGTCTATGTGATTACCTTCATCCTACACGACAAGCCACACCGTCGTGCATGGTTATACCCGCAGGTGCGGGTCAATTTGATATCAAACCGGGAGTAATTCAACTTCTCCCTAAATTTCATGGACTTGAATCGGAAAGTGCATATTTGCACATAAAAAAGTTTGAAGAAGTGTGTGCAACACTACACTTCAATAATGTGAGGGAAGACCTTATCAAATTTCGTTTATTTCCATTTTCCCTCAAAGATAAGGCTAAGGCATGGCTTCACTCCTTACAGCCCAATTCGATTGCTCTATGGTCCGATATGGTCCGGGAATTTTTAAAGAACTTTTTCCCATTACGTAAGACCAACACCTTATGGAGGAATATTATGAATTTTAAACAAAAAGACAAGGAGTCTTATTATAGGTGTTGGGAACGCTTTAATGAACTACTCCTTGCATGTCCCCACCACGGATTTGAATTGCACAATACAATTGGTCACTTCTATGATGGACTTAGTCCAGAAACACGTCAATTCGTGGAGATGATGTGCAATGGGGAGTTCATGGCAAAGAACCCAAATCAAGCATGGACCTACCTTCAGTTTTTGGCATATAGTGCACAAAATTGGGACACATATGAAGGTATAGACCCCATAAAGCAATCGAATCAAGCCAAAGGAAGGGGCCTATATGTATTGAAAGAAAATGATGATCTTCAAGCAAAAATTGCCTATCTTACAAGAGAAGTTGAGTCCTTGAAATTTGTGAAGAATAAGGAACCTGCTATAGTTTGTGGCATCTGCGCTAGTGATAAACACATTTCTTTAGAGTGTCCAACACTCCCTGCTTTCCAAGAAGTGTTTCACGAACAAGCAAATGCCACTAATACATACAACCGACAGTTTAACAATTCTTTGGGTAACACTTATAACCCTAATTGGAGGAATCACCCCAACTTTAGTTGGAGGAATGGCCCAAATGCTACTCCGCCCAATTTCAACCAAATGTCAAATCAATTTGGGTGTACTTTTGGTACATATGTTCAAAACACACAGCAAATGGTACCCCTTACAACTCAAACGACACCTTGGGATGAACTTGTGACTAAGTTTATGGTGAATCAAGAGTCCATTAATAAGAAACATGATAGGAACTTTGAGAATTTACAGAACTCCATGCAGAACCTCTGCAAGCTAATTGAAGCACAAAATAAAGGGGCTTTTCCAGCCCAACCATAGCCCAATTGATAAGGGCAATATGAGTTTCATCAAGGTGGTCTGTCAAATTCAAAGGAGCAGGTTCAAGCTGTTACTACTCTACGTAGTGGTAAAGAGATTGAAAAGTCTGATCTGGAAAAAGATAAACAACCTGCATCCTCAGATCAGGAAGGGAAAGAAAATGAAGCCCCTCCTATCAAGGAGAAAAGCTCAGTTCCTCCGGGATTCAAACCCTTACCGCCTTTTCCCAACCGATTAGCTCCTCCCAAGCCATCAATACAGAACCAGGAAATCTTGGATGTTCTTAGAGAGGTCAAAATTAACATCCCGTTGTTAGATGCATTCAAACAAGTCCCATCTTATGCAAAGTTTCTTAAAGACTTGTGCACGTTGAAGCATAAGATACATGTACAAAAGAAATCGTTTCTCACTGAGCAAGCTAGTGCAATTCTAAAGCACGACACTCCCCCTAAATTCAAAGACCCAGGATGCCCCACAATTTCGTGCATTATTGGAAATTATCAAATTGAACAAGCATTGCTTGATCTTGGGGCAAGTGTCAACTTACTGCCTTACTCGGTCTATGTAAAATTGGGACTGGGCGAACTCAAACCCACCTAGGTTACTTTGCAGCTAGCAGATCGATCAATCAAAAGACCGAGAGGGATAATAGAGGATGTGCTTGTGCAGGTTGACAAGTTCTACTTCCCAGTAGACTTTATTGTGATAGACACTCATCCTGTGGAAGATCCTCATGCTCAGAGTCCGGTAATTTTGGGGAGACCATTTTTAGCCACATCCAATGCATTGATCAATTGCCGGAATGGAAAAATGATGCTATTTTTTAGTAACATGACTTTAGAGCTAAATATTTTTGACCTTTGCAAACAACCACGGGATGATAACATTGACCTTGAAGAAGTAGATTTGATCGGTGTTCTTACAGCAGAAACTTTTGAAAAATAGATCTCCGATTCTATTAAGTCAATTGAGGACTTGACCCTCTGCGAAGAAAAACATGATAGCACTGTTGAACTGGTCAACACTGTAGGCAAACTCTCCTTTGAAGAGCTGGTACCAACTGATACTCCGTCCTTTCCATCTCAGGTGAGGCCGCCCAAACCTGAGTTGAAACTCTTGTCCTCTCACCTGAAATATGCATACCTTGGAGAAAATGAAACATTTCCTGTAGTCATTTCTGCACACCTTGACAAGGACTAAGAAGTCCAACTCTTAGAAGTGCTCAAACTGCACAAAGGTGCAATTGCTTGGACCGTGGCTGACATAAAGGGAATTAATCTCCTCGTGTGTACACATCATATCTATTTGGAGGAGAATGCAAAACCCTCCCGTCAGATGCAACGCCGGTAAAATCCCACCATGCAGGAAGTGGTTAGGGCTGAAGTTTTGAAACTTCTAGATGTGGGTATCATCTGTCCAATTTCGGATAGCCAATGGATCAACCCTACTCAAGTTGTACCTAAAAAGGCCGGATCACTGAAGTCCGTAATGCTAATGATGAGCTTGTCCCAACCCGTGTGCCTGCAAGTTGGCGAGTTTGTATCGACTACAAAAAATTAAATGCTGTCACACGAAAGGATCATTTCCCCCTGCCCTTCTTGGACCAAGTTTTAGAACGGGTAGCTGGCCACGAGTATTATTGTTTCTTAGTTGGATATTCTGGATACAATCAAATAGAGATCGCCCCGGAAGACCAAGAGAAAACAACTTTCACATGCCCCTTTGGTACCTTTGCTTATCGACGGATGCTCTTTGGGCTGTGCAATGCTCCTGCAACCTTTCAAAGGTGCATGCTGAGTGTTTTTAGTGATATGGTGGAACGTTTTTTCAAAGTCTTCATGGACGATTTTTTAGTTTTTGGAGATTCATTTCAAGATTGTTTGAGCAACTTAACTAAGGTCCTCTCTAGGTGTGAAGAAAAGAATTTAGTACTGAATTGGGAAAAATGTCATTTTATGGTACGACAAGGGATTGTCCTTGGCCACATTGTATCATCTAGAGGATTGGAAGTGGACAAAGCCAAAATAGATTTAATTTCCAATTTGCATGCCCCAAAAATCGTAAGAGATGTAAGATCTTTCTTAGGGCATGCCAGATTCTACAGAAGGTTCATAAAAGATTTCAGTGTCATTTCTAGACCATTATGTAACCTTCTGCTAAAGGAAGCAGAATTTGAGTGGACAGAGGCATGTCAAGCGGCTTTTACCAAGCTTAAGGACATGTTGACGACTGCTCCAATTATGCAACCTCCAGATTGGAGCCTGCCCTTTGAAATCATGTGCGATGCTAGCGATTATGCGGTTGGAGCAGTTCTTGGGCAACGAAGGGACAAAAAGCCATATGTGATTTACTATGCTAGCAGGACTTTAAACAGTGCACAGATTAATTATTCTACAACAGAGAAAGAACTATTGGCTGTGGTCTATACACTGGATAAATTCCGTTCCTACTTAATTGGATCCAAAATTGCGATCTTTACTGACCATTCTGCGCTGAAGTACCTTCTTTCTAAGAAAGATGCCAAGCCCAGATTGATCAGATGGATCCTTCTACTCCAAGAGTTCAATATCGAAATCAAGGATAAGAAATGAGTAGAAAATGTGGTGGCTGATCATCTTTCTAGGCTTGTCCTTTCCAACACTTTAGAACCCTTGCCAATCCAGGACACTTTCCCTGATAAGCAATTGTTTGCCACATTTTCCCATTCTCCATGGTATGCTGATATTGCTAATTATCTAGCTTCAGGTGAAATTCCAAAAGAATGGACGCAGCAAGATAAAAACAAGTTTTTCACTAAGGTGAAAAAGTTTTTCTGTGATGAACCATACCTTTTTAAATATTGCCCAGACCAAATCATTAGGAGATGCATTCCTGACCATGAAATAAACAATGTAATATTATTTTGCTGCTCTCATGCTTGTGGTGGCCATTTTTCTGCTAAGAAGACCGCTCACAAAATTTTGCAATATGGATTTTACTGGCCCACGTTATTTAAAGATGCACATGATTTTTGTAAGGCATGTGAGCAATGCCAAAAATTGGGTTCAATTTCCAAAAGGAATATGATGCCTTTAAACCCAATTTTGGTCGTCGAGTTATTCGATGTCTGGGGTATAGACTTTATGGGACCTTTTCCCCCGAGCTTTGGTTTTTCATTATATCCTCGTTGCAGTCGATTATATGTCCAAATAGATTGAAACAATCCCATGTAGGAATAATGATGCTAAAACGGTCAAAAAGTTTATCTTGGACAATATCTTTTCCCGTTTTGGAACTCCACGTGTCATCATTAGTGATGGGGGCACTCACTTTTGTAACCGCATCATTAAGAGTTTGTTTAAAAATTACGGTGTTACACATAAAGTGGCTACCCCCTATCACCCTCAAACAAGTGGGCAGATAGAGGTCTCAAATAGGGAAATCAAAAGAATTTTGGAGACCACGGTAAAACCAAATTGTAAGGATTGGTCCATGCGGCTAAATGATGCTTTGTGGGCTTATAGAACTACGTATAAGACCCCAATTGGGATGTCTCCATACCGACTTATATATGGGAAATCTTGCCACCTTCCGGCGGAGCTGGAACATAAAGCTTATTGGGCCATAAAACAACTGAACCTTGACCTAGACAAGGCTGGGGAGAAAAGAGCCCTTCATTTAAATGAATTAGAAGAATTGAGAAACGAGGCTTATATGAACTCAAGAATTTACAGAGAGAGGACTAAGGCCTTTCATGATAAACGGATATTAAGGAAGTCATTCCATCCTTCTCAAAAAGTCCTCTTGTACAATTCTCGACTTCATCTTTTCCCTGGAAAGTTAAGATCTCGTTGGATAGGCCCCTACATTGTTCAAGAAGTATTTCCATATGGGGCAGTGACCCTCATTGATCCATCGAATGGTTCCTCTTTTAAAGTTAATGGACAACGTTTAAAACCATTCTTGGAGACTTTTCCTCCAGAGGAAAATGAAATTCCTCTGATCGACCCTGTCTATCAGGATTGATGGGCACTAGATTTGACAGTGGCCCACACCTTTGTACATTATGTATATATATATTTTCCTGCCTTTTCTTTTTGTGTTCTTTGTCTCACATTGGACAGGTTTCTACGTAAAAGCTTCATTATTTCAGGTGCTTTCTACCCCTTTCCTCCCTTTACATTTTCACCTCACGTTACATTCCATTTTACATTTCATGTATGACATTGAGGACGCTGTCTAGTTTAGGTTAGGGGGTGGGAACATGCACACTTGTCCAATTTTAGACAAATTTTTTTCATTTTTGCGTAAGTTTTCTAAAAAAAAAAGAAAAAAAAAAGAAAAAAAGAAGGTTTCCAAAAGAACTTGACGATTCAAAGATGTCTAGAAATTTTGAATTTTAGAATTTTGGAAGGAAGTAAAATGAAGGTTCACAATTTTTTGAAAGATAAAAAGAATATAGAACTTTGATTTTCACTGTAACACGTGTACATTTCAAAAGTCTTGAATAAAAAGATTTAAGTGTTATTTTCAGAATTCTTTCAAGAGAGAAAAAAAAGAGACGACTTTCTGAAATTTGGTCATATGAGTTCTCCTGGTTCATCGATAAGGTTAGGCCAACCAAAACCAGTAAATTAATTCGGGCGAATTGAAAAAGGCTACCGATTGTTGGGGACCGTTTGAAAAAAAAAAAAAAAAGGTGACAACGGATGCACAAATAAGTGTTTATAAAAAAAACAAAAAAAAAGTATTTAGTTTGTGACTAGTTTGGGTTTGTAGCCTTTCTAACCCGAGCTAGTAAGCCCATAGGGGTATTTATTTACCTAGTGCCCTAAAAACATCTGTTTTGGAAGTCGTTGGCTTAACGCTCATTACAAGAGTTAATTAGAAAGCTTAAGGGACCTAGGCATTGCACAGTCACATGTGTGCGTTCAAAAATTAAAAAAAAGGGTGCGTCTCACGGCCTTTAAAAAAACAGTAGTGTGAAATCCATCATAGTAGTCTTGAGAGGAGACTTGAACGTATTTACCCCGAATCTAGGAAAGTTGGAAATCATGAGGGAGAATTCTGTTTTCATGGCATTATCTTAGACATTTAAAATTTTTGATTTGATGTATACACATGCACAAGGCACCCAAAGTTTTGGTATAATTTTTGAAAAGATTTGAAAAGAAAAACATGAACCAGATTTTGAAAAGTCTGAAATCTTGATTATTTGAGGATTCAAGGCATCCGATTTGACTCAATTTTCTTTTGAAAAACTTTTCATTGATTTATTTTATTTTATTTTTAGGTAAATGAATTATGTGGGCATATTCACTGCAAACCCTCACGAGGCACAACTCGTCCACACTACTAGAAAAAAGGGTTTTTATATCGGTTACAAAAACTGCCCTATATCGGTTTTTCATATAACCGATATAATATCTTCAGTCAAGGTTTTTTGTATCGGTTAATATTTTTTTTATATCGGTCAAATTTTTTTATATCGGTTACACAAGAACTGACATAATAATCTCTATATATAATATCGGTTAGAAAATATATGATATTAATTTCTATATTTATATCGGTTGTTATGAAACCGATATTATATACACATATTTTATATCGGTTATTTATGAAACCGATATTATATTCACATATTTTATATCGGTTCTTATGAACCGATATCGTATACATGATTTTACATCGGTTTTAAAATCCCTTAATAGGCTGCTCCCCGTGCGGGCTCACTCGTTCTTTCCCTCCTTTTTTTTTTCCTTCCCTCCCTGCTCTTTCTTTCTCCATCATTCCTTCTTTCCCTCCTTTTGTTTCCTTCCCAGCTCCCTTCTCTTTCTTTCTCCATTAATCGTACCATCTCTGTTTGGGGTTTCTCTTTCGTGCACTATTTCGGTTCTTCTCCCCCTCCCCCCTCCCGGTTGCTCAGTTTTTCTTCCTGCAGAAAGGTTCCTTTCTCTTTTGGTTGTAGGGTGGTTTTTTGGTCTGAAGGTGTGAATTATCAGCTGGCCAGATTATAGCTACTGCAAGTTTCGGCACCTTCCTTCCTTGGTCTGTTTTGAAGGGCTCTATGAGTAGTTCAAGTCATGGGTTTTTGCAATTTCGATTAGAAGGTGCTTCTCCTGTTGCCTGCTCCATCTCGGTCTTTCATTCTCTGCTTGTTGGATAGCTCGCGAGTTGCAGGGATGGCTCTGTTCCTGTAGCAGGTTTTTCTTCCAATTACTTTGGACTGGCTCCTTTTGCTTGGCTTTTTGAGTTGAAGATGTGTTTTGCCTGATCCCTGTCTGAGTGCTTTCATATTCTTCATCACAATCAAAATCTCCAAAACCTTCAAAACCCCAAAACCCAATGTACATCACAATCTAGGGGTGTTCGTTTGTTTGGTGTTTTGCTTGGGTTTGCAGGGCCTGAGAGGTAGACGTCGTGGATGGGGTGTGTTGGTGTTTTGTTTATTTCGGTTTTCTAGTTTTGGTTGATGCTGGTGTTTGTTTTGTTGGTTTTTGTTTGTTTTGGTTTGGGAAGATGGGGTTCGTTTGGGCATTTGGTTATTTGGGTTTTATGGTATGGGATTTTGGTTGGTACTGTAGGTGTTTGTCTATTTGTGTTTTGGAAGATGGTTTTTTTTTCTTGGTCACAGGGGAGCAATTGAGCTAGTTGTTATCCACAAATGCACAATTTACAGTAAGTGGGACATGAATAGTCACTTCAACGCAAAATTATATCTCTGCATTTTCTAAGTCAATTTACATATATGAATAGACCTGTGTTCTCTGAAAAAACAAATAGTCAAACCCATTTTATGAACAAAATCATTGTATGGGATTTATATTGGCTGGTTGCATTGTTGGAGTGTTGGATTGAAATAGAATCGTGACAAAAACAACTTATTGAATAGTTCATTGGGGCCGTGCAGTTGTCATCAAATTTTGTGTGCAGCTACATTACTCTTCTCAGGCATTTGTTTGTCATTCGCTCTTTTTATTTCATCTTATTAATGTCAGTCATTTTTTTTGTGGATTATCTACATTACTCTTCTCTGTGGGTTAATTTTTTTAAATATTTGTATCTGGTTTAATTGTGAATTTCTGAACTTGGTTGCTTTTGTATTGTTGTTTGGTGAATCTCTGTCCATGGATTTATTTCTACAAATCTTCAACCAATCTGAAGGCTTTGCCCGAACGAGAATAACCAAGTGATGATATTTTTTCTTTTTTCTGGTTTGAAATTGGGTTTTTGTGGTTTGTATAAACCAAGGTTGGAAACAAGGATATTCATTTCGTTTGGTACAGACCAACCCAGGTCTCTCTCACATTAATTGGTTGTACATTACAAGAAAGTTTTTGATGATGTTAAGGTGCATGCTGGTGTAATTCATTTGGTTATCCTACTCCTTGCCTATTGAGACTATAGCTGTAAGTGGGGAGTTTGACCAGTTGGATTTTCTAGTATTCGGGAATCTATAAATTATTATATCCAGTTCAATAATCTTAGATTATTATACTACAAAGTTTTGTTTTGTGTATTTGTTTGAATATATCTATTTTTAATAAGTTACACATGTGTTTTTTTTTACATAATATTAGCATTATATGGCAATGACTTTCTGATTATTGCTTGTCTGTAGCATTTTATTGGGCTATACAGAAATGGACAAGTCTTGGATGTCAATGAATCGGTTTTTTATTGCATACGGGGAAGGGGTTGAAAGTTTTTTGATGTTTGCCAAAAAGAAGTTTGGTGATGGGAATCCCATGCCATGTCCATGCAAAACATGTGGGAATCTCAATAAATTTGTAGCTAAGGATGTTGAGTACCATCTGGTTTTCCATGGTATCAATCGAAGTTATACTAGGTAGATATGGCATGGAGAAGCATCTCCTGGTGAAGCTCCCTCAAGTGTGCCTTTAAATAGGTCCACCCAACACCATTTTGGGAGTGATGTCCCAGATGATACTACACCCCCAGATGATGCTGCAAGCTCATTAAAATTGGCTCATACCGCTTGTGACCAGTATTCATCAAATCTTGAAAAGTTTCAAAAAATTCTTGCAGAGGCTGAGGAACCTTTATACAAAGGTTGTCTAAAGTTTACCAAATTATCTATAGTAGTTACATTGTTTAATGAGAAAGCGAGGAGTGGGTGGTCTGACATAAGCTTTTCACGGTTGTTGAAAATCATTGGAGACATGCTACCCGACGATAATAATTTACTGCCCCAAAGTATGAAAGAGGTTAAAAACACATTGTCTTTGTATGGGATGAGCTATGAGAAGATAGATGCATGCCCGAATGATTGCGTGCTTTATAGAAAGGGATCTGATAATGAGAATAAAACTAGTTGCCCAACTTGTGGTGAGTCAAGATACAAAGTGAATAAGAACCTGACTGAGCAACGTAAGGGGGTGCTGGCAAAAGTTCTATGGTATTTTCCACCTATCCCTAGGTTTAAGAAATTATTTCAGTTGGTACAGACATCGAAACAGATGACTTGGCACACTGATCAGAGAATGGTTGACGATAAGTTACGCCACCCAACTGACTCCCCCGCATGGAAGTTGGTAGATGATAAATGGCCGGAGTTTGCACAAGAGCCAAGAAATTTGCGCTTAGCACTTTCAGCAGATGGGGTCAATCCGCATGGTTCGATGAGCAGCAAGTATAGTTGTTGGCCAGTAATGTTAGTCACTTATGAAAGTCCGCTATGGATCCTAACCCTAGAGGGGGGGGGGGGGGGTGAATAGGGTGAGCTACAACTATGACCAATTTAAACCAATTTTAACTTCTTAATAAAAACTAGTCACATGTGATGATAAGACAATCAAAATGCGGAAGCTAACAATACAATCATCACAAAGCAATCACCACAACACCAAGGTTTATAGTGGTTCGGCCTCAATGCCTACATCCACTACCGGCTTGTGTATCCAACACCCCACCGGATTCCACTATTTATGCTTTTTCAAAGGCTAAGCACTAACCTATACAATGTTGTTTTTCTAAGGCTCAACAACAACCTTTACAAGATGCTTTTCAAGGCTAAGCAATAACCCTCCTATTTGCTTTTCTAAGGCTAAGCAATAACCTTACAATGTGCTTTTAGAGGCTAAGCAATAACCTTACACAATTCAAGATTTCTCAAAGAAAGTGTTTACTCAACACTCTAAGAGATTACAATTTTAGCTCAATGAAATTGCCTCTTAAATAGGCTAATTTGAAAGTGTAAAACAAACTCACACAAACACTCTATGTATGCAAAAGTGTATGCTCATGATGTGTGTGTGTGATGACTTCAATCAATTTTAAAATGAAGGCTCATTCATATGTATGCTCAAAGCATTTCAAAGTTTAAGACATATAAAAGATTTGAATGAAGTCTAATGCAAATCACATGTATGTTAAATAACTTGTTTATGATATGAAAATCAAGAATCACAAGTTGTATGAAAATGACTAACTTAGAACATGTGATGCATGTGCAATGTTGTTTTCAAAACCAAATCAATTTAACTAAAGTTTAAATGTATGAAAACAACAAAGGAAGTTTCAACCAAGACAAAGAATCATGCATTAAAGGAAATCAAAGATTTTAGGCTAAGCATGATTAAGAAAGTTTTAAAAACAACTTGGATTGAAACCTAATGTGAAGAATCCAATCTTAATTAGACCAAAGATTAGAAGAAGAAAGGATTCTACACATCATAGTTATCATGTACAAAACCATTTACCAATAGCTTAAGCAAAACATGAAAACTATGATTAACAAAAGGTAGAGCTTACTTGGTTGTTTAACTCATTGATCCAAGCTTTAGCTCTCCTAATGACCTTCTAGCCTTTCCAACTTCTTCCCCTTTGTTTTGCTCCAAAATGCTCTCAAGGGCTCATTTGTTCAACTCTTTGAGAAGTTGGAAATGAATGGACTTTATAGGCAAAAAACAGTCCACGGGCTAGTTGTCTCGGTCGACCTAGAGGTCTCGGTCGACCGGGAAGGCATAACGGTCGGATTTTTGACCGTTGGAGGTTTCAGTTCAGAAACTGTAAAAAATACCTCCAGTTGTCTCGGTCGACCGAGACCTGTGTCTCGGTCGACCGGCAACACTGCCGGGACACCCCATTTTGCAAAAATTCAATTTTTGCCTATTTGAAGGTATATCTATGGGGGACCTTTTGGGCCATTAAATCAAGCTTAAATACATGTTTTAGAGATATTCTAAGATGTTTAAAAACAAGGGAAACACAAAGCCTAAAATGATTTGAAACTTTAAACCAAAGGCTAGCTTGATTTGAAAAACTCCTTTTTCCAAAAACAATGCATACAAAAGTGATTCTTAAAGAGATGAATGTATGCAAAGCTTAAACCTAAATTCTAACATGATTTTCCAAATGCAATGCACAATGAATTAGGTTTTCAAAAAGAGTTTGGGTTCTAAAACCAATGCATCCAAGTATAAAACCAAAACATGCATAAAACCAAAGCTTTTCCAAATCTTAAAAGCTATGCATGTATAAAACTAGATTTCAAGGGTTTTCTAAACCAATGCTAGTGTGTGAATACAAATGATGCCAATATGCAATGCATCCATCAAATTGCAAAAACAAAAGACCTAACAATCTCCCCCTTTGCAATTTGATGGCAACTTACTCATCATAGAAATTTCACACAAAGTCTTTAGCTCCCCCTTAGCTTGACAAGTCTTGAAATCTTGTTGGATGCTTCTTCTCTTAGCTTGGGCTCTTGGGCTCTTTTCTTCAATCTTCTTGATGCTTGGTGCTTGATCATTCTTCAAGCTTTCTTCTCATCTTCCTCTCTTTGGCCAAGCATCTTCTTTAGCTCCAAGCTTTCTTTCTTCTATTTGCTCTCCCCCTTTGACCATGCCTCTTTCTCCCTTTGGCAAGGTATGTATTCTCTCCCCTTGTAGAAGATCATACACAACTCTCCCCTTTGGAAGTTTGGACTTTCTCTTCACCCTTTTGAGAACATGCATAATTTCTCCCCCTTTGCCATTAAATTGCAAAGGTACCTACACACATGAAACAATGAAAATACCATTAGTAGCACCTGTTAACAAATGAAATCGAAAATGAAATTCATAACAGGTTATCATGTATGGAAGTTAGCTCTAAGGGCTCAAAGGCAATCCAAGGGTGAATTTGATCAACACTAATTCTTCCTATGAAGGTTTACACTCCCCCTCAATCCATTCTCTTCTTTTGTCAAGCTTTTGACAAGATATAACTATTAGATTCAAGAAGTAGATGGTTTAACCAAGTGAGGGTTAACTTCAAGGAAAGGATTAGATTCATTTAACTATCAAGTTCATATGATCAAATTGCCAAAAGAGAGCAAGGTCTAATGGGAAAAGCAATCATGGATATCAATTGAAATAAACATATCAATTGAGATTAAAGGATGTGACTATTAACACAATCACTCTAAAATGGATTTAAGAATGTTACTTATTAGGGAAAATCCAAATTAGAGCTATCCATGATATGGGGTTTACTAATCATAGCATCAACTAATATTACTAATGAAAATCATATGCTATGAAAGTTTTGAAATCATTTCATTCAAACAATAAATATGACTATTAATGTGCAAGAATGAATGAAATGAAATTCAAACATGAAGCCAACCTCAACTAATAACCAACCATTATTATGAACACATAAACATGGTGGTCATGTGATATAACTATAAGAACAAAAGAGGTGGCAACATGAGCATTATGATGCTAATGGTGTGTGACATGGAACAATCATATTACTTATCAAGTTCAATCCAATGCACACATGGTTTATCACAATCACAAGAAATCAAATCAATCATAAATTATACCAAAAGAAACCAATTGAATTTGACAACATGATAAAGAGCAAGAATGTGACAAAAATTCCATCAAGCATCATAAATGCATATTCATCACTTTTAAAGATATGACTATATAGCATAGTGATGAACAAGAGAAATTGCAATGCAAAAAGATATGACTAGGTAAAGCATGCAATTCTCAAAGTGTCCAAATCATATGAATTCAACTACTAAGATATCCATCAACCAACATAAATGTAAGGAATGGATTTCAAAGAGATTCATATGATCAAGAACACTACATATGAGGTTGAAACATGTACAAGGATGACACCAAGAGAATCTACATGAATCAACATCATAACCATCCATAAAGAAATGACTATAAGGCAAAAAGGATGGATTTGGGTTCTAGTATGGTTTTTACAAATACTACCAAGGTTACTACCATACATGGAACCAAATAGTCATTTGCATATGCAAGAATGTAAACAAACAAGCAAAGATGCAAACAACATACATTTCCATTTCTAAAGATAATGAAACCAAAAGAAAAGGAAATGATAATCATGGAACATGCTTAAAAGATTATAACTAATGAGATTAAAAAGCATTTCCATTCAAACAATCTTCAAAACATTTTGAAAAACAAAATCCAACAATGAGCATAAAAAGAATGATTTTGAAGATCAAGAATCAACAATGTATTTGAAAAGATATAACTTCATTAAAACACATACAAGTTGATTTTTCAAAACAATGATTTTCCATATAAAGGTATACCTTATAAATCCATGGAAAAACTTGAATTGATTCAAATCATTTGATTTACAAAAAGGATCTAACTAAGACATCCATCAAATGATCTAACAACAATTGATCATGACAAATTAGCTATGAAAGCTTTTAACATCACAATCAATTAATCATGTAGAAATGCAATGCAAAACATATGAGTGCAACAAGCAAATCAAACATGATGAGATTATAATCAAAAGATTTTGAAAACCATGATATGTAACTAGAATGGTGCATGAAGACAAAATCAATTGATCATAAAGAAATGCAATGCATTTTAATAGATGTAACTATAGAAACAAAATGCAAAGCAACATGACCAACAAAATGATTTAACTATAAAGGATAGGTTGGTCAATGAGGTCCAAGGCCTTAAGGTTTATCTAAGTAAATGACTTTTGGAATCCACCTAAGGTCTTGGGAGGGTTGAACTTTGAGGTCTATTTTGGACTTCTCACCAACTATAGGAGATTTAACTTGATAAATTTTCAATTTAAACTTATCACCATGATATTTAGATTTTACTAAATTTGGCTTAGAATGGTGAATAGTCTTTTGATGTTGGTGAGTTTGTTTCTTTGGGGATTGTTTCACTTTTCTTTTCTTCTTACTTTCTCCCTTTACTTGACTTTTGAATTTTAGATTTAACTTAGCAACTTTCTTCAAAAGTTCTTTCATTGGTTCATATAAGGGAGATAGATTGAGAAGCTTTTTGTTCTTAGATTCTTTCAAGCTTGATTTAACTTGTTTAAGCTTTTTAGAATCTATTTTAGGAGACTCCATTTTACAGGATTTAACTTGTTTAGTCTTTTTGGAGTTTTCCTTGATTTTTAGTGTCTTACCCTTCAAGTTTGATTTTCCATTTTTGAGTTCAAAGATGGGTTTAGACACATGGCTTCTCTTTCTTAGTTTGCACTCAAACATAAAATGTCCTTCAATGCCACAAAAATTACATTTGGTTTTGGGCAAAGAAGTGTGAGTGCTAGAGAATGAGGACTCACCTTTCACAAAAGTGTTGGTGAATTTAGGGTTATAAGACATATTCCTATTAAATCCAATACCCGTCCTATCTCCATGATGTTTACCCAATTTAAATAATTTTTCAAGTCTATCTTCACTTTGGGTAAACTTGCACTCATACTTTTGTTTATAGGTTTCAAGTTGAGTGACTTTGGTTATAAGGATTGAATTTTCATTTTTGACTTTTGAAAGTTCATTTTCAAGTTCCTTATATTTGATTAGCTCTTCATTGGCAAGTTGTAATTTATGTTTAAGGTCATTAACAACATTAGTTCCAAGCTCTTGAGTTTTTAACTTACTTTTGATCAACTTGGCTTCTAAGTTGTTAAAGTCTTTATCTTGTCTTTTAATTGTATCTCTTAGGTTTAAATTTTCATTTTTAAGTTCATCACAATTTATCTTAATCTCATTTAATTCATCTTGAGCATTAGATAAATTTTCCTTAGAGATAGTCAATTTAGATTCAAGATTGTTAAAGTCTTTATCTTGCCTTTGTAATTGATCTCTTTGTTTTAGATTTTCCTTATTGACATTATCATAATCCATCTTTAATTCTTTTAGTTCATCTTGAATGTTAGATAGATTATTTAAAGAGATCATGAACTTAGACTCTACACAATTTATTACTTCTTCTTTCTCTCTAAGTTCATCTTTTGAAGAAGCTAATTCTTTGCTTAGATTTTTAGATTCTTCTCTTAAACTTTTGTTTTTCTTCTCAAGCTTTAAGGATACTTCATATAATTCTTCAAAGGCTTGTTGAAGATCTTCTTCATTATATTCTTCTTCTTCATTTAATTTACATTGAGATTCTTTTAATTGAATGTTTGAATCTCTAATAGATGGAAGAATGGTAAGTCTAGGAGAATCTACAAAATCTAGCATAGTAGAGTCCATACTAATGATTTTCAAAGAAGCACAAGTCTAGGGTTTTAACTCTAGGTTTTTACACCTAATCAAGAGTTCCAAACACTTGATCCTAAGGGATTAGAGCACTTGGCTCTGATACCAATTGAAAGTCCGCTATGGATCCTAACCCTAGAGGGGGGGGGGGGGGTGAATAGGGTGAGCTACAACTATGACCAATTTAAACCAATTTTAACTTCTTAATAAAAACTAGTCACATGTGATGATAAGACAATCAAAATGCGGAAGCTAACAATACAATCATCACAAAGCAATCACCACAACACCAAGGTTTATAGTGGTTCGGCCTCAATGCCTACATCCACTACCGGCTTGTGTATCCAACACCCCACCGGATTCCACTATTTATGCTTTTTCAAAGGCTAAGCACTAACCTATACAATGTTGTTTTTCTAAGGCTCAACAACAACCTTTACAAGATGCTTTTCAAGGCTAAGCAATAACCCTCCTATTTGCTTTTCTAAGGCTAAGCAATAACCTTACAATGTGCTTTTAGAGGCTAAGCAATAACCTTACACAATTCAAGATTTCTCAAAGAAAGTGTTTACTCAACACTCTAAGAGATTACAATTTTAGCTCAATGAAATTGCCTCTTAAATAGGCTAATTTGAAAGTGTAAAACAAACTCACACAAACACTCTATGTATGCAAAAGTGTATGCTCATGATGTGTGTGTGTGATGACTTCAATCAATTTTAAAATGAAGGCTCATTCATATGTATGCTCAAAGCATTTCAAAGTTTAAGACATATAAAAGATTTGAATGAAGTCTAATGCAAATCACATGTATGTTAAATAACTTGTTTATGATATGAAAATCAAGAATCACAAGTTGTATGAAAATGACTAACTTAGAACATGTGATGCATGTGCAATGTTGTTTTCAAAACCAAATCAATTTAACTAAAGTTTAAATGTATGAAAACAACAAAGGAAGTTTCAACCAAGACAAAGAATCATGCATTAAAGGAAATCAAAGATTTTAGGCTAAGCATGATTAAGAAAGTTTTAAAAACAACTTGGATTGAAACCTAATGTGAAGAATCCAATCTTAATTAGACCAAAGATTAGAAGAAGAAAGGATTCTACACATCATAGTTATCATGTACAAAACCATTTACCAATAGCTTAAGCAAAACATGAAAACTATGATTAACAAAAGGTAGAGCTTACTTGGTTGTTTAACTCATTGATCCAAGCTTTAGCTCTCCTAATGACCTTCTAGCCTTTCCAACTTCTTCCCCTTTGTTTTGCTCCAAAATGCTCTCAAGGGCTCATTTGTTCAACTCTTTGAGAAGTTGGAAATGAATGGACTTTATAGGCAAAAAACAGTCCACGGGCTAGTTGTCTCGGTCGACCTAGAGGTCTCGGTCGACCGGGAAGGCATAACGGTCGGATTTTTGACCGTTGGAGGTTTCAGTTCAGAAACTGTAAAAAATACCTCCAGTTGTCTCGGTCGACCGAGACCTGTGTCTCGGTCGACCGGCAACACTGCCGGGACACCCCATTTTGCAAAAATTCAATTTTTGCCTATTTGAAGGTATATCTATGGGGGACCTTTTGGGCCATTAAATCAAGCTTAAATACATGTTTTAGAGATATTCTAAGATGTTTAAAAACAAGGGAAACACAAAGCCTAAAATGATTTGAAACTTTAAACCAAAGGCTAGCTTGATTTGAAAAACTCCTTTTTCCAAAAACAATGCATACAAAAGTGATTCTTAAAGAGATGAATGTATGCAAAGCTTAAACCTAAATTCTAACATGATTTTCCAAATGCAATGCACAATGAATTAGGTTTTCAAAAAGAGTTTGGGTTCTAAAACCAATGCATCCAAGTATAAAACCAAAACATGCATAAAACCAAAGCTTTTCCAAATCTTAAAAGCTATGCATGTATAAAACTAGATTTCAAGGGTTTTCTAAACCAATGCTAGTGTGTGAATACAAATGATGCCAATATGCAATGCATCCATCAAATTGCAAAAACAAAAGACCTAACAACTTACAATCTCCCGCCTTGGTTGTACATGAAAAGAAAGTTTGTGATTTTAACCATGTTGATATCAGGTCCACGACAACCTGGAAACGACATCGATGTTTACCTAGAACCATTAATCGATGACTTGAAAACACTATGGGATATAGGGGTTAAAGCTCATGATGCTTACCAACAAGAGGCTTCTACATTGAAAGCAATGTTGTTGTGGACCATTAATGATTTCCCTGCATATGGTAATTTGTCTGGTTGTGTTGTAAAAGGCTATCATGGTTGCCCCATATATGGCGAAGAGACACAATCATGCAGATTAAAACATTCGAGGAAGAATGTATACATGGCCCATCGAATGTTCCTTCCAGAAGATCATCCCTTTCGGAAATAGAAAAAATCATTTAATGGTGAGCAAGAGTTTCGAAAAGCACCAATAATTTTGACTGGTGAAGAAGTGGCAGAAAAGGTTAATGGAATCAAAACCTTGTGGGGGAAACCAGTACCAAAAGAGAAGCCCAAGAAAAAGAATAAAAAATCAAAAACCTTGTGGGGAAAACCAGCCAGACCTAACTTGACCTGACCTGCGCTGGAGCCGGCCCAACAACGCCTTTCTTCTTCTACGGCTGCAATAGAAACTGCTGAAGACCAGAGACGTCTTCTTCATCACTCCGGCCACAGCACAACGCGACACTTAAAGGCGACTCCTTCTCCTTCTCTTTCTCCGGCGACACGCAATGGCGGCGACGATGTGGGACCCAGCCGGAAAAATAATTAGAACGCCGATGAGATCCCAAATCGTAGCAGAAAACTCCGGCGATGCAACGGTCTCCTCTCTTGTTCCTCAAGTCCAATAATGGCTAGATTCTTCTCCAGTGATGTACGGAACGGCGATCCTCTGCGAGTCCCCTCTCCGGCCACGTTCTCTTCTTCCACGTTCTGATTCTGGCAGCCAAATAGTACAACGTGACCTACCAATCAGATGAACGATCAGCGGCCCTTTCGAAACACGAATCAATGGATCTCCTCCGATCACGCCAAATTGCTCTAATACCATTTTGTTGTGATCTAGGGCCTACGAGAAGAGATCAATTACGCACAAAGAGAACACAGATTTATGTGGTTCGACTTTTGACCTACCTCCACGGGGAAGACGAGAGAGTTTACTATGCAATCAGAATAGATGTTATACATCCTAGAGACTCTAGGTCTCTATTTATAATATTAGCCCCAAAACTTGTTACACCCAAACCCTACTTCTAATCACAATAGACCTACTTCTAATCAAAGTACAACTTAGGCAATCCAGGGGCCCGGTTGCTAATTTCTAGTGAGCCATACAAATTAACAAATCTCTACCTTGGCGAACATTGAAGCTGATCCTCATACATAAAACACGTTTCACCTTCTCCATCTGCCCCTAAGGGCACTCAGATACTAACCACAGTGATCAAGTCCAAGCAATGCTTGAACTTGACTGCTAGAATAGTCTTGGTCATCATTTTTGCTGGATTCTCCACCGTAGCAATCTTAATCATTGCAATAACACCCTCGACGATGACATATTGAATGAAGTGTGCCCTAACATCAATGTATTTGATCTTTTCATGATACTTAGGATTGTGTGTCAGATCGATCGCAATCTGACTGTCAAAGAAAACAGTAGTCAACTTCTGTTCCAATCCCAAATCTCCAACCAAGCCTGTCAGCCAAATGGCTTCCTTCACTGCCTCTGTAGCTGCCATATATTTTGCTTCAGTGGTAGACAAGACAGCCTTGGATTGCAATGCTGCCTTCCAACTAATGGCACTACTGGCAAAAGTGAAGACATAACCTGTCAAGGACTTTCTTCTGTCTAAATCTCCAGTAAAATCTGAATCAACATATCCAATAACACTTCCAGAAGTGTTGTTGCTTCTGTCATACACTATCCCAAAATTAGTAGTACCTTTCAAATAATGGAGTATCCATTTCACTGCCTGCCAATGGGCATTCTCGGGGTTATCCATATATCTGCTAACTACACTAACCGCATGAGAAATATCTGGCCTCGTGCAAACCATGGCATACATGATACTCCCAACTGCACTAGCATAAGGAACACGAGACATGTGCTCCACCTTTTCCTCAGTTTGTGGTGACAAAGCAGCGGAAAGTTTGAAATGGGCTGCCAATGGAGTGTTCACAGGTTTCGAACTTTGCATACCAAAGCGCTCCAGAACCTTCTCAAGGTACCCCTTTTGTGATAAAGACAATTTGCCTGCTTTCCGGTCCATTCGAATCTCTATTTCAAGAATTTTATTTGCAGCAAATAAGTCATTCATCTGAAATTCACCTTTTAACTCAGCCTTTAACTTGTTGATCTCAAACATGTCCTTTGTGGCAATCAACACATCATCAACAAACGATACGGTTACGGTTATGATATAAAAAAAAAACCGAAAACCGTAAAATACAGTTCGGTTAACGATTTCTCCAAAATAAACGGTTAACCTACACCCCTAGGAAAGAATACTAAGCACATGCAAGGGAGGCAATTGGGTAAAGAGGAGACACTCAACCACTAGATTATCCCATATTCACTGCAAACCCTCACGAGGCACAACTCGTCCACTAGGGGTAACGTAGGGGTTTAAGGGCTTGCTGCGTACGCTACCAGCGAAAGTGGTGTTTTCCATTTTGTCTTTGCTTTTAGATTATATCAGATTAGGCTAGAAGACCAACCCTGGTTCACATATTTTGCTCGGGACTAGCAAAATGCTGGTTGGGGGGCGTGATAAGTCCTTAAAAATGCATAATTTCCTCATCATTTTAGAATTAATTAACGACTTAATCATCAAATCATGGACCATTTTAGTAAAAAAATCATGATTTTATGTTTATGGGCATCAAAGTTTGAATTGGAGTCAAAATTCATCAAAAAATTGCATTTTCACATAAAATCATGAATTTCTCTATTTTTGGCATTGGAAGTCATAAATTTCTCATAACATTTTATTCACAAATAAAATGATGTACTTTCTTTGCACCATTTATTTAATTGAAGATTTATAAAATGGTGACATTTTATGCATCTATTTAGTGTGAATTGGGCCCGCATCTTGCATAATTCTTTCCTTATATGAATAAATTATTCTTTGACGGTTGTTTTTATTTTTGTAGGGAATTTCAGAATTTGGGGCCCGCAGAAGAGAATTGATGAATCAAATGCACCATGGGACCCATCTACGTTTGGCATAAATTCCAAGGTAGGGACATGGCAGGGTCCGCTCTCATATGCAAAAAAAAAAAAATCAGATTTAATCTCTTGAAGATAAGTTCTAGATTTGTGGGCCATGTGATGAACTGTCCAAGACCTCTCACCAAAAGTCTCAAAATCCAAGTGCGGCCCCGTTGAAGACCAAATTCTGAAATTCAGAATTTAAATTTTTTAGTTGACATGTGGGCCCATGAGGAGAATTGCAAGAGATAAGAAGATGCCTAATAGGTGAATGTACTAAGCAATTTTAAGTTGGAGATAACATCAAAAGAAACCAAGTTTCCCGAAAGATTTCAACACTTTGGATTCCAATCAAGAAAAGATTTCAAATTTGAAATCTTCCAAAGTAGGAAGATATAACTCAAGCCAACATGATTCACTGCAGCATGGACGCCCATTGCTTGGTTTTATCCAAGTTTTGCACACCCAAGTGGGGTGTACTCCTATTACATGTTTGAGATTTAAAATTAGATTTGAGGGTTGTTTTTAAGAGAGAAAGTGGGACCATGCAAGGAGTTTTACAAGATTGTTGTTAGCCAAAGTAATCCAAGATAAAAGCTAACTCCAAATGAGTGCGCACGATTTTAGCACTAAGATCTCCAAAAAGATAGGCTTCCAAGATTTGAAATCTTGCAACCCAATATTCTCCCAAACAGTTGCATGTCCAACACCTCCAAAGCTATCACACGTCCAAAAGAAAAAAAAAAAAAGGCTGCCCATATTGTTTCAAAATTTAAATTAAATCTAAAGTGGGCCCAAGAGAAGAAGTTGCATGAGATATAAAGAATCCTACCTTTAGTAGGATGGTGTGCCAAAAAATCCAAAAAGGAAAAAAACGTGAACTCCATCCCCCCATCCCTCTTGGACGACCAGCAACTTCTTTCCCATCCTTTTCCATTAACTTTTCTCCATCTCTTATCCTTCCATCAATATTTCATCCAAGACCTTCCCTAAGGCACACCACCACTTGGATTTCTACGTCGCCACACAGCCGCCGCTGCTGCCATCGCTCCATCATCAACCAGCCATGTATTTCTCCCTTGGTGAAGGATTGAAGACTTGAAGATGGGATTTTGCGCAAGTTCTATTTTCTTCATGTGTTCGATCTAGGGTAAGGAAAGACTTTTTTTTTTTAGTTTTGATTACTGTTGGGAAATTACTAGTTTATTGGTTTATTTTAATTTAAAAGACTCAATTAGTGAGGTTAAGGTGTCCTGCCTTGGATCGACATCTTGTGTTTGTGGGTAGTGATAGTACGCACTTGGTGAGGTGTTTTTGCAGTTTTTTATTAATCTTGCCAATATAACGTTGTGATTTCCCATAAATATTTAGAATTATTTTTATCCTTATTTTTTTAATAATATTATTAATGGATTTTTATTTTAATGCATGATTTATTTACTTTTATGCAATTGGTGGTTTGATGTCTTTTATGTTTTTGCAGTTTTTCTTAGAATAGGATTCTTAGATTACGATTTTTATTATTTGGGATTGTAATTTTTTAATTTGGATTTGTAATTAAAATTTTAATTTCAGTTTCGTAGAGATTTATTTTTATAGACTTTATTAGGTTAGTACTAGGTTTCGAATAGGACAGGTTTTACGCGAGTAACTACTCCCTGTGGATCGACCCGGTTTCACCGGTTATAACTACAATCGCAGCCTTACATTTAGGTCTGACGAACAGTCATCCCATGATTGTCAGCCATTTCGGTGAACCCAACAGCCGAATTTACACCTGACTTAGGTGTATAGAACCATTATTTTTTTTTTCAACCCAGTTGATACTCACTTTTGCCACCAATGAAAGGGGACTCTTTTTATTTAAGCGTGGTCATGTAGAATAACATTTTTCAGGGCGCAGTGAGCAGGAATTCTTCTACAGACCCAAAATAGCAGTAATTCTCTCTCTCTCTCTCTCTCTCTCTCTCTCTCTCTCTCTCTCTCCATTTCATTTAATATAAAAGGACATGAAAAGGGTGGCTCTGATCAAAGGAAGTGAATAAAGCAAAAGGCCGGGCAACTAAGGACACAGCAACATGCAGGCGAGTATTAAAATTATTCTCTGCCGTTGGACAGATGGGCTGTCTCTTTTGTCTGTTGCCAAAAAAGAACCTTCTCCCATCCTTCTCTCTTTCTCTTTCTCCTCCTCTTCATATCCCCCGTCACAGCCACTCAGAGCACCAGATCTAACAACCCCTTCTCTCCTAAGCCTTTTCTTGTGGTACTTTCATCAAACAATCACCTTCTCTTTCACATTGTCATGTAATGTAACCATCATCTTCATCATCATCACTATAATCTTCTTTTTTCTCTTCCTCTTCTTCTTCACAATCATCTTTCTATATATTATTGATAAAAATGGGCCCAAGGAGGAGGAGACACCAGAGGTGGTGCGCGCAACCTCTAACACCTTTGCTTGAAGGCCCGGATCCTGAAACACACGGCGAAGGCGGAAAGAAGGAAAGCTCTTGGGACGTACTTCGAGCATGGGTCCGGATGCAAATGGAGAAAGGATCGACCGGAGGTAGCAGTTTTCCGATTTCAATTCACAATAATAGTGCATCAAGGAGACCAGATCTAAGGCTTTTGCTAGGAGTACTAGGTTGTCCTCTGGCTCCGGTGTCCCTAATTAATGATCCCATCTCACTTATCCCCGTAAAAGACATACCTATTGTAAGTCACGTCAGTCAATATTTGTCTTTTTCTTTCTTTTCTCCACTACACTACTTTGTTATTTATATTAATATAATTATGTAATATTATTGATTATGTAGGAAACTTCCTCTGCATATTATATTATACAACAATATTTAGCTGCCACCGGATGTTTGAAGCTACAAAAATGTATGAAGAATTTGTATGCGGTTGGAAGTGTGAGGATGGTTTGTTGGGAGACAGAAATTGCATCCCAAAAGAATGTGAAGAGTATGGGAACAAGAGGAGGAGAGAATGGATGTTTTGTTCTTTGGCAGATGTCGCCGGGGATGTGGTCTATAGAGATGGTAGTCACCGGCAATAAAGTAGTTGCCGGCAGCAATGGAAAAATTGTTTGGAGACATCTGCCTTGGCTTGGCACACATGCCGCCAAAGGACCACACCGGCCTCTACGTCGCATCATCCAGGTAAAAAAATCATATAATTTTGAAATTGAGAGCATCTCCATTGGTAATAAGAATTTAGGTGATTGGGGAATAGACGGATGGCCTCGTGGATAAGGCGCCCGCTCCCATAGCTCCCACCAGGTTTCGAACCCGGAGGGAGCCCTTTACTTCCTATGTCTTGGCCACTAGGCGACCGAGCAAAAATGGAATTTAGGTGATTGGTATAGGGTAAGGGTCATTTCATGAAAAAAACTTGTTGGAGAATTTTTTAAAAAATTCCATTTTAACCATAAATATTGAGGTTGGATGGTATACCTAATTTCTTCAAAACTTGTTACTGTGGAAACAGGATATATCTTCTTCTATAAGGAAGAATCCTATCTCCACCTACATTTGATAATGTGTGGATGATCTGGACAAATCATTTGTCGGGGGCTCATCATGAATTGGGCAAATTTTGTATTTTTTTGTGGTCCTAAAACATCTGATTGAAAATAATATGCAAACGGATGGGTGAACTGAAGATGGGCACTTGACTCCATTAGAGGAGCAAACCAACAGACTGCGGATTGTCAGATTTGTTGTAGATTATAGATAGAGACTGTCTTATCTGTTATCCATTTGCGGTGGGTCCCACCTGATCATGGGGTACCCTGTAACTGATTGCTATGTTGCCTCATTCATAGTTTTCATGGCCCCTGCGCCCCATTTGGAGTGCACCCTGAGCAAAGCAAAATCTCCTTTATGCATTAAACATTCTAGGTAAGATGACCAACTTGCCCATTTCTTGATGATTGTTGATTTGGGATTTTATTATATTTTCTTTCGGGGAAATATTTCTAGATACCATTTCATGGCTTAGGCTTGGTTTTCATTGAAAGAGAGATGATCAGATGAGGAATGGAATATCAAGTTTTGACTCACATCGATCCGGGTGAGTTGCTCAACTCCATAGTTCACTGAGTCTGGTGAGTTGAATGAGTGTGAGGGAACTTGCCTGAGTTAAACCAACCACTCATTTGACAGCCCTGAAAAGACTCGGGCCAAAAGTATCAGACCTGAACTTGGCTCTCAATGAGATGGTCGAGACGCCAATAACCATCCAAGCAATTGCCAACTACTTAACTACTTAATAAGTGTGCTCGGTCATTACTACTTGATGACCATCATATGATCCTATCATTTTGGTATGCCACTAATTACTCCTAGCAAGATCCAACCATCTGGATACTTGGGTTAGGATAAAAACTATGGACCCACAAGCCCATTTAAGAATTCTACTATGGTTAAAAAGTGCCCCAAATGTATCTACATTTTACAGGGTCTGGATCCTAAAAGCACTGCAAGCATGTTTGCCAAAGCTCAATGCTTAGGTGAGAAGCGAATAGGCGACGATGATTGCTTTGTGCTAAAGGTAGCAGCCGATCAAGCAACTGTGGTCGAGAGGAGCGATGGGCCAGCTGAGGTGATAAGACACGTCTTGTATGGATACTTCAGCCAAAGGAGTGGCCTTCTGGTCTACATGGAAGACTCACATCTCACCAGAGTACAGGCTCCAGGAGCCGACATAGTGTACTGGGAGACGACAATCGGTAGTAGCATTGAGGATTACAGAGAAGTTGATGGCATGCTTATCGCTCATGGCGGGAGGTCTCTGGCTACTGTGTTCAGGTTTGGAGAAGTATCGATGCAACACTGTAGGACTAGAATGGAAGAAGCATGGAGGATTGATGATGTTGTTTTCAATGTTCCTGGGCTTTCCATGGACTACTTCATCCCACCTGCTGACATTTTCGATGCTGCTACACGCCTTTCATAGGTTGTTAGAATCCCCTTGATGGGTTATTGTCCTAGTGAACTCTAGATCATGGATACATGTGTATCATATCTTTGAAGTATATATCCCTATCAAGATTCTTAATTGTAATGGTTATATTTATTTTTCTTAAACCAAGAAATTATAGATTGAGCTTTGTGAGAGTTCATCATTGTTGTGGTAGACTAATCTATTTCGGCAGGTTTGCAAGTCATACTTGCTATGTAATTTGTAATTGTAACAAGGGTCTGAAGCACGTACGGCGAACATAATCAAAGCAACGTATTGAGATTGAATAGTCATAATTGAAAGTTCACGCTAGGCACCTATGCAAATTTGTAAAGCGGAGTGGGGGGCATTTGAAAGGGACTAATTTAAAAAAAAATATAACTGAATCAACCAGATTTCAGTCCTAAAATGAAATTACAAATAGTAAACGCTAACAATGATCACTTAGAATGACTCGCAAGATATAACTTTGATAAAAAGCAATACAATAATTAAGTGCAATTCAAAATATATAGCAATATGATATCAACTATAAACAATATGTTAATCAAGAATACACTAAGTTATAGCACATGTAAAGCTAACTAGGGATGCCAATCTCACATTCATAAAAGATATGCCAATGAGAAATATAAGTGGAAATGAACACGCCAAATTTATAGTGGTTTAGTCAACATGCCTTACATCCACTCTTGTTATGACCGTTCCCTTGGTATGTGGTCTTTACTATTAATTTGAGGTTTTTAAAAGGCTCACCTCTAACCATATACACTTAGGCCATGTTTCTTTAATGAAATTTCTGCCAGGAATTCACTACGTCCAGGAATTTTTGGACATGATATGACATGTTATCCCCTGCAATTTCTGAATTCCATGGTTCCTCACTAGCATTTTTGGATTCCAACCATATGAAAGGTCTCTTTTGACCTTTGAGAATTAAGGAATTCCACTTCCATGGCATTTTGGTGGAATTCTTGGATGCAGTGGCGGACCCAGGATTCTCATTTAGGTAGGGCTAACTTTTTTCTAACTTTACGAGATTATTATCAAATTAACAATAGCAAAAGAGGAAATGTATTACATCAAAGCTCAATTGCTATAATTTTGTTGCTATTTACTTTCTTTTACAAGAAAAATATTAAAGCTTCAGCCTCCAAAAAACTCACTCACATAGCAATCCACAAGGGTGCTTTATGGAAAAGGGCTTGCATATATGCCCCTTCTTTCTACAATTTATTTTTAAATGAAACATTTCATCACCTAGACCGAACCGAGTGGATTGAGGTTTTAGCTATTGTGCTATGTTGATTGTATTTTTTAATAAAGGAGTTTTTTTTCTATGTAGGAATAGCATATGCACGTTTTTCTTTAGACAATGTCCAACTCATGTGGAACTGAACTAGATGCATAACAATTCATGGAGATAGACGTCATATTATAGTCCAAGAAAAAAATCCAAAAGAAGAAAAAGAAGAAGAAATAAGTAGTTACAGTGCAAGATCCTAATAATACCTCTCCCTCCCCAAATTTTTTTCTATACTTTTGTTTCTTTCTACTTTGCTTTATAAGAAAAATGTTAAAGCTCCAAAGAGCTCACTGACGCAGACAGCCCACAAGGTGCTTTATGGAAAAGACGCAAAAGAGACTAAAAAAAAAACAAACAACAAATTCAAGCCAAATTAAAACACAAGCAAATGCACCACTATGCAGAAAATTGTGCAGACATATATGAGAAATTAAGCAATTGGGTTTCAATGCTTAATTGACTTAGCAATTTAGGGGTTTGGGTGTTGATGCTTTAAATTTGGATTTAGGGTATTTGGGAATTAGGGCTTATGATTCAAGGGAATTTAGAGAATTAGAGCTTCGGGTTTCCATTAAGGATTTGGTGATTTAGGACTTAGAGTTTGGATTAGGATTTGGAGATTTAGGTTTTGAAGTAGGATTTAGAGATTAAGGGCTCGGATTAAGATATAGAGTGATTAGGATTATACTAGATTTGGGGATGGAGAGAGAACCAAGGATTGATTAGGGTTTCTTTTGTCACTTCCCTATTGTATTTTGATTTTTTAAAAGAAATTTTAGGAATCCATCTCATCAAATCTAAGAAGAGATACTTAAGATAGGGAAGGTCAAAGGGGGATGGGGTTCTGACGGAGTTGACTCGTTATGGGACCAGAGGGGTGATTGCGAGAACTTCATCGTGGAAAGTGTTTTGTGCAACCATGAGAGAGAGACGAACCAGAAGACCTATAATAAGGAAATTCTCGACTGGCACTAGCGAGATTGTAAACTGGCGACTGCAAAGGTTAAAAGAAGATGAGCTTTTCACTAACGAAAGTTTTTATTTTCCAGGTTGGTTTTCATCCACGCTCTTTAAACTATATAGAAAGTAAAGGTTTTGACATATGGGGCGTAATCTTGTTCATACATGGGGCATGGGCTAGGGCCCAATTCAATTCTTCTACATTTCCCTTTTTGAACCGGGGCAGCTGCCTGATGTCTTGGTAACATGGGTCTGCCTTTGGTTGGATGCTCAAGCCCAAAGGAGCATCCTGGAATTCCACTATGTCTGGGAATTCAAGAATTCCCCAAACAAGAGTTCCTGGAATTCTGTCAAAGTAATAGGCCCTTAAGATTTTTTGATACGGTGCTTCGATCAATAAGGTCTACTCCACCAGCCTACTTTTTTTTTTATAGTAGTTCGATCACAAAGGTTTAATCCACTTTACAATGTATATTAATTGAAAATAAACTAAGAACATTTGCCTCTAAACCACGACGATGCCTTGATTGCATGTGTTCCTTGATGCTTGGAACCGAGACTCCAAGCTTTAGCCTCATTGTAATGCTCCTTGGTTATAAAGATGTTCCAATGAGTGTCCAACCAAGAAGTAGAGGAGGCCTAGCTCTAGGGTGGTTTGGTTTTTACTATGTGAGCTTGAGAGGATATAATAGTGAAAGGTAATTCCACTACCCACCCTTGTATGAGCTTTAAATGCTCTTTGATATGCCTTTTAAGGGCCTAAGTGTGAGTGGAATTGGATTTTGGGAGCTCTTGTTGAGTGTTACTTAGTGGCTAGATTGTGGTAGAAAAGAGTTCTCAAAATCATTGAAGTTACAACCATTGAAATGAGCTCAAGTGTTTATAGAGGAGCTTTCAACGGCTACTCTATGGTTAGCCATGAACTTTATACGGCTAGCCGTCAAAATCCAAGGGCCAAAATGTACAACAAGTAGCTTATAATTAACCATGGAGGATATACAGTTAGCCGTGGACTATTTTTTTCTATTTATTTATAGTGGTATGATCACAAAGGTCTAATCAACTTTACAATGTATATGAATTGAAATAAACTAAGAATGCTTGTCTCTAGACTATGATGATGCCTTGAATGCATTCCTTGATGCTCAAAATCGAGACTCCAAGCTTTAGCCTCCTTACAATCCTTCTGGGTGATGAGATGATCTAATGAGTGCCCAACCAATAAGGTAGAGGAGGTCTAGGTCTAGGGTGATTTGATTTTTATTATGTGAATTTGAGAGAATATACAAGTGAAAGGTAGTTCTCCTAATCACACTTGTATGAGCTTTGAATGCAATTTGATATGCCTTTTAAGAGCCTAATTGTGAACAGAATTAGATTTTGGGAGCTCTAGAAGGTTGTTATCTAGTGGTCATTTAGTGCTTGAAGAGAGTTCTCAAAATCTTAAAAGATGTAGCCATTGAAATGAGCTCAGGTATAAATAGACAATGCTCCAACGATTAGCCGTGACACCCCAGCGACTAGTTTGACTAGCAGTGTTCTTGTTTTAAAGGCAATCAAGGCATCATCCATGTCTAGAGGCAAGCATTCTTATTTTATTTTTAATTTATATACATTGTAAAGTGGATTAGACCCTTGTGATCGAATCGTTATAATAAATAGGCTGGTATAAAGACCTTAGTGATCGAACCACCGTATCAAAACATCTTAGGTGTATTTTGTCTGAGGTGAGCCTCTTTAAAAATATGAAATAGTGAATAGCATAAACCAAGAGAACGACAATAACGGGAGTTTTCACTCCCCCAAACTTTGATTCCCAAAAACTGAGCAGAAGTCCGAATTCAGAGACGTGAACATCTAGGATCTAGGTCTGCTGTGAGGTCTGATGTAAAGCTTTTCACAACATTCAATAATAGATTATTTTAGCAAAAGCATTAACAACAATCAACGAAATCAATGTATATAAGATCCTCCACTAGTATCAGTCCATGCAACATATATCAAATGTAAAACATCAAGTTTCAACTAATGTACTTCAATTTCAAGAGAAAGAACATGTTTTATTGCAACGTTTCTCAAACTAGATAGGATTTTGAATAACTCTAAAAGAATAATTTTGGATTTGAATTTTGGTGTCTCCTTTGGAGATTGACCCTTGCATTAAATAAGATGAGAATGCCTTAATCAAGGCTACAAATCTTGTATTACAGAGATGTACAATATAAAAATAACCAAAAAGAGTCTCTATAAAAGGAATTGTACAATGTTTCTTTGGATTCACTTAATCTGGGCCAAGATTTGAGACAACTATACAGGTGGGCCTGTGGGCTGGACTCGACTTGTATATTGACACCCCCACCCTTTCAAATTGATGCATGAGAGTCAATAAGCATCAATTTTCCAACCAAGAATTGATGTCGAGGTCGTGGGTGCACTTTGGTGAAAATATTTGCAATTTGTAGATTAAAGGAGATGTGAAGAAGGCTGATGACATCTTGCTTGTATTCATCTCGGATGAAATGGCAATCAACCTTAACGTGTTTGGTACGCTCATGAAATATTGGATTTCCAGTAAAATGAATGGTGCTAGTATACTCTGCATAGAGAGGTGTTGCACCAGCTACATGAAACTTGATATTTGAAAGTAACGCGCAAAGCCAAAGGATTTCCGAACAGACGGTAGATATAGCAAGATACTCAGCTTCAGTAGAAGATTTCAAGACCTTATCCTATTTTTTACATTTCAAGGAAATCAAGCAATCGCCTAGATACATACACCATCCTATTGTTGAAACCCGAGTGTCTGGACAACCAGTCCAATCGGCATCTGAATATGCTTTGAGAGTAATGAGGCTATTCACTGGGAAAAATAGTTTGCGGGTTGGCGTTCGAAGAAGATAGCGAATGATTCGACGAACAGTAGCCAAATGAAGATGTTTAGGATTTGTCATGAGCTAACTAACTAAATTTACTGCATGGGAAATATCAAGGCGGGTGATCGTCAAATAAACCAAGCTGCCAACCAATCGATGGTATAGGGTAAGGTCAGGAATAGGATCACCATCGTCTTGTTGAAGTTTGACGTTCACATCTACCCGTGTGTCAATTGGTGCAGATTTCTGAAGTCCAGCCATGTCAATCGGATCAAGAGTATATTTGTGCTAATTGAGTACTATGCCCTTAGCTGATTGATGAACTTCGAGAGCCAAAAAATAGGTCAAAGGTTCAAGATCTTTTATGTGGAAAGAATCATGAAGAGAAGCCTGAAGTTGATGAATCATATTTGCATTAGGGTCAGTAATGATGATGTTGTCCACAAAAACAAGTAGAACAATAACTCCTTAGGATGCATGATGTAGAAACATAGAAGGATCATAAGGACTAGGATGAAAATCCAACTGAAGAAGGGCATCTTGAAACTTCTCAAACCATGCCCGATGAGCCTGTTTAAGTCCATAAAGAGAACGACATAGTTTGGCAACACTACCCTTCGGGAACCCTGAATGCCTTGTGGAAGTCTCATGTAGAAATCTTCTTTGAGATCACCATATAAAAAGGCATTTTTTACGTCCATCTGATAGAGAGGCTAGGATTGAGAAGCAGCAACAGCGAGGATAGTCCAAATGGTAGTCATTTTTGCGACAGGAGCGAGTGCTTCATCATAGTCAATTCCATATTCCTGTCTATTCCCAAGAGTAACAAGACGTGCCTTATACAGGTCCAGAGTTCCATCTGATTTAAGTTTGATGGAGTAAATCCACTTACATCCTATCGGCTTGATAGAGGGAGGACATTGAACAACATCCCAAGTATGACTTTTCTCAAGAGCATCTAATTCATCCTGCATGGCTTTATTCCAACATTCATGCATCATACTGTGAGAATACAAGTTTGGAGTAGTAGTGGATGAATTGGCGGCCATTAAAAAAGTGTGGGTGAGACCATACCGGTCTAGAGGGACCGAAACAGAGTTGAACGACGCAAAGGAGGATTTCCAATTGGACCAGATGCTAGAGGTGGATCAAGAGACGAACTGCATGTAGCCTTATTGTCATGTCACCTATGATACACAAAATTAGGATTGAACTTAACAAATCGTGTTTTGTAAAAAAAACCAGGCAACGTCACAAATGATGGAGAATCTGGGGGATCAAAAAATTATCGAAAGAAATACTAGTTAAAAAAAAGAAAACTGCATTCCGAGAAATACGAATGCGATGAACTTGAGAATCATAGCAATGAAAACCCTTTTGGTTACTAGCATATCCAAGAAATGCACAATTTCCAGATTACGCTGTGAGTTTGGTATGCTCAGTAGGAGTTAGATGAAGAAAACACACCGAACCAAAAACATGAAGATCATCATACGATGGTGTGGTGCTATGTAAACGGAAAAAAGGGGTTTCATTTGCAATAGAAGAAGAGGGCAATCAATTTATAAGATAGACTACTGTTGAAAGAACTTCTATAAAAAAACGAGGAGGAAAGGAGGATTCAAGAAGAAAAGATCTGGTTACATCAAGAAGATGTCTATTTTTTCTCTCAGCTACTTCATTCTGTTGGGGTGTGCGCGGGAAGGTTTTTTGAGAAATAACCCCTTTCTATTGTAAGAAACTTTGAAACTCTGTTGAAACATTTTCCCCCCAAGTTAGAATGTAAGATTTTAATGCATTTGGAAAATTGATTCTCAACGAATGCTAAAAATATCTTGAAAACGTTGAAGACATCAACTTTAGAATGCAAAAAATCAATCCATGTAAATCGACTATAATCATCAATAAAGGTCAC
Source organism: Cinnamomum chago (assembly GCA_038049695.1). Lineage (NCBI taxonomy): Eukaryota > Viridiplantae > Streptophyta > Magnoliopsida > Laurales > Lauraceae > Cinnamomum > Cinnamomum chago. The sequence continues at coordinate 26,245,983 of CP142460.1, forward strand.
AAAGTATTTATGATGCGCATGAGACAAATTAGGAGCAATTCCCCATACATCACTATGTACCAATTCAAAACACTCAGTGCTAAAAGAAGTGGATGTAGGAAAAGGAAGTGCCTTACTTTTTTCCATTTTACAAATATCACAATCAAAAGAAATATTCCTAGAAGAATTATGTAAAACACCCAAATTAAACATGAGAGTCATAGTTTTGAATGTGGATGTCCAAGCTTCCTTTGCCACAATTGGCAATAATTTTGAATAGAAAAGCAAAACAACTCATTTTCATTCTTATTCCTAATTATGATAGATCAATCGAGTGGAAATAAGCGTCCACATTTAGGCCCCCTCGCAATCAATTCCCCGACATCTGATCCAGCACAATATAACCAGAAGATAAAACGGTAATGTTACAATTATTTTCAACAAGTTTTCCAATTGAAAGTAGATTCGATGTTAAAATTGGACAGAGATAAACATTTTTCAAGGGAATAGAACTAAATGTTAGTTTGTGTGGTCTCAATCCATCAGATGATGTAATAAATTGATTAATTTCTTTATTTATGAATAAAATCATGCTTTCCTTTCATGAGATGAATGGTGTTTTATTCCTCTATGCACATAACCAATACATATGACATAATGGTTCATGAGATGAATCGGGTCCCATTAGTATATTAGATGTGATGTATAAATATGGATGAGATCCACATATGGGACACATGTGTCACAAATCTTATACTTAAATATCTTCACAACTAGTGATGAGACTGGGTATCTCATCTGATAAGGTTGCAACACTTTGATCACTATGAGATAGTATGATTTGTCTCGATCATAAGATTGTAAGATTTTGGATCATAGGGCTGGTACATTGGATGTATTGAAGGATCATGAGAAGCACCTTATGAAACACTGTCTTCATCTTAAGGTTTGCTCTCATAATTTCCTAACAATATGCTCTCAATCTTGAGACATAGATGAACTCAAGTTTCTGTCTATTCATTTGCATTGAGTCACCAATGAGTGAAGCCAACTGTAGGTCAACACCTCGGTGTCTTGGGTACGTGATAATAGGACTGTGGGAACATTCAATGGTCAAGATGGAATCTATCTATATTATCCTCTTGTGCCAATTAATGGATTTATCATTAGTAAGTGCGCACCCATCTTAATTAAGAGTTAATTGGATGGTACTGATGATCACTGTGATTAATTGAGTCTTAAGGATAATAAGATGTGGATCTAAGATTGAAAGGAACAGATTTTATCCAATTGATCAATGGATATTGATAGAGGGGCCTACTTGTGTTAATAGGGAAGTTTAGGGCATTCTTTGTAATGTTTTCCTAAGACTCGAGTGTAATTACATTTATATAGTGGAGTTATTTGCAATTAACTGTTGGCCCGGATTGTACATAAGATGTGGGATCGCAGTGTCCCAGTTAGAGCCAGCTTTCTATGGAATCCCTAGTGGTACCCATGCTAGCCCAAGATTGGATCATTACTAATTCTACTTGAACTCAAAAGGAAAGGAATTAGAAAGTTACTATTTCTATCTGAAGTGGGACTTCTAATAGTGGTAATAGTAGATTACTAATTGTTGTGGAAGTAAGATTTCTATAATAATTGGAAAGGAGAAAGTTACTAATTCTTAATGGAAGTAGGACTTCTATTTTAATTAGAAAGAGGAGGTTGCATAGGGCTATAAATAGGGGAACCAAACCCCTTGGATACCTACCTTGGAATTCACGCCCAATAGTGCAAGAGTTGCACTCCCTCTTTTTTCTTTTTCTGGTTTCTTCTTCTATTTTCCTTAGAGCTTCTAGTTGATTTTCTCTTGAAGATTCCACCTTTCTTCTTGAGAAAAGAGATCTGAAACGGGTCATAGCGTGGAAGATAACAAGGAAGATAACAAGGTCTTGGAGATCCGAATTCACTACAAGAAGAGTTCTTGTTCAAGTAATTTGTCTTCTTCTCTATTAAAGCACTATCAAGCTTCAAAGGTATAATCTAGTTCCTTGTATGTTGTGGATTTATTTTGGTTGCATGGTGATGCTATTTGCTATCTTAGAGATAGTGTTTTACTGATCTTGATTATGAGTTTGATGTTCTTGGATCATGGATTGGGTTTTATGGTCTTATGGGTACTTGATCCCTGAGTCAAGTGGGTCAAAAAGTTTTGAAAACCTATCCACAAGGCCCACCTACTTCCAACACTAAAAGCATCTCCAATGGCAGTAATATGGATTTTTCTTCCATCAACTGTTTGTATGTGATGGTGTCCAGTATATTGTTTCAAATTGGAGAGTTGTGCGGTGGATGATGTCATGTGATTTGACACCCCCAAAATCAAGATACCAAATAGGAGGAGGAGGTTTTGATTTACCTGAGATGCCAAATGCAGACAATGCATTGACAATCTTCTGCTGAACTAATGCAAGGGTGAGGGTAGATGAACCAGGCTGTGTAGGCATTGATGTGGAAACAACATCAGCAATAGAGGAATCCGATTTGGCAGCATATGCTTGGTGGTTTTGTTATTGTGGACATCGATGACATTCAATAATGATATGCCCTTTTCTTTTGCAGTAATTACAAAAAAGAAAATATTGCATTTAATATGGAATGAGTGTTTCTTTTCATTTGATTCTATAAATTCAGTTCAATTGGGTGTTTGATTGCTTAGATCTGCCTTTTGAGCTTGTTTTCATGGATTTTTTTTTGCAATTGATGGATGAGATCTCTCATTTGGAAGATCAATGGCCCAATTGGTGATGGATTGATGATGGTTGGAGTGTTTTTGATGTTTGTGTATGTTTCTATGATCGATGGACTAAATTGCATGGATTTTTTATGGAAATTGGATGAAATTAGAGAAGTTACAGAAATTTGAAATTTAGGTTTTCGTGTGTACCCGGTCGACCAGCCCCTGAAGATGTCGACCGGATACACAGGAAAACCAGAGAAATAACTGGGAACTGAAATGTGTTGTCGACACTGAATCTTAGTGTACCCGGTTGACCGCCCTGGCCGGGATGTCGACTGGATTCACTATGCAAAATGCCTGGGAAGCAAGTCAGATTCCAGATAATTCCAATGTACCCGGATGACCGGCCTCACTGGATGTCGATCGGATACACTAGGAAGGATGTTGGCCAGAGGAGTCAGAATCCTGACTCCCAGTGTACTCAAGTCGACCAGCCTTCCTGCAAACGACCGAGTACATTACAGACTGAGATTTCCAGATTTCTGTAATTTTGCAATGTGATTTATTATGGGGCCCATTGACCATCCAAATGAACTTCTATTGATGTACCAAGCATGAGTCAATGGTTTGGCTCAACATTGACTCATGAGGGACCACCAAAGTAGGGTCTAGTGTGTTAATTGGATTTCAATTCGATCTTTAAAAGTTGTCGAAGATGCCTGTAACTTCAGGAGCACCAAAATACACTTTCTTGGCATCTGAAACTCCATTTAGGAATTGAATTGCTTGACATGGACCTGGACCTATAAAGGTGGCCAATACTTAGGTTGGACCTTTGCTAATTCCTATTGCACGACTTGGTTTTGGGGACTTATTATACTTGATTCATGGTTGTTCACTCTTGATGTTACTCATTGCTGATACCTGTTATTTAAATGGAAATTGGAGGGACTTGAACCTAGGACTTCTTAGTGGTGACCCGGAATTATGGAATGGTGATCTTCAACCCGTGTTTGTGGCTAGGTATGGCCTAAGGTTGGATGGATGTAATACCTTAGAATGAAGAGGAGTGTTATTATGGATTTGTGACCCATTTATGAATGGGAAATGGACTATATACTATTGAACTGAACATTGATGTTGTACTTGGACTATTTTGGACTAAGACCATGATAAGGTGGGCCATGGCAATGGATTTGATGATGGACTTGGACTATATGTATGGATTGGACATATACCTTGGACCTTATATGGATATGATAGGACCTTGCTTGCGCAAGGCTAGCCTAGACAGACACATACCTTTACTTGTTTCCTTGAGTTGGCATCAACATTCACTCGGTTGTTATAAGCTTAGCCATTGGACCGATCATCCTTGGTGAGAGCTATACTTGTTGTGGATTGAAACTATCATGATGAGCTATGGTCAGACGGCCGTTGTTCGGTCTATTGAGTGTAAGAGTGTTTGTATTGTTATTATTATTGGCGGGGATCGTCATCCCTTGCATGTTACTTTATTTCCCTGTCGCGACTGATTCACAGTATGGGAGAGCTACGGCATAATATCATGCGGTGTCCAACTTGTGTGAATGTGCCATATTAATGGTTGGTTAGATTAGATGCTTTACATTCATATTGGTTCTATTTGTTATATCTTGCTCAATTGCCTAGCATTTGTACATTTACTTATCTTATGATATTATCATCGTCTCTATTTCATTTGATGCATACATCTTACGTTGCTTGTATACTGTGCCTTGCCAGATCCATGGATCTGACCCATCATTTGGTGCTTTGGTATTATCCCCGACCCCAAGGACGACTCGTTCATTGAGGAGCCTCTAGTGGACGAGTATGGATGGGGACCGGCAGATTAGGAGGTCGAGCTGGAGGTTGGAGAGCTGGCGCCAGGGGCATGAGTGTTATTTCTTTTTGGGTTTTGAGTGTCACTTGTAGTGAGCCTAGTGGATTATTCAGTTGATATGTACTTAACTCTATACTTTGAGATTTAGATCAGACTTATGCCCTGTTACATTTGACACATATTGGTTTGATACCTTATTTGCTTCCGTTTTGCTTCTTTATGCTTCCACACTTAACCATTGATTATTATATTGGTAAAAAGTTTTAAATTGGACTTCACTATGAACTGTGATCTTGGAAGTTCTTGGATTTTCCTGGAAGTAGCACTCCAGATTCGGGTACCTTGATGGTAAACTCGGTTTTAGGAATTGGGCATTACATTCTTCCATAAAAATGATTATTTTGCCTTAGAAAGTGTGATGTATTGATGAATGAATTCTAATATCACACTTTTAAAAGGACTTTCAGAAAAGTAAAAGCTAAATTTGTCTTTTTGAGTTAGCAGAGCCTTGAACCCAATTCACATTGAAGAATAGCTTATTTTCTTTTGCGGGCGACCAACATAAGAGTGGCGAGAACCGTTGTAGCAAACGAAGGTTTTTTTTTTTTTGCAAGATCTGGTCGTGTTTCTCTTTTTTTTCTTCCACATTTTTTTGTTCTCCTACAACATAGAAACGAAGAAGAAGATGATGATTGCAAGAGGTCTTTCTCTTTGGACTCAGAAACCAAGATCATTTTTTTTGTTTTATGCAAATCTACTCTAAGCCTAGCCGCACCAATCTCTTCAGCCACTGTAGAGAAAGTGAGTAAAGGCAGACTCCATAGATTAAACCCTGCCCTAGCCAAATTGAAGCTGAGCCGGTTGACGACATCAGCGGGTCTTTCCTACAGCGACTATGATAGCAGGCCAAATCTTTGTCTGCTACTTGATGACACATGATACTAGTAACTAGGAGTCTAAGGATATTTGCAATTTACTTTGGGTCCTAATTTTGCGAAAGTGGGCTCATATTTCAGTTATCCAAACCATTGATATGATTGGAACAATTTTGGATTCTCTATGTGCCAAAAATCTCCAGGGTAATTGTAGTGATTTAGGCTTAATTGTAGAGTTTGAGGGGTTATTTTTAATTTTAAGAGAATGTAATAGGGGTGCTTGTGATTTTGGAAAGTGTAGGAGGTAAGGCCCTTTGAGAGCAATAGATTGATTATAGAGTCATTTGGAGAAAGTAAAAGTTTCCTTGAGTTTTTCAAAATGACCTTCTATGGTCTTCTTTGCAATGCAACTTAAGTGAGGACCATTTTCATCATTTGACATTTCCTTATAAACCAACCCAACCAACCCATTTCACAAACCAGCGATATTTCCCTCATTCTCTCCATTTCTCTCTCTCTCTCATCCCTTCCTCCATAAGCTAGGGCAAGTTTCATCAATTTCTTTGAGAATTTCATTGAAGATCAACATCAAATCGAGGATTCCACCATCTCTATAAGGACCTCTCTCTAGATCTATCTTCCCTCCCTCTATGAAGGTAAGTCTCAAACCTTAATTCCATCTCTAGCTTATCTTTTTGGTAAATTCCTATTGAAATCTAGTCCTAAGCCCTATTACATCGTGGAGATTGGTTCTAGGAGTCTTAGATCTTGAGAAATTTGATTTTTGGAGAGACTTTGGGGTTTTCTTGACTAGAAGGCTTGATTTGGAGAGGACTCTCTAAGGATGACTGTTCAGTTAGCCTTTTTTTTTTTTTTTGGGATAATCGTTAACTGAACGGTATTTTTCAATTTTCAGTTTTTAAAAACTGTAACCGTACCCTAAAAACTCATTAAAAATCGAATCGCGATTAACCGCATTAGATGGTTCAGTTACGATTAATTGTCACTTAAAAAAAATTCTATCTTTGCCTTTTCACTCTGTATGCAGAATAACACTATCATTTTTCACATACCAAACAAAACAACACTATCATTTTTCACATACCAAATAAAATAACACCATCGTTTTTCACGAAAATAAATACAACTAAAAGTCTAAAACGATACTACAAAACATCTATCATGCAATACAATTCTAGGAAACATGCGACAAGTATAGTCCAACTCACAAAATAATTGTGTTCTCAGAGGAGAGAATGAGAAAGGGGGCTTAACTTAAGTCATTTTATTTCATTTAGACCATTTAGATTTTTTATTTGTGTAACGGCTTGGTTAACCGTGTGTTTTGGGAAAATGGTTAACCAAACACGGTTCAGTTTGGTTAATAACCGTGAATCGAGACTGAAAATTGAAACCGAACCTGAAGCACGGTTTTCCGATTTTAATAACTGTAGTCGAACCGTGAAACACGGTTATTAACCGTCGGTTTGGTTCGATTTGTTAGATGGTTTTTCAAATTTTTTTTACAACCCTAGGATTCTTTAGATTGAAGGCCAACACAAGTGCAACATATGGGTTACATAGCATGCATGTGTGTTTTTCATGATTCTTTCATTGAGTTATATATGATCTGATGTTTTGACCTAGATTTTCCCTCTTTTCTAAGATCTTTTGATGAATTGAGACCTTTGGCATGCTTATGGAACTCTTGATTAATGGATGGCCTTAGATTTAGGATTTTGATGGTGGAATATAATGTAGAATGTGGGGAACAATATATCTTTGATGTTAGGGTGACAATGCACTAGAATTCAAGTGATTTGGTTGGAGGACTCAAAGTTCAATTGTAGTTTTTGAGAAGTTGCGACTATCCATAGGACTCTTACAGCTAGCCGTAGGTTCCCAAAAAGTTCACCGTGAATGCTCTATGGTTACATTTCCAGAGGCTTGAAAATCTAGGATTTTGAACTACGGTTACCTCATGGCTAGCTGTGACCTACTCACGGTGAACCGTAGCACAAATCGGGTATCTTATGGTTACTTTACCAAAAAGCCTGCTTGACAAAAAATTACACATTGGCTAACAACAAGGCTAACCATAGAACACTCATGGCTAATCATAATAGGGCTACGGCCAACCATAAGCCTTATTTTCCAAAAGTATGGAATTTATATCTTTTACTCCTTTAACTTGATTTAACCTATCTAATGACTTGTAACGAGGACTTGATGTGTAGATGGTTGAGCTTAACATTCACTCATCGGTTGCACAAAGTATTGGAGGCAAGGTTAGGCCAAGGAGGTGGCGAATTTGGGTACTTTTAGATGTCTTTGACCATCAAAGCACCAAGAACCTGTTATCTATGTTGGATGAACAAGCACCTGTATATGAAGAGTGAACTCTTGACCTAGGCTGGCTACATATATTCGTTCTCTGATCAATATTAATGGATGGCTCCTATCTATTGTTCTTGTATCTCATTTGACCTCTAATCTTATGGATTGTGTGTGATTGGATACCTGTAGATGGATAATGATGATGATGAGGACCTTGACCTAGGGTTTACCAAGAGGAGACCTGGTATGTGTTGATAGAGGATGGATTACCTATGTTTGAGGCTAGGTGGGCTATTCAATGGCTTATGGAATGTGAAACCTTTGATATCAACCTTGGGGGCTGTATGGATCAATTTGTATCCTTTGATGGACAAAAGGGATGGATTGTGTTCTTGAGGTACTTTTTATGATGGGACGAACACTTTGATGGTTTGATATCATGTATAGAGGATGGTGATGGGGTTAGATGGATAGATGGACCCTTTGTTTAGATTGTGAATCTTATTCACACAAGACAACCCTAGCCACACGTTACCCCTATTTGTGATTCTTTGAGTCAAGCAATATACCACTCAGCTGAAGAGTTTAGCCATGGGCTGGTAACCTGTTATAGAAACTGATTCTCTTTGCAAATTATAGATTGGTGTTTTGAGGTGGACGTATGCCATTGGGTACCATAGAGGGTTTTCGGGTACTAAACTCTGGCTGACTTTTTCTGTACAACTTTATTTTGGCTGGGCTTTGACCCCATCCATCCCCACCACAACTTATTTGTAGTACGGGATGACAATGCCATAATTTTTCATGGTCCTAGCCTGTGTGGATGTGCCTCTTGATGGATAGATGGACTCAGTATAGGTTCTATTTATATTGATTCATGATGATGCTTATATTCTTGCACTACTTGCCTACTTCTTCTATCCATTATTACTATATTTATACCGATCAAAAAAATTATTACTATATTGATCATGCTTACCGTCTTTATTCTATTTCTATGCACTCATACTATGTTTTATGTTATAGTCTTGTCGTATCCTTTGGATATGACCTTTCTTCTAAACTTAGTGTTGTAGGTAGTGAATCCCCTCCTGATTTTCAAGAGGGTGAGGCATTCTTTGAGGCGCCAAGTGCGACAGAATATGAGTGGGTTGCTAGTGATATAGCGTGACCACCTTGGCAGCATGAGGGCATTATGCAAATGTTGAAAGATTATTTCAGTTGTTAGCTTTGGAGACTTTAATTGTGTCAAGATACAAATCGAGTCAGGCCCACCTGTATAGTTATCTCAAATTCAGGGCCAGATTAAGTGAATCCAATTGATAGGATTTGGTCAAAGGCACATTATACAATTCCTTTTATAGAGATTCTTTTTGGTTATTTTTAGATTTTACATCTTTGTAATACAAGATTTGTAGCCATGATTATGGCATTCTCATCTTCTTTAATGCAAGGGTCGATCCCCAAAGGAGACACCAAATTCAAATCCAGAATTATTCTTTTAGAGTTATTCAAAATCCTGTCTAGGTTGAGATTAGAGATGTCAAATGGGCAGGGCCGGCCCGAAGCTCGCCAGTCAACGGGCCGTGGCCCGACACGGCCCGTGTCCGAGGAGGCTGAGCCCGTTTCGCCCGGGCCCGCCTGGGACAAGGGCTGGTCCTCTTGTAAGACCCCGACCCGAGTGATCCCGATTAGTGCTAATTAAGTTGCGTGTTAGTGCTAAGCTTGATTAGTGTTTTTGGTTAAGTTGGGTTTGGAATAGTTTTGATTCTAGTTTTGGGCTTTTGAATGCTTTGGTAGCTTGTGGGGCCCTTTGGGGGTTCCCTTTTCTGCTTTGCTTTTGCTTGGTGGATTTTCCCGATTTGTTTCGTATTGTGTTTTTGGCCCGTTGCATTCATCTTGTGGATTCTTACAACTTTCATGTTGATCCCGTGTTCATTTGAGGCCCCGAAACCCGATTTTCATAGCCCGGAGGGCAAAACAGTCATTGCACATCAAATCTGTACCCAAAACTTAATATTCTCGAAACCCGCGAAACATACACTTTTTAGAAACTAGATATTTCGACGAACATTTCTTCCTTCTTCGTCGAATTCATCCGAGGACCCGAGAGAGATGATTTCAGCCCATTTAGTTCATTAAGTTGTGGGACCCAACCTTCCCTTTGTTAGCAAAGAAGAACTCACCCTCCATTTGCAATTCATTCTCCATTTTCCAGCACAAGAGAAGAGTCTAGGGTTTTCCTTGGTTTTCTCTCCTTCTTCTTGCTTCTCCATCTCAAAGCCTCACCAATCTTGCACCAAACTCAAAATGGAGATCATCTTCTTCTTCCTCATCTTGCAAGCATTCCATTGATACCATTTGTGAAGAGGACCCTCCATCACAAGACCTTCTTTGAGCTCATCATTGCCATTAGAGGACCTTAAAGGTAAGAGATCATCCCCATCTCCTAGATTAATGTTCCTCTAGTTCTTGTTAAGCTACATTTCCATTTTTGAAAGGTTTCCTAGTCATTATATTGTTTGACCCATGTTAGGGCTTTATTTGGGGATTTTGCATTGTAGCTTGGACCATTTTCTTGGAGGACTTGATAGAGCTTAATATCATTAATTGAAGACTTGAGGCAAGTGAATGTTTGGAGGTTTTTAAGTTTCAAATGATTTGGTGAAACATTGATGGATTTTTATGCTTTCATTGATTGCATTTATTGATTTTTCATGGTTGCAATAAATGATATTTATGCATCTTGATAGCCTCATTTAATGTCTTGGAATCATGTGTTTTAGTCATCTTGATCATAGTTCTATGTGGTTGTTGAAGTGTTGGAAAGAAAGGAACAAAAAGGAGAAAAATCCAAGTCCCGGACCTGCACTGCGCCCAGGACCGATCGATCGGACGTGCAGACCGATCGATCGGTCTGTTAGTAACTGTAAGGGTTTTTGGACCGATCGATCGGGCCCTGTGTAGAAATTTCGGCCGATCGATCGATCCCTGATCAGTTTGAGTCCGGTGGATTTTGAGATTTTTATTTTTTTCCTTAGTGCTAGGTGGGACCTTGGCTACCCTTTTTGGACTAATTGGACTATGGGTGAGATGTCTTGAGCCGACGCTTCTCACGGTTAGTTTGGTGGCATCGAAGTTCAATCCGTTTCAATCTTGAACGGGATGGAATGACGCGATAACTTTTTTATATCCAAATATAAGTCTTTTGCCTTGGTTATCGCGAATTCCATTCCTTTCGATGACTGAATAGGTTGGTCGATGTTTCCGAATTAACGTCATGCCTAGGATGGACCGTCTATAACCTTGATTTTCCTAGTATGAAATCTAGTTATAACCATAAGCTCATTTTAAGTTTTGAAAATCGTAAGAGTGCATAAGGAGCCCGGAATGTCTTCAAACTCAAGGAGTACCAAGTTATATCTATAATCGACATACGGGACCCCTATCCACTCAAATAGATCTTTAAATCATCATCTTTCCCGAATTGGTATAGTTCATCATATTTCTCTAATTCCAAGCATTACTTGACATGAATCGTTTTCCCGAAAGCATGATAGTAGCATTGACTTGTCCAGATATGTATTGCCCGACATGAGATGACAGTGTGCCTTGAGCACCCCCGTTTTCCCCGTTTATTTATTGTACTTGATTTACTCATATATGTCTCGATTGGTTTTATCCTATGTGTCGGCATCACTAAGCTTGGATACCTTGTCAGTCTGATCCACTGACTTGGATATCCCTCTCCCGTCCCGCCAGCTGCAATTTGGATCCCGATGCCCGGTTTATCACCGTGGCCCCATCCCGATACCCGGTTCGCTACCGTGGTCCCGTTCCCGTATTATTATATTGTATATATGTATACGTTGTTTCTCCTCACCTTGTGTGACTGAGATCAACGCCCCGTGATACTGTTGTCACATTAGTGACAGAGGACTTAGCTTTATGTGATTGCCACCTTGTTATTCCCGATTTCCTTGGTTACCTCTTATGTTTCATCTTGTTTACTTATTTTATAGCAAATGATTTATCTGTTTTATAAGAGTTCTTGCTTAAACAGATTTATATGCTTTTCAAGGTATTTTCCCCTATTATATGTTGTTGTATCGTTGCTTTCTCTTGCCAGACCGTCGTGTCTGATCCTTTGCTTTGGTACTCAGGTCCCGTTGCCGGCTTCTTTGAGGAGGAGCCAGAGGAGGCGGTAGGAGAGCCGCAACCTCTAGTTGAGTGGCGTGCTGACGATGTCATGTAGACATCGGGTTGCTACGAGAGACGCACATTTTGGGAGCTATACTTTAACCATTCTTTTGGGTTATTATTTTGTTCATATTGGCCTTTGTTGGCCTCTCTTTTTGGGGATTGTAACTAAATGATAACTTGTCTAACTTTAACAACTTTTGGGAAACATTGCTATATATCATTGCTCATTTTGATACAGTCTTTCATACTCATGTTATTGTTATGATCTTCATGACTAATGATAGTTGGACTATTTGATTTGCTACACGCTTCCGCACTCAAAAAGAAATGTTCATTGATGTTTGTGATATCCTCACCGCGGACACCTGTGGGAAATTAAAAAAAAACGTGTGTGTTGTTGGTTCACGACACACACTTAATGTCCCGATCCCGGATTGGTCCGTCCTTCGGGGATTTCCCGGTCCGGGGTCGCGACACCTCTAGCCCGCCAGGCCTGCCAGGCTGATAGGGAGCCCACCCCACCCGCCAACCCGGTCGGCCAGCCTGCCCTATGGCTGGCCCGCCGGCCCACCCAACTTCCGGCCCGCCCAACGGTCCATATCCCCTTTTTTTTTTGAAAAAAAGTCCATTTTAACCCCCCCCCAACAGCTATAAAACGGTCATATAAGGGATATTTTGTGTCATTTTTCATTTTACAAAGTCTATAAATACCCTAACCCTGCCATTCTCATTCCTCACCAATTTGCACAACTCTCTCATTCTTTATACATTCTCTAGCTCTCTCTCTCTCTCTCTCTCTCAAAGCATTCAACTCTTTCACTCTCTCTAAGAAATTTTTGGAGGGCCAAAGATCAAGTCATCAAGAGACTAGATTAAAGGGGCCTTCAAAGATTTAGAGGTATTTATATTATTTAAATTTGAGATTCCATATTTATAAGTTTATATTATATTATATTAACTCTCATTTTCTCCCCTTTCTTATATTATTTATCATAAAAGAAGGCTATTAGAGCCTATTACTGTTATTATTTATAAATTTTATTTTTTGAAATATGTCTAGAAGATTTCCCACTGAATCTTCTTCAGTTAATTCAGGGGAAGAATTTTTTTTTTATTGAATTACAAGATGAAGTAAGTGATTTACCACTCCCATTTCCTTAGAGTTCCTATGGCTGTAAACCAACCAAGAGGAATAGAACTTTAGTAGTTTGTGATGTATTTACAAGGTTTGAAGTTATTGAAAATGGAAAAAACAATTGAAAAGGCAAAATGGAAATTTTGTAGTAAGATTTATGGTGCCAAGTCAAAAATGGGTATCGGCCATTTGACAATACATAGGCAAAAATGTTAAGCCTTACATAAGCCGACGGATGCAGGGACATGGAGGCCTGGTTCACATACCCAAATTTCTAGTATTGGTTGTGGTAGTAGTTGTTGGAAGTAGGTGGGCCTCGTGCATAGATTTTCAAAACTTTTGACCCACTTGACTCAGGGATCAACAATCCATAAGGCTACAAAACCCACTCCAGGATGCAATCCCTCCTTCTCATCAATCATGTACGACAATATAACCTATCTAGAAGATAGAAACCAACAACTACTTGCAACAAAATAATCTACAACAAGTAGAGAAGTAGATTATACCTTTGGAGCCCAGCTGTGCTCTAATGGAGAAGTTACGTCTTTCTTTGATGATGAAACTCTTTCACGTATCAAACAAGAATCTCCAAGACCTATTGATCTTCCACGCTATGACCCTCTAATTAGAGCTCTTTTCTCAAGAAGATGGGTGGGATCTCCAAGAGAAAACCCTACTAGAAACTTCAAGGAACTAGAATAGAACTAGAAGAGAAAAATGAGAAGGAAGAGATGCGCAACTCTTGCACTAGAGGAGGGTTGGGCGTGGGATCTAGTTATTGACGTCCAAAGGGTTATTTCCCTTTATAAAGCCCTCAAGCAGCCTCCTATTCTTTCTCTCTTACAAATTGAATAAGAAGTCTCACTTCCACACAAATTAGTAACTTACTATTACCACTATTAGAAGTCCCACTTCAAATAGAAATAGTAACTTTCTAATTCCTTCCTTTTGGACTTCAAGTAAGATTAGTATCTTTCTAATAACCTGGGCTAGCGTGGGGACCACTAGGGATTTCTTAGAAAGCTGGCTCCAACTGGGACACTGCGACCCCACATCTTATGTGTAATCTGGACCCATAGTTAATTACAAATAACACCACTATATAAATGCAATTGCACTCCAGTCTGAGGAATAAATTACAATGAATACTCTAAACTTCCACATTACCACATGTAAGCCCCTCCATCATTATCCATGGATCAGCTGGAATAAATCTGTCCCATCCAATCTGAGATCCACATCTTATTATCCTTGAGCCCCAATTAATCACAGTGATCATCAGTACCATCCAATTAACACTTAATCGAGATGGGTGCGCACTTACTAATAATAAATCCTGTTAGGGATTTTGTATTTTCAATTTGATGGATGCATTATCTTTTGAGCATCATTTGATTCACACACTTGCATTGTTTTAGAAAATCTTGAAATCTTCATTTTCACATGCATCGGTTTTTAGACTTGTAGAAATCTTGATTTATGCATGTTTTGGTTTTAGTTATTGGATGCATTTAAATGTGAAAAGAGTTTTATCAAATCAAGCAAGCCATTGGTTTTAAAGTTTCGAATCATTTTAGGCCTTTTGTGTTTCATGTTTTTAAACATCTTAGTTTGATTTAAAACATGTTATTCAAGCTTGATTTAATGGCCCAAAAAGTTCCCTAAAGAAAAACCTTTAAATATGCAAAAGTTGGGAATTTTTGGTCCCAGGGGGTCGACCTGCAGTGTGGCCGGTCGACCGACCCAGGGGACCCGGTCGACCGGCCACACATGCCCGGTCGACCGGCCAAAGAGCCGTTGCCCTTTTTCAAACGGTCACTTTTTTTACCGTTGTGAAGGCCAGGTCTACCGGGGGTCATGGGGTCGACCGGGGAAACTAGTCGTTGGACTGTTTTTTCCTATAAAGTCCATTCTATTCCATCCTTTTTAGAGGCTTGATTCATGAACTTTTGAGACCATCTTGGAGCCAAAGAAACGGGATGAAGTTGTAAAGGCTAGAGGGCTTTCTGGAAATCAAATGCTTGAGTTTTTAAAAGGTACATCTTACTAGTTATTTTGATTTCCATTCAAAGTAGAATCAATGCATGTTTAAATCTTTGTATTTTCATTTATGCATGATTTCTAGCTTTTAAAGAGTTGTTTTGCAAACTCATTATTATCTTTGGAATATTAGAGCGGTTTGCAATCACTCATGTCAAAATCACATGTGTTCTTAGACTTTAATATTCATACAACTTGTTTTAGCTCATTTCTTTAAGTTGTGTGAATCTTTCATGTGATTAGCATTTACCTTCAATCAACATTTTTCTAAGCTTTGATTTTAAAATGCATCATGCATTCATTTAAGAGCTTCATTGTTAAAATTGATTGAAGTAAAACATTCATACACTTGTGCACACACTTTAGCTTATTCTAGTGTATGTTTGTAATTTGAATTTCACTTTCATATAAGCCTATTTAGAGGCAATTCAATTGTGCTTTAAATTGTATCTCTTAGAGTGTTCTTTTGTGAAGACACTTTCTTAGAGAAATCCTTATTTGTAAAGGTTATTGCTTAGCCTAAGAAAAGCATTGTGTAAAGGTTATTGCTTAGCCTTGAAAAGCATCTTGTAAAGGTTGTTGTTGAGCCTAGAAAAACAACATTGTAAAGGTTATTGCTTAGCCTAGTAAAAAGTGTAATTAGTGGAAATCCGGTGGGGTGATTGGATCACAAGCCGGTAGTGGACGTAGGCATTGAGGCCGAACCACTATAAACCTTTGTGTTGTGGTGCTTGCTTTTGTGGTGATTGTTTTTATTAAGCTTCCGCATTTTATTTGTAATCATCACTTGTGACTAGTTTAAGTTAAAGAAGTTAAAATTGATTAAAATTGGTCATAATTGAAGCTCACCCTATTCACCCCCCCCCCCCCTCTAGGGTTAGGATCTCAGGACTTTCAAATCCATTAATTGGCACAAGGGGATAATATAGATAGATTCCATCTTGACCATTGAATGTTCCAAAGTCCCACTACCACGTACCCAAGACACCGAGGTGTTGACCTACAGTTGGCCTCACTCATTAGTGACTCAAAGCAAATGAATAGATAGAAACTTGAGTTCATCAATGTCTCAAAATTGAGAGTCTATTGCTAGGGAATTATGAGAGCAGACCTTAAAATCGAGACAATATTCATAATGTGCTACTCATGGTCCTTCAATACATCCAGTACCAGCACTGTGAGCCAGAATCTTCCATTTTGATGATCGAGATAAATCACATTATCTCATAGTGATCAAAGTGCTGCAACCTTATCAGATGAGATGCCCAGTCTCATCAATAGTTGTGAAGATATTTTTAAGTATAAGATTTGTGACACATATCTCCCGTATGTGGATCTCATCCATATACATATATCACATCTAATATACTAATGGGACCCGGTTCATTTCATGAACCATTATGTTATATGTATTGGTTATGTGCATTAAGTAATAAAATACCATTCATCTCATGAAAGGAAAGCATGATTTCACTGATAAATAAAGAATTAATCAATTTATTACATCAACTGATGGATTGAGTCCATACAATTTAACAGTAGTAGTAGCAACTTGGGTCTTTTTTCTTTTAATGCACAAAGTGCTAGACAGAATCTTATTAAAATGATTGTGTTATCTGAATTACCATTTTGTTTTATTAAAAATGAGTTTTTTGAAGAATGAGTCCAGAAATACTGTCAACCACAATTTCACAGTATTTCAAGAAATATAGCCAGGAATGATGCTATTAGACTCTGGCAGGAAGAGAAAAGAAATATAAAAAATTACCTTGCAGGAATTCCTGGTAGAATAGCCATAACCACAGATATGTGGACATCTAAAGGGGGTGATAGTTTTCTATGTATTACTGTACATAATATAGATGAAAAATGGATTATCAATAAACGTATAATTAGTTTTAGCTGTCATGAATGGCCACACAATGGCACTAGAATAAGTACATTTATTTTGGAAAAACTAGATGAATATAATATAAAAAAAAGTTTTATCTATAACTTTAGATAATGCTAGTAATAATATAGTGACTATTGAATTAATGAGAATGTAGATGCCACTTACAACTTTGATAGATAGCTCTATCTTTCAAAATAGATGTGTATGTCACATCTTAAATCTCATTGCAAAGGTTGGTTTAAAGCATATTGTAAGTTACACAGATGCTATTAAAGACATTGCTAGATTTATTTTCTCCTTCGCACGAAGAAGACAATTGTATGCCCAAATATGTACGAGGCAAGGCGTATCCGCTATTAAAATGCCTAAGGAGGTTGGACATAGATGGAATTCTATATATGATTTGTTTGTGGCATAAGAGCCGAAATTTGTTTGTTGGCGTGAAAGCCAAATTTTTAAAAAAAAGTTTTGTTTTTTTGGCGTGAAAGCCAAAGTTTTAGATTTTTTGCGTAAAAGCCGGGTTTTTGATTTTTTGGCGTGAAAGCTGGGTTTTTTTTTGCATAAAAGGTAGTTTTTTTTTTTTTTTTGGTTTTCAAAAATGCAAGTATCGACTAAGAGTCGCCTCCCTACTGAATGGTATTGCAAGTATCGATGGAATGTTGCCTCCTTCCTCATTCGGTTGCTTGTATCGATGGAATGTCTTCTCCTCACGGATTGGGGTGCAAGTATCGATTGAATGTCGCTTCCCTGCTTTTTCAAAAATTTGATTTTGCGGGTATCGACTAAATGTCGATTCCCCACGATTTTTGAAATTCGAGATTTTTCGAAATTTGGGTTGCGGATAACAACTGGAATGTTGCGTCTCCATGATTTTTGAAATTTTGCAAGTATCGACGAGGTGATGCTTCCTTGCGATTTTGAGGTTTTGGAAGTATCGAATGGGGTTCGCATCCTTTCGATTTTTAGGTTTTGCGAGTATCAACTGCATGTCGCTTCCCCGTGGTGTTTTTTTTTTTTTTTTTGAAAAACCCTTTTTTGTTTAAAGACACGAGGGTCATAAATTTTGACCCAAAACCATCGAAACCATGAAAGTAAACATTGTTTTGAGAGTTCATTTTTTTTTTAGAAATTTCAACATAAAGATGAAAATTCCAAAGGGAGTACGTTTGATGAGCAAGTACCTATGAATAGGCATTTGCCGTGTAGGCGTCGCTCTGACCCGGTGTAAGAAGTCTTCAAGGGTAGTACCGCTTCATGAACTTGTCGTTGATGGGGAGCATACATCTGTCGCCCTCCATGTTTAGAAGAGCATATGCGCCGTTGGAGAAGACTTTATCGATGACGAAGGGTCCCCCCCATTTTGGTTCGAACTTGCCTTTGGATTTGTGGGCGAAAACCATTGGCCTTTTTACTACAAGAACCAAGTCTCCCTTTTTATAAGCGCGTTGCCTAACCTTTTTATCAAAAGATCCTGCCATGCGTGCTTGGTAAAACTCAATGCTTTGTAGAGCTTCGAGCCGTCTCTCACCGAGATTATCCAGCTCTTGGAGTCTCAATTTGACATTGCTTTCTTGCGTCATGTCATTTTGCAAAGATACCCTTAAGGAAGGAATTTGTACTTTCAAAGGGACAACAACTTCGCATCTATAGACCAATGAGAATGGTGTGCTATGGGTTGGTCCTCGAATGGTGGTTCAATAGGCCCATAAAACTTATGGTAGTTTGTCGCCCCAGTCTCTTTTGTGACTAGAGACCATTTTCTTGAGAATTTTGCAGAGTGTCTTGTTGAATGCTTCTAGTAGTCCGTTCTCTGCCGGATTAAATGGAGTCGAATGACAACTTTGGATTTTATACTTGTTGCAGAACCTGTAGAATCTGTGATCCCCGAAATAGTGGTCCGTTATCATGGACGAATCTTTTAAGTATGCCGAAGCGACAAATAATGTTGGTGTGGAAGAACTGAAGGACTGATGAGGTCTTCATTTCACTGAGCGCAAATGCTTCTTACCACTTGGAGAAATAATCCGTAGCGGCGAAGATGAAGCAACGACATTTGCTTGATCGGGGAGAGATAGGACCTATGATGTCCATACCCCAGGCTTCAAAAGGCCATGAGATCGTTGTAGGATGTAGCCATTCTGTGGCATTGTCGGTAGCGCTTAGCAGATTGCATAGGGTCAGCTACCATGGTAGGCCAATAATAATCTAACCTTTTATCTGATTGTAGAGCTTAGGACCGGCCTAATGGGCTCCACGAAGACGAGCATGAACTTCTTTGAGTGTTTACTCAGCCTCTTGTTAAGACAAGTAGCGCTGAAGTACTCCATCGAAGGATTTTCTATAAAGGATTTTTGAAGGAATATCTAAATGAAAGTTTGAGGCTCGTCTTTGAATGCTTACCCGCTCTTTTGAATCTTAAGGTAGGATTCCAAACATAGTGTAATCAATGAACGGATCCCTCCAGTCACCAATCGGAGGTTTGAGGATGGATATCCGACTTCCAACCACTTGGTGGCATTCAGCAACTGCTTGGTGTGTGTTAAGAGGAGGGAGAATCCTTCTTTGACACATTGTAATTTGCATATTTTCCATTTCTTGGATTGCCATAGACGCTGCAAGTCCGGCCAGAGCATTTGCACGGATGCTTTCACCTCTGAGGATGTGGCTGATGTGACAGATGTCAAACTTTTGTCGAAGCAATTGAGCCTTGTTGTAGTAAGGCAACAAATCGGGCTTCTTGACTTCAAATCTCTACTTCATCTGGTTGACGATCAGTTGAGAGTTCCCAAAAGCTTCCAGCACAGTGATGCCGGATTCGAGGGTGAGTTCCAATCCTACAATCAATGCTTGGTATTCAGCTGCATTGTTTGAATATGGTTCCAGTAGCGAGAAAGCGTGTGGAATCATGTATTTTTCGGGACTAACAAAGAGAATGACAGTTCCTGATATCTCCTTTCCTTTTTCATTTGTCCTGGTTGCGTCGTTGAAGTACATATCCCAGGAAACTTTTGATGAGGAAATCTCCACAGTGTAGACAGGTTCCTCTGGGAGATCATCCCTGAGTGAATAATCTTTAGGCAATGGATGCTCTATGAGAAAGTCTGCAAGAGCTTGACCTTTGATTGCTTTTTGTGGTACATACCTAATATCGAATTGCGATAGAAGGATAGACCATTTTGCCAGTCGAGCATTGAAAGAACCTGCTTTTGTGACAATGACCTTTAAGAGATTAATCCTTGAAATCAGGTAGATTGTATTGGACAGCTGGTAGTGATGTAGTTTTTGTACGGTGAACATCATTGCAAGGCATTCTTTTTCGACTAGAGAGTAGCGATGCTCTGCACCGACTAACATGCGACTGAGGTAATATAGAGCAACTTCTTTTCCTTCGTCATTTTCTTGTGTGAGTAGAGCGTCCAAAGAATAATCGAGAGCTCTTGTGTACAAGATGAATGGTTTTCCAGTTGTGGGGGCAGTCAACACTGGAGGTTTGGTCATGTATGTTTTGATGTTTTGAAATACAGCTTCACATTCAGCATCCCAAACAAAGTCCACACCTTTCTTCATCAGGCGAGAGAATGGACGGCACTTCCCTGACATATTGGAGATGAACCGTCGGATGTATGTCAATCTTCCTTGAAGCCCTTTTAGTTCTCTTAGGGTTCTTGGAGATGGCATTTCTAAGATAGCCTTGACTTTGGTGGGGACAATTTCTATTCCATTTTTCTGAACTATGAATCAGAGAAACTTACCCGATGAGACACCGAAGAAGCATTTTAGTGGATTCATCTGCAATTTGTGTTTGCAAAGTTGGAGGAAGACTTCTCGAAGATCTTTGAGATGGTCTTCTTTTCTTTGGCTTTTGACGGCAAGGTCATTAACGTAACATTCGAATATCTTGTGCTGCATATCTTGGAATATCTTCATCATAGCCCTTTGATATTTTGCACCAGCATTTTTTAGACCAAATGGCATGACAGTGTAGCAATACACGCCAAACGAGGTCCGAAATGATGTATGCTTTTCATCTTCAAGATGCATCTTTATCTGATTGTAGGCAGAGAAGCCATCCATGAATGTCATTCATTCAAACCCACAGGTGTTGTCAATCATCATCTCTGGTATGGGGAGCAGGAATTCATCTTTAGGGCGTGCATTATTTAGGTCTCTATAGTCAATACAAATCCTAATCTGCCCATTTTTCTTTGTCATGGGGACGATGTTGGCTAACCATTTAGGATGCTGTTCCTCGCGAATGAAGCCAACGCTTTTGAGTTTCTGAACTTCTTGTTCAATTTTGTCCATCACATCAAGACAGAATCTTCTTTGGCCTAGTTTGACAGGCTTGATATCTTTTTGCAAATTGAGTTTGTGGACTGCTATTTTGAGATCTAAGCCAGGCATTTCAGCATAAGACCATGCAAAACAATCAACGAACTCATAAAGAAAAGAGATATACTCGGGTAACTCATCATCCTTTATATCCTTATGAATACAGGACATGGGTTATCAGGTGTCCCCAATTCTATCTTTTGAACATGATCTTCTGTTGGAAGGTTTAAAGGTGGTTCCTCCACAATATTTTTGGAGGCTTCCAATTCAACATGGCCTTCTGAAGTTCCAAAGGTATTTATAGACCAAGGCTCTACTTTTGTCCATGGGTCTTCTTGATCAGTACTTTTCTCAAGACTTGCTATGAGATAGTCCTAATCATCTGGTGACTCTTAAAGGAGATATCCAAGGAGATCAATGTCTTCATGAACACGAGATGTTGAGGCTTGGTCAGCAAAACGACTTTGGAGGCTTTGTTTCAACTGTCCCATGGGAGTATTAGGATCATACCCCAACCCATATGAAGACTTGTCTATGTGACGGTGGAGTTTCCAATCCTCCAGTTGACTTTTGATCAAGGTGGGTTCCACTGCCGTGAGATTAACACGGCCTCCTCTCAAACCGATTGGATTCTGAGCATCATAGCTCATTTTCTTCATGATAGCTTGTGCCATTGGACTATACAGGGATAGCTGAGGCATACCTTTGTTTTGGAAGGGTTCAAGCGAAGAATTTGATGAAGAAGCTTCCGATCTGTGGAAGAAGATTGGCTTTAATTTTGTCATAGTTGCCGGAACGATGAAGAAAGCAGACTCAGGGTCTTCTACGTCGGCAGGTGTCTCCAATGGAGTGAAAGCAGGCTGAACTTGTTGAGTATCAGCTTGACTTGACGATGTATTGTCTTCTAGCTTTGAATCTGAATTTGTGTCTTGCATGATAGACACGAAGGAAATAACAAACTTGCCCCCAGTCTTTTGTTTTGTCTTATTTGCTTTGGTGGTGATTACCAAAGACTTGGAAGATTTCAGGGAGACAACGAGGGGGGGATGGATTGCTCTCTTCGGATTTGCCGGAAGGTTTGTTTTTTTTCCGATGATTGTTGAGGAGCCTTGCCCTTCTCTTTCTGGAGATTTTCGGCAAAGGTTGTTGTTTCTTCCTCCTTTTCTTCTTTTTCATCCTTATACTTCCGAGCATCTGCAAAATGAACATCTTTGCCTTTGAAGGGCTTTTTGTCTGCAAACTCTCGATGTATCAAGCCATCGTTGCCAAAGAACTTAATGCAATGATGTAAAGTTGAAGGGACGACACCATTCTCGTGTATCCAGGGGCGTCTAAGAAGGATGTTGTAGCATGAAGGGGTTCTTATTACATACACATTGACTTCAGAGATAAGATCACCGATTTGCAACTTGAACCTAATTTTTCCGATAGTCCTTTGAGCGCTCCAATCATATCCAAAGATGGATACAGATGTGCGACTCAGTTTGCTAGGTGGAATGCCCAGCTCTTCGAGTGCCGAAGTAGAGATGAGGTTGAGTGCAGAACCTGGGTCGATCTGGACTCTATCTATTGGCATTTCTTTGACGTACCCTGTGAAATACAAGGGCCGGTTATGCTTTGTCTCGCCTGGCAAGAGGTCATCATTATCGAAGGCGATAGTTGCACTTACTGCTTTCTGAACCGAGAGGCATTCAATGCTTGATCCCTCAGTTTTCTTCTTTTTTCCCTTCGAGGAAGTACTTGATTTTTTGATCCAATAGTCCATTTCAATTTGTAGGACGTGTGGGGATGTTTGTTGATATCCGCATTCAATCTTTTCAGTTCTGAAATGAGATTATCACGAGTATGTGGAGACATTCGTAAAAAGTGAAGGATGTGCAGTTGTGCAGGTATGTTTTTGAAGTGCTTAATCAAGTCGTACTTGAAAGCCTCCTTGGGGCCTGCATTTTGATTATTGTTGCCACTTGGGGCGTTTACAACTTGCTTTCCCGAAGGATTTACATCAAAAGAAGAAGGTTGGTTGTAATTTTTGTGGTAATCTCGGCCAAAGCGGGTACCTCTACCAACTTCAAGAGCTTCTGGAGAAGGTTCTTCGTTTGGAAGATCACCTTCGGAATCAGGGGCTTGATCCTTCTCATTTGCTGAAGACATCTTTGTAGCAGCATTGTCGTCCTCTGTGATTGCGTTGCACGGAACATTTTTCGGGAACAAGTCCCAAGCAGCATCCAACAACTTTTCTTTCTTGTTGGGTAATTTATCGGTCAAGACATCTCCTATTAGGTCAGGTATCTGGGGCCAGTTGACCGGGTTTTCATTGAAGAGGACTTCATCGGCTGGAGTTTCTTCAGGATGATCGGTCGGAAGAAGTGTGAGTTTTGATGTCACAGTTTCAGGGGGCGAAGGCTGAAAGGTGATATCTCAGTGGAAGTCACCTGAGAAGATGTAGCTCTGGAAGATATACTACCAGATGTAGTCTAAGAGTATGTGTCTTCGATAGCTGAAGCATCAAAGGCACTATCATCCTGAGCTTTCGCATTGTAGGTTGCCCCGATAAGAGTTGCCCCCATAATAGACTGTTGGAAATTGGACTCGTCCTCGGATGTAAGAGGATCATCGATCCGACAACTTTCTTCATTTTCTAGGATTACTGGAGGAGGTACTTGTAAATCTTCAAGGACTTCTGGCGCTGGATTTTGATTGTGACGAAGGTGATTGATACGATCCTGCTCTTGCTCTATGGCAAGACGCTACAAGATCCCCACATATTCTTCAGGATCAGGCATGGGAGCCAAATCTTCTTCGTCATCTGCTCCTTGTGGTTCATCAATGTTGGGTTCTACTAGAGCATTGGCAGGTGTTGGATCGATAGCATTTTCTTGAACAGCCTATTGGTCTTCTTCATCATCGAACTAGGATCCTTGTGGCTGTAAGGGAATATACCAGATTACTAGCATAAGATGAGATTCAGGAATCCATTCTTCGTCAGAGAGGTATTCTCCTATTTCAAGGGATTCCTCCCACTCGTCGGTGTCACTGGAGGTGTCACTGGACTCTTACCCGTCCATGGAGAATCCAATTACCGAGTTGCAAAAATATGATGCCCCCTGCGTAGCTTCATTTCTTAGCTGTGGTGGCATGAAATCACCAAGGGTGAATTTTCTTGCTGCCCTTGAAGTCTTGGGAACGGACTCTTCTGTTGCCCCCAGTGAAGCAGTAGAAGAGGTCTTTGCCTTTTCAGGGACTTCTTGTTTTGGTTGAGCTTTCTCCTACTGTCTAAGCTTGTGGAGTTGTCTCTTGGCTTGCATTCGCTGTTGAGCAGTCGGCTTTATTTTGACGATCTCCCAATTTTCATCTTCAAGGAGATAGGGATGCACCCATATAGGTTATCCCTCTGGTGTTGGATAAGAAACCAACTATTGGGACGTTTGAGTCACTTTTATCATCTTAAAGGAAGTAGTGATCTTATCCTTTGGTGACTTTGAAGTTTGTCCATATGACACCATGTTGACGGAGGCAAACCCATAGTTTTTGTCAAAGGTGATGACTCTATTTTTCCACATCTCGTTGATCTTCTCTCTCACAACGAAGCATTGATTGAGAGGATGCGAGACCATCTGGTGATATAGACAATACCGAGGATCGTTGGTTTGGCCATCTCCCGGTCTTTTGGGGTCTGGCAAGGTGAGTTTGCTAATTTACTAAAAGTGCCCCAAAGATTTCTTCAATATCTTCATCAAACAGGTTTTTTTTTTCTACTCGTTCTTTGAAGACCTCGGAGAGTGCGGGTTTCTTACCTGCAACTTTCTTTGACTGCTGAGGAACTAACTTAGTTTGCACATTATGAACCTTCTTTTTCTTCGATTTTGAGTTCGTAATGGTAGTCGGCTCTTTCTTCGATGATTTGTGGTTGTTAAGGTCTTTAATCACCGTTTTAGCTTCCATAGATGCTTCTAGGAGTTCTATCAGGTTCTTTGATTTATTACCGATGATCATGGAGCAGACCCTTGCTCTCATGTTGTTATTGCAGATGTCGACCAATGACACTTGTGGCAGTACATCTAAGCACTCGTATGCCATCGCCTTCCACTTGTGAATGAAGTCGTATGTTGACTCATTCTCTCCCTATTTTAGGCTGCAGAGCTGCACCATAGTAACAAAATGATCTTCACCTTTGAAGTGGGTCAGGAAGCATGTCTCCAGCATGTTCCAGTTTTGAATGGAATTCTCTGGTAGAGTGGAGTACCAATCAAAGGCCGTACTTTTTAGGGTACTTGCAAAGAGACGGATCTTGAGGGCGTCTTGATCAACAATAGCTCCTGTTAGGATCTTGAAGTGGATGACGTGTTGTCTAGCTGAACCTTTCCCCGTGTATGTTTAGAGAGTGGGTTGTTTGAATTTTGCAGGGAATGGAACCAAGTCCATCCATAGGGGATAATGTGGCTTGATCCCATGCTCCTTTAGTGTATCCTTTTTTTTTGCTTTGGCGACGATTTCGTCAACGTCATTTTTGTTAAGGGCACGTGACTCATCATCTCCACCGTTTGTCTCATCATTTAGATGGACTTCACTGTTTGGTGGACGTTGGAAAGTGAGAAGGAGGTTTTCCATCAGAACCTCTATTCTCTGTTGTCCTTGCTCCAGCCGCTGGATTCGTGCAGTTACGTCACCATACGGCGGAGGCTGCTCAGCATTTGTAACTAAGACGTTCACCCTTCAAGAGTCGAATCAGGACATCGTCGCTGGAGCTCATTCGTTTTGGATGAAGAATCGAAGGAGTAGTTACTCCGATGTCCTTGGCTTGAAGGAGCAGGAGAATCCTCCTGATGTCTTCGTGTCAGAGAGAAGCTGCGAGTCACCGGTCGTCTAACATGAATTTTAGTTGCCAACTTCTGGCATTTTCTAGCTTTGCCAACCATATGGGCATCAACAACTTGATCGGGTCTTTCTCTTTCGACCCATTTTTTAGAGACTTGAAGGGTAGAATGTTGGGTTCTTCGCTTTTCTAGTCTCTTTTGTCGATATGCCGCACGGCGACATATGCGACGAGCAATCTGAGCTTTGGTGAGCTCTGGCTGAGCTCTAGAAATGAAGGACATAGTCCTTCGTGTACGGCAGCTGAGCTTGTCTTCTTTGAAGTTAGGCATGGACAGGATTGGGATGCGGTCCTTTACCTGTCGTAATGAGGCTTTGAATTTTGCTAGTTCGGCCCCTGTTGAGATGAAGGGTCGAACCGCAGGAATGCAGGCCTTGGTAGGTTCTCGCAGAGGCCTTGTGATGCGTGATCTGATTTTTTTTCTTGTATGAGCAAGCATACTCATGTTGGGTTGATTTGTTCGTTTGGTGGAGGGTAGGCCTCTCCTCTTTCATGTAAGAGAGATGGTAGAACCGATTCTCCTTGAGAGGGGCTAGGTATACTGGCTTTGCAGATGCTTGGGACCTCCTTTGTTTTGGTGAAGGTCTTGGGGACCAAATCTTGGGGTAGACCTGGTTCTTTTCAGGTTGAGGCTTTGTGGGGTTGCCATGGGCTTCAGGCTTTTTGATAGCTGCCTTTGGTGTCGGAGCAGCGACATGTCCAGAAAACTGCCTCTTGGCAGATACAGTTTCTTCTGGAGGGAGTGGGAATGGTCCCAGTGACCTGAAGACAATGGTCCAGGAAGCAGAGGTCGACCCGGCGTTCTAAGAGTTGCCGAGGGAGATGATGCTTCGGCAGTTGGCAGGGCACTTGTGAGTGCGCTTGTTTTGCTTCTCTTGAAGCATGAGCTGGTACTTGTTCTCGTCAAAGGTGATGATTGTCAATGAAGCTGCCATTGTTAGTTTGAAAAACTTCTGAAACAAGACCACATCCATTAGTAATCACAAGAATATGGTGATCATAAATGGAAAAGAACTATGGTTTTGTCTTTTCAAATCGCTCGAGGGAACATGGCCCCGCCCAAGCGAGGTGAAGAAGGCAAAAAGCCATAGAGGGTACAATTGTTCTAAACACAAGTATAGGAGGCTCAGAGTGAGCGCTCCAGTGACTGCTAGAAGCAATTGTTAACCTTAATTCAAATTACCGAAAAGCGATGCTCACTCGAAGTAAGATGATATAAGGTTAGAGATACAAATGTGTCGGTTGCGAATACAGTAGACCCAAAAGGGCATACTAGCACCGCTAGGCACAAATATTGCAAATCGCATCCTTGGAATGGACACGAGATGGGTTTTTTTGAAAGGTAAAAATTGGATTCATAAAAGAGACCAAATGGTATTTCAATCCAAATACAAGCTACAAGCGATTTCCGCGAGCTTTCATCCGAATTGGAATGAACCAAGATTTCTCAGCTTTGAACCCAAAATGATGGAAGTTTTTTTTTTTTTTTTGAAACGTCAAAATTGAATTCATCAAAGAGAACAAGTGGTTTTCCAGTCCGAATGCAAGCTGCAAGCGATTTCCATGAGCTTTCATCCAAAAGGGAATGAACCAAGAATTCTCAAATCTGAATTCAAAAATGACAGAAGTTTTTTTTTTTTTTTTTTAAAGGTTTTTTTAAGGGTTTTTTTTTTGTTTGAAGAGATTTTTCTTTTTCTGAAATTTTTTTGAAGAGTACACATAGGCTTCCAATTCGGTCTTATGAAACCTCAGTAGATAGATCAGCCCCCAGGTAAGGGTAGGACTACTTAATAAAACCGTTTGGAGGACCCTTGCCTCGAACAGTCTAACTGCCTCCACACTCTGGATAAGGCTTTTCTTAGATCCACTTTGGTCAAAGAACGTAATTGGTGTAACCTTAGTGGTTTTTTCTTCTTTTTTTTTTTTGCAAATTTTTCTTGGAAGATCTCTAATGGACCCATCAAAGAGAGCGAATGGACCCTCCCAATCCAAATATTGGCTACAAACGATTTCCACGAGCCATTTTCCGAAAAGGAAGAAACCAAAGTCTCTTAAATTTGAATCCAAAAGAGAGAAATTTTGAAATTTTTTTTTTGAAAGATCTATAACGGACCCATCAAAGAAAACGAATGGCCCCTCCCAATCCAAACGTTAGCTACAGACGATTTCCACGAGCCATTGTCCGAAAAGGAAGAAACTAAAGTTTCTCTAATTTGAATCCAAAAGAGAAAAAACTGATTTTTTTTTACGAGTTTGAAATTAGACTCCTTTTTTTAAATCCCTATTGGACTCAGACTCATCAAAGAAAAAATTACCCATTCCCCGATACGAACAATAGCTTAAAACATTTCTGTGAGCTATCATGTTCGGAGAGGAAATGATCAAAGTTTCTCAAAATTGAATCCAATAAAGAGAAACTAGATTTTTTTTTAAATGAGAAAGAGTGGAAATAAATTCAAAATAGAAATTTCCAAAAAATCCCATCTCATTTTTTTTTTAAATGTAAGATCCAACATAGGCCACCAACTAGAAAGGAGCCTAAGAATCTAAGCAACATGTTCTCAAATGAACGAGTCCCACCGGGTATGCCAACTTGATGGACCCGGCTTTTTTTCTCTCTCTTCCATCCCGAGGCTACCGGAAGGCGGGCGGAGGGAAAAGGCGAGCATCAACATTTTTGTACGGGTATGCCAGATTTTCTATTCTACTTGAAATTTAGAAATGATGATCCGGAGATCCACCTTCACAAGTAGATTAGGAAATCAACTTTTTTCCTAACTTTCTATTGCACATATACTTAAGAAAAGAGACAAGGTTTTTGAATGCCATAAGAGGCGATTTTTCTTTGTTTGCTGTGAAAAGAAGTTTTGCCGTAAAAGGCGATGTCTGTCGTGAAAGGTGACGTACAAATCTCATCAATAATGAAAGACAAGAATTGTGATTTTTTGTCTATTTAGAAAAAAAATACAAAATACAATACAAAAGTAAGAAAATGAATTCTGACTTCTCAGGAAATTGCGGGGACTCGTTCAGATCGACAGTCGCAAGTCATGTATGGACTTCGCCATCGTCCTTCAGATGAGAACATATGATGCTTTGATTCTTTTGGCTTGGCTTGGACTTCAGATTTTTAAAGGATATAGACCAAGGGGAGATCCTATATCCAATAAAAACCATAGTAGATGGGTTGAAAAGCCACGTCTAAGCCATGTCGGATAGAAAGAGAGGGCCTTGGGGGGAGGGGGGGCAAGGGACTTCAATCACCTTGTGGTGTTTGTTGCAGCAGAGTTTCTTCAAAGTAGCAGAGCTTCTTTGCGCAGTGTCTGGACTTTGGAGATTTTTCTTCTTGGATTTCTCCCTCTGTCTGGATCTGTTCTTCTTGGAATGACCCCCCTTTTATAGGCTTTTGGTAGCCATGAGATGGGTTTATGAGCATTGATGGCATTGATGCTCCATGATGGGAGGAGTTACAAGGTTTTATTTCATGATTTTGTAAATCCTTTTTCTTGGCTTTTGATTGGCCGATGGAGAATGATGGGCATTTAATCGCCTTTAAACTCCATGATGAGAGGAGTTTCATAATTTATTGTCATGATTGCTTGGACTTATAACTCTTTTTTTTCCTTGATTCTGATTGGGCCATCCAAAATAATGAGTTAATGACTGCATTAACTTGTCATAAAACAGGTCATTTAACTGCATTAAGTGGTCGCCAGGGCGCTTGAAGGGTCGCAGGCCGTACCGTGTCTTGTGGAATTCTTCTTGCGATGATCGCCGAGGGATCCACATGTTGTTTGATGTCAGATGGCGATGCAACTTCAGACAATGATAGATATTAGTGAGCAGGTAACATCTGTCCTGTCGATTTCTCGATCGGTTGGACAGAAAGTGTACTTTCTTGGTTGGCCGGTTTAGCGATTTTGGAGAGTGCATGATGATCACATGCTCTTGATGGTAGATCCAAGATCTTGGTGAAGATCAGCTGATTTCGAGCACCAAAAATCAGATTTGCGAAAAACCATAGGGGCCGGGATTCTCGAAATGAGAAAAGGGTCGGAAAATGGCCCTTTCGGTGGAAATCCGGCGAGCATGGGCCAGGGTCGCCGGCGACCATGGGGACTTTTCCCCTTTTTGGTTGATGTTTTTCTGTCATTTCTCGATCTTTTTTTATTCTTTTGTTTCCTGAATTTTTCTTGACAATTTTCCTCATTTATTGGCTTGATTCTCCTGAAGAAAACCTGAAGAAAAGCCGTGCAAATCGGAGCACAAAGTTTCTTATTTTCTGGAAAGGCCGAAGACTTTGTCGTCGATTTTTCCGTCAAAAGTCAAAACTAGGTCAAACGATGTCGGAATGACCTGAAATTTGACGCGTAGCCCTTTGAAAGCATGTTGAAGCCACCCATGTGCTCTGTTTGATGAGTGACGATCTTAGTGGTTCTTGCCGCCGAAAGGCTTGATTTTATTGCTCGAGGGTTGATGGAGGCTCAAATGTTGTCGGTTTGACTTAAAATTTGACACGGAGCCTTTTTAGAGGTATTTTGGGGCCATCTATAAGCTCTGATTGAAGTTTTGATGTCTTTGACACTACCGCCACCAGGAGAGCTGACTTTGTTGCGGCTATTTCCCTTTTGGGCCAAATGATGTCGGAATTGTGTGAAACTTGATGTAGAGCCTCCTAGTGGTATTTTGAGGCCAGCTGTGTGTTGTTTTGTGTGTCAGGGTCTCTGGCTTCTCCGCCACCAGGAGCTCCTGCTCAGCTCCTGGAGGAGTGAAGTTAGGCCAAATGATGTTGAAATGGCCTGAAACTTCAGGTGCACCCCTCTTTTGGCTATTTTGAAGAATCTTGTAGTTTTTGTTTGGTTCTGACAAGATTTGATGCTTGAAGTGGCATTGTTTGTTTGTAGTAGGATGCGGTTTCATGTAGCTTTCGATGTCAAAGAGGCAAAGTGACATTTTTTGTGTCAGCACTAACTCCTAGCCGCCACTCCAAAAAGTACTTCAGCAATCGGTGTAAAAAAATACCAAAACTAGCCAGTCAGCGCGCGGTTCAAGGAGATGCCGTTTTGACTTCTAACTGCTTTCCAAAATCCATGGAGCCGCCAAAATTCAAAAATGACATCACCATAACAGTCTATTCGAAAGCGTCTTCAAATAGACTAGTCCTATGCCCAGTTTTGAGCCTATTTGCCTACCCAACTACCCAGTTTCATTAAAAGTAAATGCAGCAAACCCTAACTTTTTTTATTCATATTTCTTGCTAGAATTCGGATTTATTCCTCACCAAATCATTATTTTTCATCATCCGAAAGAATAACCTTCGAAAAGTTGTTCTTTACGTCTGGGATTCTTCCTTAGTTATGACAATCAAGGAAGAAATAAGGGGAGATTGTTATCGAATTTCTATGGATATATTTTGAATCTACTAGAGTTTCAATGTTCATTCAAGTTTCCAATTGCCGGATAACTTTGGGGGCATCAAACTTATGATTATGATCCGACACTTGGGCCTTGCATATTCATTGAAAAGAGACTTAGTAGGCCATTCCAACACATGAATTATCTCATTCCAAAATTTTGTAATTCGTATATGTTTTGTATAAATCAACCTTTTAGGTATACTTTGTGTGGTTTAATCGTCATAAAACTTTTAGTAAGCCTATGGTTTGTTTTGTTTCGAAATCTCAGTAAGGCTACTCATTTGTTTCGTCTTCGTGTGTATGTTTATGAATTTTGTAGAGTAGTTTTTTTATCGATTGAATTATGTTCGTTTGATTCGAATCATGTTTTATTCGGATTTTTGTTTCGTCGGTGCCACTTAGCTTGGGTTACTTTGTCAGGCTGATCACCTGGCTTAGGATCCTCAAAACTTTGCCAACCTGCAGGTTGGATAATATGTGTGTGTGTGATATTCGTTCCGCGGCGGATCTTTGTGTGCTACCCACCTTTGTTGGGCCATTATGTGAGACCCTTCCATTTTTATATGGTAACGGTCGATTGTGAGTGCTCTCATTACTTCGGTAATCGAAGAATCCATCTAAATGTGGTTTGCCAATATTTTATTCGAATGACAGTGAATTTTGAGTATGATTACTAATCATTTGTTTTCAAGATTGATTTCTTTAACTTCATCATTATGTTCATTTATTTTCCAAATGTATCATTTATAATCTTTAAATCTGATTTGATATAAACTTGTGTACCTTATCTTTTGTTTGCTTGCGAGACCGTCGTGTCTGTCATTCATTTGTTTGATGCCAGATTTCGACCCCATTGCCCATGAGGTGGAGCGAGCAGAGGAGGTGGTAGATCCTCCTGTTGGACGCGAGTGGTAGCCCGATGATGTCCTTTAGACATCGGGTTGAGTTATGAGATTTGAATCACATTTTGGGGGTTAGATATGATCATCTTTTGGGAACTTACTTTAGGCTTTGTTGGGTTTGTTTTATGGGAATTGTAAACTTTAACTTATCTTTGGTGTTTGTGAACTTAAATCTTTAACTTTGGGATTTGCTTATGAATGTTTCTCCTCGACATGAGTCTTGTACATGTTCATTATGTTTTGGATTTTTATCTATGTTTGCTACACGCTTCCGCATATCTATTCTTTCATATGTGATTTATTGATATGGATCTTGTAAATCCTCACTGCGGAAACCTGTGGGAAACTAACGCATACGGACGGAGTTTTCTGGCTCGTCGCGCCACGACCCCAAATTAGGGACTTGTTTGGCTCAATCTTGATCCGGGGGCGTCACAAGACTAGTATTAGAGTGAGAATTATGTCGGGCAATTAAAAGATATTAGAAACATAGGGACGTGGAGAGGATCCGTTAGAATTCTCGTTAGTTAGTATTGCGTGGGGATTGTGGGTGCATTTTTCTTGATATATTTTATTGTACTAATAAGTGGTTTTATATAGTACGCCTCCTCGTAGGGACCCCACAAATGTTCATCCTTCCGGCTGTAACAGTGGTAGTGCTAGCCCATCTGGGGATTCTCAATTCCAGCAGCTTATGCAGATGATGATAGAGCAACAATAGAAAGCCAATGAGAATCAGGCAAGATTACAAGAGCAGATGGCCAAGAAAGACGAGGAGTTGGCACAAGTATAGAGGCGAGTGTTGGAAGTGTTGGGTAGGAGACCAGAACATGTACAACCTTAGCACATGGGTCCTCAGATTGTTATCAATAACCGTGACGACAACCAGAATGTATTATTCGAACGCTTCCGGAAGAGAGGTCCATAGGAATTCACAGGAGAGGAAGATCCTTTGAAAGCAAATGACTGGTTAGCTCACACTGAGAACATCTTTGACCTTTTTCAGTGCACAGGCAGACAGCGAGTTCATTTGGCAGCCTCTATGTTTATCGGCTTGGCCGACATTTGGTGGAAAACACTCAAAGATGGCTATTAAGACATTGCTAATGATACCGCGTGAGCCACTTTCAATGAGCAGTTCACTGAGAAGTATGTACCTGCTTACATCAAAAGGTAGATGGCGGTGGAATTTCAGCTACTCACAGAAGGAGACATGACAGTCTTCAAATATATTACAAAGTTCAAAAGACTGTCCCGCTATGCACCAGAGCTCGTCGATACCGAGGAGAAAAAGATTATCAAATTCCTAGAGGGACTTAACCCTATTATTGAAAGAGATGCTTCAGGTGTAATCCTACCAGCCACATTCCAAGAGGCAGTCAAACGAGCTTATAAATTTGAAAACATCAATAACAAGATTATTAAGGATGTCACTACAAAAAAAAGGACTTTTAGTCTCGCTTTTAAAATGAGTTTTTGTGTCGCTTTTACAATAAAGTGACACAGTATGGTCTGATGTGTCACTTTAGACGAGGAGGAGGTTTAGACTACTAGAAATATAAGCATTAGCGTTGAAAAAGCGGGCGACCACTGTAAGCCCTTAACACCCCCTCCCCTTCCTTCCCACGTTTTTTTTTCCTCTTTTCCCTTTCCCCTTTTCCCCTCCCGCCGCACCAACGATGATTCCGCCTGTCACGCCCCCAAACCAGAACCTCGGGGGCGGGAATGGGATTAAGCATAAATGTATTTTTACTCCCAGGATCCGCGCGTGTGAAGACAACACATTCTGAATATTTTGCGGAAGCTTTTGTGGCGTTGCGACCCGAAGTCCGTGGCCATCGGATTCCGCGTCGCACTCAACCTTTAGCACATAGCTCTTATATCAAGAATCATATCAGACTGGTGTAACCATCACAATAAATTACAGAGCTGACAGTAACAGGATATTACATTCCCAAATATGTTCAAGTTACAATTATCAATGTACATTACTTAAGAATCCCAAGAAAAAGGCTAATAAAAGCCATACAACAGTAAGCTATTAACTACTACTCAAGTGTGACGTAGCTCCGATGTCGAGCTCAATGTCTACATGACATAGCCGACAAACTAACCTGCAAAGCATGGCTCTACAGCCAACAAAAGCACTCAACTCGGGGCGAAGAAATCTGAACCTGAGTACCAAAAGTAGTGGGTCAGACACGACGGTCTGGCAGGTGGATGAAAAGATAACGAATATACTGAAGAATAAAACATAAGATAAATCATTCTATTCGATCAAATGCTGTATATAATTAAACGGGTGCAAAGTCGGGAATCTCGGGGAAAACCTGTATTCATTTCAAGCATGGGTAAAACATGAATATCTAATAAAACATGTTTTCATTTACATCATCTATAATCATAGATATTTGACAATCGGGTGTTCGTCTAAAACATGTATAAATATAGTGGTTTGACAAAACAAACGTTCATTTGAGAGTTAGGTAAAAACATAAGTATACAACAAACCAGGTATTCATAGCAGTCTAGCAAAACCAATGTCCATTTGAAACCTATGTAGAAATGCGGATATTTAACAAACCGGATATCGTTTAAAACAGGTATAAACGTAGGGATCTGGCAAACAAGTGTCATTTGAAACATATTTCAAAGCATGGATATTTAACGAATCGGGTAATCATTTAAAACAGGTATAAACATAGATATCTGACAAACCAAATGTCCTTTAAAGCAAGCTCGGATATTTAACAATTCGGGTATTCCTTTAAAACATGTGTAATCATATAAATCTAGCAAAATCATTGATCGTTTGAAACATAGGTAAAAGCATGGGTATTCACCCAACCGGCATTCATTTAAAACATGTGCGTGTACAAAGGGCAGAAAACAATATAATAATAACTGAATTTACATTGGAGAATATTAGCACCTGTTTAAATAACAACTTTCATAAAGGAAACGAATCATTTATCGGAAAGCAAGTAAACAATATAAAACATGTCGGGTAACCAAGGAACCGGGAACTGGCAAGATGGCAACCACACGAAGCTAAGTCCTCTATCACTAAAGCGATAGAGCAATAACTAGGCCCTGATCTCAGTCACTCGAGGTGAGGAGAAACAGGGGATCTCATATAAATACATATACTAGGCACTGATCTCAGTCACTCGAGGTGAGGAGAAACAGTGGATCTCATGAATCCATATACATATACTATACATGACCACGGTAGCGAGCTGGGCATCGGGGACCACAGTAGCAATCTGCGGTATCGGGACAAGACCACGGTAATAACCGGGTAGCGGGATCCAAGCTGCAGCTGGCGGGACAAGAGGGGGAT
Source organism: Cinnamomum chago (assembly GCA_038049695.1). Classification (NCBI taxonomy): domain Eukaryota; kingdom Viridiplantae; phylum Streptophyta; class Magnoliopsida; order Laurales; family Lauraceae; genus Cinnamomum; species Cinnamomum chago. Next base: position 26,281,905 of record CP142460.1, read on the forward strand.
CTCCAAGTCGGTGGATCAGACCAACAAGGTTATCCAAGCTTAGTGGTGCCGACTCATAGGTCAAATCCAATCGAGACAATGCAAGTAAATCAAGTATAAATACATAATCAAACGGGCAAGACGGGGGTGCTCAAGGGCACACTGACATATCATGTGGTGCAATGCACTTCGGGACAAGTAACTGTTACTAGAGTAACTCCAATGCTTTCGGGAAAACAAGTCATGTAATGCAAATCTCAGGAAAAGAGGTGAAACAATGAACTATAACAATTTCGGGTAAAAATATCGGTTTCAAGATCTATTTAAGTGAATAGGGGTCCCGTATGTCGATTATAACAATTACTTGGTACTCCTTGAGTTTGAAGACATTCCGGGCTCCTTATGCACTTTTGCGATTTTCAAAACTTAAATTGAGCTTATGGCTATAACTAGATGTTATAATAGAAAAATCAAGACTATCAACGGTCCATCCTAAGTATGATGTCAACCCGGAACCATCGAGCAACCTACTTAGTCACCGAAAGGAATAGAATCCGCGATACCCAAGGAAATAGACTTTGCATTTAGGTATGAAGAGGATATTGTGTCATTCCAACCCGTTCAAGATTGAATAGATTGAACTTCGATGCATTCCGAACCAACCGTGAAGAGCATCGGCTCAAGACGCTCTCACATATGGTCAAGTGAGTCCAAGGAGGGTAGCCAAGGTCCACAAAAAAAAATCTCAAAACCCACTGGCCGATCGAATTTCTATACCAGCGTGACCTATGCCAGGCAGACCACATCGCTCGAGCAAATCGAAGAGTTCGTTCGAGTGAACCCATCGGTCGAGCGGTTATTAAAATGCGTTCGAGTGACCAAGTTACTGGAAATGCCCGAATCCTTTCCTGGACAGTTCGCTCGAGCGAAGTGTCATGGTCGCTCGAGCGAACGGTCCAGAAATGGATTCCGAACCAGTCCAGCTGTCCTCTTTCTCCTCCTTTCCTTCCAACACATAAACCACTAACATTTTTATTCCATATTCACTTAAAATCCTCATTAAAAATCCAATGAAAAATTAACTTTGAACACCTCTTTCCTCCCATTTAACAAAAAACCAAACCAAAGGAAAGAATCTCCAATGTATACAAAGGTCCAATTGAGCCAAAAATCTATGGATAAACAAAGTCTATTGATCACATTTCCATCACAATAGATGATTTAACAAAACTCATTAAATGAGTATCAACTTCAAGTCAATGTAACTAATAAACACAACCATGGATGGCCAAACCAATCCTATTCCTTATAAAACCATATGAGCAAACTTGACCAAATGAAATGCATACCTCTCCAAGAGATTAACAAGATAGAAACAACCATTAATATTCAAATTTCGAAATCCATATATAAGTGACAAGGAGCATATGTGCAAGCATGTATTCAATGATCAAGAACAAGAAATAAACTTAGGGTTTTCTCATAAAACTTTGATAACATTAAAACCATCCATTCATCCACTTGCCTTGGGTTCCAATCTAGCAAATCAAGCTCCTAATCACCTCTCAAGCTCAAGATCCACAATTTCTACAAAAACCCCCAAAACAAACCCTAAAATGGAACAATGAAATGACAAGGGAACCTTTCAATAATCAAGGTGGAGCTTCTCTAAGGCTAGAAGATTACAACTCTAGAAGATGAAGAAGAACACTTACTTGCAAGGTCCTCTAATGGACAAGGTAAGCTCAAGGGAAGTCTTGTGATGGAGGGTTCTCTTCACAAATGGTATCAATGGAAAGCTTGCAAGATGAGGAAGAGGTTGGTGATCTCCATTGCTTGATTGATGAACTCTTGGTGTGGCTTGGAGATGAAGAAGCAAGAAGAAGAAGAGAAAGGCAAGGAAAGCCCTAGGTTGCTGGTTTGTGCTGGAAAATGAGGAATGGAATGGAATGAAATGAAGGGGATGGGTTTCTCTTATAAGCAAGTGAGGTTTGGGTCCCACAACTTAAAGAACTTGGGTGGCTGAAATCATCTAATTCGGGACCTCGGATGGATTCGACGAAGAAGGAAGAAATGATCGTCGAAATATCTAGTTTCCAAAAAGTATATGTTTCGCGGGTTTCGGGAATATCGAGATTTGGGTACAGATTTGGTGTGAAATGACTGTTTTGCCCTCAAGGCCAAGAAATCGGGTTTTGGGTTCTCAAATGGATACGAGATCAACATGAAAGTTGTAGGATTCCTCAAGATGAATGCAACAGGCCAAAAACACAATACGAAACAAATCGGGAAAATCTCACAAGTAAATACAAAGCCGAAAAGGAAACCCCCAAAGGGCCCCACAAGCTACCAAAGCACTCAAAAGCCCAAAACTAGAAGAAAACCATTCTAGCTCACAAACTCAACCCAACAACCACTAATCCCGCTAAAAGAACTAATCCACAAATAAAACAAGACTAATCCAAGAGATCAGGGGTCGGGTTCTCACACCGCCGGAGCCCACCTGCGCCAGAGCTCTCTCCCTCCCTCCCTCTCCCTCTCTCTCTCTCGCTCTGCACTGTGCTGCCCTCCCGCGCGCCAGAGCCGCCACCGGTTCTCTCCGCCATTAAAACTCGAAGACAAACAACAACTTCTGAAACAAGCTTCTTTCCCTACGCTCTGCATCAAAATCATTTCCAGGTACGTTAATGATCCATTCCCACTTTCCAGTTCTTTCCAGATCTTGCATTTTTTATTATTATTATTTTTTGAAATGTAGTTTAGAGCTTCCAAGTGATCGTCGTTGCAATCGCCGTCTTCTTCTTCGTCTTTTAAAAAAGGCCAAAGCGAAAGCGAAAGCTTGTTAGGGTTTCTTGTATCCGAAAGCAAAGCGCTTTGCGTATACGAATTTTATAGGTTCCCCAGATCTATATTTCAGGCTCCAGATCTTGTTTTTCTTCTTCTTACTTTCTCTTCACTGGTTTCTCAATTACTTTCAGGTAAACTGCAATTTCTCTGCTGTTGTGTTTGGATCTGATTTGTTTTGTTTTGGAATTTCTCTGCCTTTTCAATGTTTTCTTTAGCAGATGTTTGTGTGATTGGGGGAAGATCAGATCTGGTTATTCTTGATTGTTTGGTTGGTTGATTGAGATCTGTTCTGTGGGGATTTGTTTGGTTTTGATCAGATCTGGTAATTATGATTATGGAATGTTTGGAATTGTTGGATTAGAAGATGAGAAATGAAGTCTGATTCTTTGTTAGGTGAGGAGATGAAGGTGATTGGAGTTAGGGTTTCATCTGCTTATCATGCGCCTCCAGATTCCCCTCTGCTTATCGTGCGCCTCCAAAGCTGCTATCTTTCATCTTCTCCTAGAGAAAAAGGTATCTTTTCCTTCATCTCTATTGCTCTTCTTTGATTTTGTTAATCTTTCATTTGATTGGAACAGAACCCCCCTGAATTCGAAGGTTTTGGTTCATAAATTTGTTTGTTTTCCCTCCAAATCCTCAAATATGATTCGGATTTTCACATGTTTGGATCCTCGGTTTACTTGGAAATGAGGATTCGTGCGTTTGGATGAGCTGATTTACCTGGAACTCATTGTTGTTTGTTGATTGCCACGACCAATTACAGGTAATAACCACATTTACAGCTGATTGGTTGGAATCCGGATTTCCAAGGATCTCATCTCTTGTTTTCCTTTCTGAAAAAACCGATCTTTAGAGCAATGGAACATGGAAATGGGGGTGTTAGAGAAACTGGGGCATTTGTGGTTGTGGGAAATAAGGTTGGTAATCTAATGTACAAGGGTGTAGTTGTTTCTTGTTTTTGGTGATAGTTGAAGTGGCTTTTAGAGCTGTTATGAAGAAGAATGCTTATGGGGACTAGAAATTTTGATTTATCTTTATCTTTTTCCCTTACTGTTTTTTCTTTTTTCTTTTTTTTTTGGGTGGAAACAGTGTATCTCATTACTGTGTCATGGTGGGGTTCATGATGATGATTGTAAGGTGAGGAATAAGGATTGGGTGATGCTAGAGTTGGGTTTCATTGAGTGGCATAAAAAAAAAGAATATAAAAAAGTAATGGGATGTATGAGGAACCAACAACACCTGCAATGGGTCAGTCAGAGTTCCTGCTGTTTTGGAACTTGGAATGTTTTTGAGTGCTTTTGTTAGGTTTTGGGTTTTGTATACCCATTGAGAGATGAGATCTGATTTCTTATGTCTCTCCTTTTATCTTTTTAAGGGGGAGTTTCAAAAACATACTAAGTTTTTCATAGTTTCAGAAAAGAACAGGCACTAGAAATCGAATGAAAGGAAGTGGGAGGAAAGTTTGAAAATAAAAACCTTTACTAACTGGGTTAGGATCAGGAAAAGATCCACCAAGTGTTGAAATCATTAATGTCAGATCAGATGGTAATTAAAAGTACCTATCTTTTCTAATGGGTGTTGAGTGTTTCTTCTGAAATCGAAAACTCTTCTGTTTTAATTCTAGTGAAGTAGCTACTCCTTTTCTTTGGACAAAAATATAATAGCCATGTCTCTTTCAAGCAATTGTATGTGGCTATCTGGTTCTGTCTTTTTTCTCTCCTTCCTTTACATAAGATATATTTGTGTGTTTTCTTCTTTTTTCCCTGAGCAATAATATTTATCTTTTTGTTCTTCTTGATTGAGATTTATATGTAAGTAATAACAGAGGGATTTAAATACAAAGCTGCTTTAAATGTTTAATATTACCAGTAACTCTGAGGGATTTATAGATAGATTGTGTGTGTGTGTGTGAGAGAGAGAGAGAGAGAGAGAGAGAGAGAGAGAGAGAGAGAGAGAGAAAGAGAGGGTCAAATCGGGTCTTACGCGAATTATTTGGTTTGAATTAAGTTTATCATAATGATAATTGAAACAAGTAATTTCAGGACAAACATGGCTCTGGTGATACTTTCTCTGTTTGCTCTGATGTACCACTATCCATGGTTTATGTATCCAATGCATTTTTAAATATTTAACTCGGTACTGCTCCAATATTTTCTACAGTTCAGCAAGCTTGTCTATAAGAAATGACACTAACTACTATCTTGAACAGCTTGATAACCAGCCCTTGAAATCATGTCCTCAATCCATTTCATTCAGTAACTTAACTCAAAATCGCTACTATTACTTTCTTCTCAATGTGACAACCTCAGTAGGAGAGAGAAACTCATCGGCTTATAAGTGGTACATTGGTGAGTTCCCAACTGATTTCAAGCCATATATTACAATCAACAAACATAGTCATGCATTTGGATTTAAGCATAATGTTCAATTGACACCTTGCAGATACCCAACCTCCAACTGCATCAATCTTTACTGAAACGAATTTCACAAATGCTGCAAATGTCACCATTTTTATTACATTTTGTGAGGCTTGTACTGGCCATGGTGGCTTCAAGTGCGTAAATGCTTCCAGTTGTGATGTAAGTCATTTTTCTACCTTATTTCTTGTACATGATAATAGTGTGATCTGATGTGCTTTGCTCGCTATTTTGTATTATTTTGTAGGTCATGGTGAATGGGCCAGCTAGTTTAAATGCATCTACATTACAAATGGTAGAACCAGATATCACATATAGCTTGGTCATTGATCTCTCAATCAGTAGCATGTATGGACGTGTTGTAGTGAAAATGGCAGATCGGTTTTGTACAGATCAAGCAAGAAATCTGTTTACAAGGAAGAACAATTCAATTGTTATTCATTTTGGTAAGAGTTCAGATAAAGACATCCAAAAGATTGTATCTTTTTTCCAAATGTTTGAAACTGTCAAGCATATCATGATAAAAAAATGCCTCTAGACAGAACTTCACTACATGTTTGAAACTGCCAAGCATATCATGATAAAAAAAATGCCTCTAGACAGAACTTCACAACTTATGAGGGACAACCTCTTTAGTAAATGGTAGGTTCTTGAAATATTCAAACTCTCATGACCCCGTATCAACAAAATCTGATCCGATTAAGAGGAAACTTACCATTCAAAGAAGAAAATCTTAATACTTAGTCATTTCATGTGGAGAAATTTGCAAAAGAAGGGCAATAAATTTTTTTTTATAAGCATTAGCGTTGTCTTTCATCATGATCATGTCAAGCTTTTATACCCTCATTGACTAAATCTTGTATAATATAGAATTTTATTTACAGTTTGTAACCACTGCTTTATTTAGAGTCCACCACAGAAATTTTATTTCTGATCTATCCGAAGAGGCCGAAAGCATATACAAATAGGTGCAAGTTTCTACAACTTTATCCACGTTGGAAGGCGGCGGCATCTATGCTCACAGAGTGCCAAAACGTCCATTGGTGAATGTTGGTGTGCGGCTATTGAAGTCAAATGGTTCAAAAGAAAACACACTTCAAGTACATATAATATTATCAGACTTTAGGTCCACTGGAATTTGTTCCACCATTGTGGTTTTGATAAAAAGCATAATGTCGAGACATGTTTTCTTCCAAAAACTTGATCTATATTCTAATTTTTCTACAGGTTTGTGTTCCTCTGAATCCTATCCATTGTGAACTGCATGTTTCATACCATTTGGTCACTTGTTCTTGCAGAGGATTCATATTGGTTGTTTTGGAAGGTGAGTTTTAATCTTTCTAAAGAAGAGTCTTCCATGAGAACAGATTAGGTTGTAACAACATTATTTTGATTATCTACTATCATTCTACTCCTACAGTTTCTTTCTTCTAATATATACTTTTATATTTTCATTTTTATTTATAAATTTTAGACATTTTCACAGATTAGTATCTTTTGAAATGTTAATTACAACAATTGCTTGATCGATTGCATCCAGTCTCTCTCTTACACAAATATATATTATATATATGATTGTTTTCATTGGTTCTTTTGATGTGGGTTATGAATACTTATTCAGACTGCTTTTAAAACCATATTAGGTAGGAATTGATGTGGGTTATGAATACTTTTTGGTACGTTAATGCTTATTGAGTGTTAGTTGTAGATGGTGATAGGAATACTAGGTCATCATATTAGTGAATTATTGATTGCTCCTAGTTTGCTTGCTACTATGATCTTATGACATGTGAACTGCTAGTGTTTCAATTGTCTTTCTCTAGTGACAAAATGTTTTCTCTTTAACATGAATCCTTGATATTGTTGGTTAAACTCTCCTTCTTACTTGATTATATTATTGATACATAGTCAAATTGTTATTATTTTGTAGGTGAATGAAGAACTTAATTAAACGGAGATGGAATGCCTTTTGCTAAGTGGATCTACTAATTAGGTTAAATTAATTTTGGTTACTTAGGGATTTCCGGAAATTGTTTACAATGTAGCTTGCCTTTTTTTGGATGCTTTTGTGAAGGTTTTGGATTATGTCGTGACGCTTTGGTTACGAATTCGAAGGTTAATGTAAATAGTTTGGATTATGGATGGATTGAAATTGGCTATGTTTTGAATAGTTTGTTTGATTTAGTGCGTGGACGCGCAAGTACGTTCCTTAATGTAAATGGTGATTCATTTTCAATTAATGAAATGGTTCTTATTGAATGTTGCTATCTATATTTTTTTGCATCTTTTGTAAGGCAGGTTTAGTGATTTGAAAGTGTATCCATACTGCAGCATGTTATTAGTAATGTATATATTGCATTTTTATTTATAAAGAAAAATGGATGGTATCTCGCTTCTATGAAAACTGTCACAACTGATGACTACTTGTGTCACTTTTGGTCAGAAAACAACATATTGATCACTGTTTTTGAAAAGCGAGACAACAAAGTTATCTTTCTTGTGACGCTTTTAAGTTATTTCAGTGTCACTTTTGGGTTTAAAGTGACACAAGTAACCATTTTTTTATGTCACTTTGATAACAGAAACTGACACAACAAATGTATTTCTTGAGACGCTTTTACGAACTTTTAGTGACGCCGGCAGATAAGACACTTGCATAGTAATCAGAAAAGCGACACAAACCACTTTTTAAGACACTTTAAAAGTGACTCATTAAGACATTTTTTTTGTAGTGTGTCCAGAGGAAACGTCAGCAGCAAGGCTAGAAATCTAATCCGGGCAAGAGGCCAAGACAACAATAGAACAATCAAGGACAAGCTACATGTGACCACTGTGGCAAGAATCACCCTTCCATTCAATGCTGCAAGGTCACTGGTGGGTGCTTCAAATGTGGTGCTCTTGACCACCAGGTGAAGGATTTCCCAAACATCAGAAATCAAGGCAACAAGCCTCCTCAGCAACCAAGACAAGCACCCCAGTAAAATCGACAAGCAGTACAGAATCAAGCTAGAGGACCTCAGCATCAACAACAGCAACAAGCAAGACAACCACCTCAAAATCAAAATGCCCATCCACAACAGCAAAATAGGAATGCACAACAAGGGAGACAGAATCAGAACCGAGACAGAATCAGAACCGGAATAGACAGCAGCAACAAGGCCGTCTAAATCATTTGAATCAAGCGGACGCAGATGCAGCGGGCAACGTAGTGGAAGGTAAACTCTTTGTTTGTGGAGTAGAAGTAAAAATATTATTTGATCTTGGATCAACTCATTCTTTCATATCTCCTACGTTTGCTAAATTGAATGATGTGCCTGCTAGCAAACTTGAATTTATTTTGACTGTCATAACACCAGTAGGGAAACAAGTTATTTGCAGCACGTATCACCCTAGTTGCACAGTTAATGAGATGTCACTTTACCAGCAGATCTTATTATTTTGGATATGCATGACTTTGATGTCATATTAGGCATGGATTGGTTAGCGGGACATCATGCCACTATGGACTGCTTTAGCAAGACCATTTCTTGTAAATTGGATGGAACACTCTCTGAAGTAGAATTTCCGGAAGAGAAGAGAATCTCACCAGCTAAACTTATTTCTTCATTGTCAGTAGTTAAACTACTGAGAAGTGGATGTGAGGGATTTATAACATTTATCATGGAGGATAAACAATCCCAAGGGGTGGAGGAAATCCCCGTGGTGTGTGAATTTCCATTTGTTTTTCTGGAAGAAATTCCAGGTCTGCCACCAATAAGGGAGATTGAATTCACGATTGAGCTCATGCCAGGGACTGCTCCGATCTCCATTGCTCCATATAGAATGGCTCTGGCAGAATTAGGTGAATTAAAATTACAGTTGCAAGAATTGTTGAAGAAAGGTTTCATTAGACCAAGTATCTCACCTTGGGGAGCCCCAGTGTTATTAGTCAAGTAGAAAGATGGAAGCTTGAGAATGTGTCTAGATTACAGAAGATTGAACCAAGTGACCATTAAAAACAAATATCCATTCCCAAGAATAGATGAGTTGTTTGATCAGTTACAAGGAGCAGAGTATTTTTTGAAGATAGACTTGAGGTCTGTATATCATCAGTTGAGAGTCAGAGAATCAGACGTACCGAAGACAGCATTTCAGACTAGATATGGGCACTATGAATTTTTGGTGATGCCCTTTGGACTAATGAATGCGCCAGCGGTGTTTATGGCACTGATGAACAAAATCTTTGCACCTCACTTAGATCAGTTCACAGTCGTCTTCATTGATGACATATTGGTGTATTCCAAGTCTAGAGAAGATCATGAGCAGCATCTGAGGACGTCACTTAGCTTTTGAGAGACAATCAGTTGTATGCTAAGCTTGGGAAATGTGAATTTTGGCTTAAACAAGTTGCTTTCCTAGGCCATATCATCTCCAAGGAAGGTTTGGCAGTCGATCCGACAAAGATAAAGACAGTTATCAGTTAGGAAAGACCAAAAAATGTGACCGAAATTAGAAGTTTTCTGGGTTTATCAGGCTACTACAGAAGGTTTGTGCAGAGATTTTCATATATTGCAACACCTTTGACCAAACTAACCCAGAAAAATGTGCCATTTGTGTAGTCAGAATAATGTGAATCCAACTTTGAAGAGTTGAAAAAGAGGTTAACCACATCACCTATTCTCACTTTACCTTCGGGCAATGGTGGTTTTGTTGTGTATACCGATGCTTCGAATGTGGGATTAGGTTGTGTGTTGATGCAAGATGGCAAAGTCATAACGTATGGCTCGAGACAATTGAAAGAACACGAGAAAATTTATGTAACGCATGACTTAGAGTTGGCAGTTGTCGTCTTTGCATTGAAGATGTGGAGACACTATCTTTATGGAGAAAATTTTAAAGTACATTCAGACCACCGTAGTCTCCAATATTTATTTTCTCGGAAGGAATTGAACATGAGACAGAGGAGATGGATGGAGTATATCAAAGATTATGATTTTCCAATCAAGTACCATCCAGGAAAAGTGAATGTGGTTACAGATGCTTTGAGCAGGAAGTCAGTGAGTGTGACCAGTTTGCAAGGAACTAACATATTTCAGCAGTTTGAAGACTTGGGAGTGGAATTTCAGCCATTGAGCAAGGGTGTTATGTTTGCAAATGTGTCAGTGTCTGAACCAGTTTTCATTCAGAAAATCAAGGAGAATCAGTTGGAAGATCCAGATTTGGCAAAAATTGTAGAGCACATCTCAAAACGTCCGGATTTTCGAGTTGTGGATGGAGTATTGTACTTTCGTGACCGACTATGTGTTCCTAATATTGATAATTTAATGAATGAAATTATGGTTGAAGCTCACAGCACAAAGTATTCTATGCACCCGAGGAGCACGAAGATGTATCATAATTTGAAGAACAGATTTTGGTGGAACAATATGAAGAGGGAAATTGCAGCTTTCGTCTCGGTGCATGACTTGTCAATTAATCAAGGCAGAACATCAGAAGCCACCAGGTCTTTTACAACCATTGGAGATCCCACAGTGGAAATGGGAACATCTCACCATGGATTTCGTCTCGGGATTACCCACTGAAAGTCCTTGAAGATCCTAACCCTAGAGGGGGGGGGGGGTGAATAGGGTGTGCTACAAATATGACCAATTAAGACAAATTTTAATTTCTTAACATAAACTAGTCACATGTGATGATTAATCAAACAATATGCGGAAGCTAATATAAACAATCACCACAAAAGCATGCACCACAACACAAAGGTTTATAGTGGTTCGGCCTCAATACCGACGTCCACTACCGGCATGTGATCCAATCACCCCACCGGATTTCCACTATTTATGCTTTTTACTAGGCTAAGCAATAACCCTTACAATGTTGTTTTTCTAGGCTAAACAACAACCTCTCAATGTGCTTTTCTAGGCTAAGCAATAACCTTTACAAGATGCTTTTCTTAGGCTAAGCAATAACCTTTACACAATGCTTTTCTTAGGCTAAGCAATAACCTTTACAAAAGAGATTTCTCAAAGAAGGTGTCTTTACAAAAGATCACTCTAAGAGATACAATTTAAGCACAATGAAATTGCCTCTTAAATAGGCTAATATGAAAGTGAATAACAAACTCACACAAACACTAAAAGGATGCAAATGTGTATGCTCATGATGTGAGTGTGTGATAACTTCAATCAAGTTTAAAAAGAAAGCTCAAACAAACTATATGCTTAAAGCATTTCAAAGTTTAATGCACATAAAAGATTTGATTGAAGTTTAATGCAAATCACATGTATGAAAATCAACTTGTTAATGATATGAAAATCAAAGACTAACAAGTTGTATGAAAATGACTAACTTAGACCATGTGATGCATGTGCAATGTTGTTTTCAAAACCAAATAAATTTTTCTAAAGTTTAAATGAATGAAAACAACAAGTAATGTTTCAACCAAGAAAATGAATCATGCTATATAAAAGAAATCAAAGATTTAGGCTAAGCATGATTAAGAAAGTTTTAAAAACAACTTGGATGAAAACAAAGTGAAGAATCCAATCTTAATTACATCAAAGATTAAGAGAAGAATGGATTCATCACATCATAGATATCATGCTCTAAATCATTTACCAATAACTTAAACATAGCATGTAAACTATGATTAAGAGAGGTAGAGCTTACTTAGAGATTTAACTTCATTAATCCAAGCTTTAGGTCTCCAAATGACTCTTTGGTCTCTCATAGTTCATCCCCTTTTCTTTGTCTCAAAGCTCCTCAAAAGAGTTTCCAAAAAAATCTTCAACTTTTGCAAAGGAATGAATTTCAATTTATACTCAAAAAGTTGAGTTTTGCGAGTGCCCGGTCGACAGGGCCCGGTCAACCTGGCCTTCACAACGGTCAGAAAGATGACCGTTGGAAGAGCCAACGGCACTCTACAGGACCCGGTCGACCGGCCACACTGCAGGTCGACCACCCCCTAGGACCAAAATTCCCAATTTTGCATATTTAAAAGTTTTTTCTTTAGGGAACTTTTTGAGCCACTAAACCAAGCTGAAAAACATGTTTTAAACCAAACTAAGATGTTTAAAAACATGAAACACAAAAAGCCTAAAAAGATTTGAAAGATTTTAAAACATAGGCTTGCTTGATTTCTAAAACTCTTTTAAAAAACAAATGCATCCAAGTTTTAAAAGTAAATCATACATAAATCAATACTTTTACAAATCTTAAAAGCAATGCATGAATAAATCAAGATTTCAAGTTTTTCTAAATCAATGCAAGTGTGTGAATCAAATGATGCTCAAATGATTATGCATCCATCAAATTGCAAACTACAAAATACCTAACAATCTCCCCCTTTGCAATTTGATGGCAACACACTCACCACTGAATTTACACACTAAGTCTTCAGCTCCCCCTCAGCTGGACAAGTCTTGAAATCTTCTTGGATGCTCCTCCTCTTAGCTTGGGCTCTTGGGCTCTTTTCTTCAATCTTCTTGATGCTTGGAGCTTGATCATTCTTCAAGCTTTCTTTTCATCTTCCTCTCTATGGCCAAGCATCTTCTTTAGCTCCAAGCTTTCTTTCTTCTATTAGCTCTCCCCCTTTGACCATTCCTCTCTCTCCCCTTGTAGAAGATCATACACAACTCTCCTTAGGAAGCTTGGACATTCTCTTCACCCTTTTGAGAACTTGAATGCTCTCTCCCCCTTTGACATTAAATTGCAAAGGTACCTACACACATGAAATAAGGAAAATACCTTTAGTAGCACCTGTTAACATAAGAAATCGAAAATGAAATACATAACAGGTTATCATGTATGGAAGTAGTCTCTAAGGGTTCAAAGTCAACCCAAGGGTCAATTTGATCAAAACTAATACTTCCTATGAAGGTTTACACTCCCCCTCAATCCATTCTCTTCTTTTGTCAAACTTTTGACAAGATATAACTATTTGGTTCAAGAAGTAGATGGTTTAACCAAATGAGGGTCAACTTCAAGGAAAGGATTAGATTCATTTAACTATAAGGCTCAATATGATCAAATTACCAAAAGAAAGCAAGGTCTAATGAGAAAAGCAATCATGGATACCAATTGGAAAAACAAAGAATACCAATTGAGATTTAAAGATAAGTCTATTAAACACAATCACTCTAAAGTGGATTTAAAAATATAACTATTAGGAAAAATCCAAATTAGAGCTATCCATGATGAAATGGGGTTTATTAATCATAGCATCAAATAATCTAACTATGGAAAGCATATGCTATGAAGGTTTTGAAAATCATTTCATTCAATCAATAAATATGACTTATTAAAGTGCAAGATGAGTGAAATGAAATTCAAGCATGAAGCCAACCTCAACTAATAACCAACCAATATTATGAACACATAAACATGGAGGTCATGAGATATACCTATATGAGCAAGAGAGGTGGCAAACAAGAACATTATGATGCTAATGGAATGTGACATGGAATGTAAACATATAACTATTAAGATCAATCCAATGTACACAAGGTCTATCACATACACAAGATAAGATATCAATTGGATATGAAATCAGTGGAAAGTTATACCAAATGAAACCAATTGAATATGACAACATGATTAATAGCAAGGATGTGACAAACACAAAATTCCATCAAGCATCATAAATGGATATTCATCATTTTTAAAGATATGACTATTGAGCATAGTGATGAACAAGAGAAATTGCAATGCAAAAAGATATGACTTGGTAAATCATGCAATTTTCAGAGTGTCAAAATCATATGAATTCAACTACTAAGATATCCATCAAACATATAGGTATATGAGGAATGAATTTCAAAGAGTTTCATATGATCAAGATCACTACTATGAAGTTGAAACATGTATAAGAATGACATCATTTAGGGAATACACATGAATCAACATCATAACCATCCAAATAGAAATGACTATAAGGCATAGAGGATGGATTTGAGAGTTCTAGTATGGTATCTTCAAATATAACTAAGATCACAACCATACATGGAACCAATTGTTATTTGCATATAAAAAGAATAACTAAATAAGCAAAGATGCAAACAACATACATTTCCATTTCTAAGATAATGAAACCAAAAGAAAAGGAAATGGGAACATGGAACATGCTTAGATGATTATAACTTTTGATGTTATAGAGCATTTCCATTCAAACAATCTTCAAATCATTTTGATAAACAAAATCCAACAATGAGCATAAAAAGAATGATTTTGAAGATCAATTTTCAACATTGTATTTTAAAAGATATAACTTAAATGAAACACATACAAGTTGATTTTTCAAAAGAATGATTTTCCATATAAAAGTATAACTTAGGAATCCATGGAAAAACTTGAATTGATTCAAATCATTTGTTCAAATAATATGACATCTACACAAATGATTTTGCAACAATTGATCATGAAGAGTCTAGCTATGAAAGCTTTTGAAATCACAATCAATTAATCATGTATAGAAATGCAATGCAAGGCATATAACTAAATGTGAGCAATAAGCAAATCTAACATGATGAAATTATAATCAAATGATTTTGAAAACCATGATATGTAACCAAAATGGTGCATGAAGACAAAATCAATTGATCATAAAGAAACAATGCATTTTAAGAAATGTAACTAAGAAAGAACAAAATGCAAATGCAACATGACCAACAATATGATTTAACTATAAAGAGTAGGTTGGTCAAGGAGGTTCAAGGCCTTAAGGTTTGTCTAAGTAGATAACTTTAGGAATCCACCTAAGGTCTTGAGAGGGTTGAACTTTGAGGTCTAGTTTAGAATTCTCACCAACTAAAGGAGATTTGACTTGATAAATTTTCAATTTAAACTTATCACCATGATATTTATATTTGACTAAATTTAGCTTAGATTGGTGATTAGTCTTTTGATGTTGGTGAGTTTGTTTCTTTGGGGATTTGTTCATTTTTCTTTTCTTCTTATATTCTCCCTTTACTTGACTTTTGAATTTTAAATTTAACTTTGTTACTTTCTTCAAAAGTTCTTTCATCAGTTGACATAAGGGAGATAGGTTGAGAAGCTTTTTGTTCATAGATTCTTTTAAGCTTGGTTTAACTCACTACAACAGATTACACCTTCAGTGACGTTTTTTTTTCGTCGCTGAAAGTCCAAAAAACGTCGGTAAAACCTTTACCGACGTTTTTTTTTTCGTCGGGCAGTCGTCGGCAAAAAAATGTCAAGAAAATACCTTACCGACGAATTAATTTTTCGTCGGTAAAATTATCATTTTCACCGATGCTTTTTTATTTTTTACCGACGTTTTTTATCGTCGGAAAAATTAATAAGAAAAATAAAAAATAAATTAAAATACTCTACCGACGTTTTTTTTCGTTGGTAATATTAAAAAAATAAAAATAAAAATATTTTACCGACGTTTTATTGTGCGTCGGTAAAAATAAAAGAAAAATAAAAAAAATCAAAATACAATTACCGACGTTTTTTTTCATCAGTAATATTAAAAAAATAAAAATAAAAATATTTTACCGACGTTTTATTGTGCGTCGGTAAAAATAAAATAAAATAAAAAATCAAAATACAATTACCGACGTTATTTTTTCGTCGGTAAAATAAACTTAAAAAAAATTAAAAAAAAGTACTGACGTTATTTTTTTGTCAGTAAAAATGCCTTCACCGACGAAAATTTCATTTTCGTCAGTGAAAGTATATTATTTTTTTAAAATCGACTTTTTTGTTTTTCGTTTAAATTTTCCTGTAAACCTGCTTATACACCTGTAAGAAAAAATAAAACTACTCATACTACAATCAATAATACATCCAAACAAAATCATCCACATTCTTCATCAAATCATTCATCTCCTTAAATAAACAGTACAATTAATAAACATACAGTCGAATAAAAATGTCTAAATTAATAAAAATACAGTCGAATAAAAATGTCCAATATACATATACAAATAAACTAAAAACAACACCAAAGTGTGCATCCGATCAGAAAGTGTCCATCAATCTGCAATGACAAAAACAAAAACAAAATTAGTATCTCTTGAATTAATGAAATTATAAACGAAAGATATACATAAATTATAAAAATCGTCAGCAAAATCGGCTCTAATTCCCTAACCGTGAGACCAATCTGCGAGCGGTCAGTTCCTACATGTTACTCTACCCCCGAGCGAACCTCCCGTGCCGGTCCCCGAATTTTTCGGATGCGGATTCCCGTTCCAGACCCCCGGGAGGCCGTTTTCGAGCCTAAGAGTTGGAAAAGAGTCGGTTTCCGGCTCTAATTCCCTAATCGTGAGTCCAATCTACGAGCCATCAGTTTCTACAGGTTACTCTACCCCCGAGCGAACCACCCGTGCCGGTCCCCAAATTTTTCGGTCGCCGATTCCCGTTCCGGACCCCCGGGGGGCCGTTTTCGAGCCTAAGTGTTGGAAAAGAGTATGTTTCCGGCTCTAATTCCCTAACTGTGAGTCCAATCTGCGAGTCGTCAGTTCCGACATGTTACTCTACCCCCGAGCGAACCACCCGTGCCGATCCCCGAATTTTCTGGTCACCGATTCCCGTTCCGCACCCCCGGGGGGCCGTTTTCGAGCCTAAGTGTTGGAAAAGAGTCGGTTTCCGGATCTAATTCCCTAACCGTGAGTTCAATCTGCGAGCCGTCAGTTCCTACAGGTTACTCTACCCCCGTACGAACCGTCCGTGCCGGTCCCTAATTTTTCAGGTCGCCGATTCGCTTTTCGGACCCCCGGCGGGCCGTTTTCGAGCCTAAGTGTTGGAAAAGAGTAGGTTTCGGCTCTAATTCCGTAACCGTGAGTCCAATCTGCGAGCCGTCAGTTTCTACAGGTTACTCTACCCCCGTGCGAACCGTCGGTGCCGGTCCCCGATTTTTTCGGAAGACGATTGGCGTTCCGGACCCCCGGGGGCTGTTTTCGAGCCTCAGTGTTGGAAAAGAGTCCGTTTTCGACTCTAATTCCCTAACCGTGAGTCCAATCTGCGAGCCGTTAGTTCCTACAGGTTACTCTACCCCCATGCGAACCGTCCGTGCTAGTCCCCGAATTTTCCAGTCGCCGATTCGCGTTCCGGACCCCCGGGGGCCCGTTTTCGAGCCTGAGTGTTGGAAAAGAGTCCGTTTTCGACTCTAATTCCCTAACCGTGAGTCCAATCTACGAGCCGTCAGTTCCTACATGTTACTCTACCGCAGTACGAACCGTCCGTGCCGGTCCCCGATTTTTCCGGTCTCCGATTCGCATTCTGGACCCCCGGGGGGCCGTTTTCGAGCCTAAGTGTTGGAAAAGAGTCCGTTTTCGGCTCTAATTCCCTAACCATGAGACCAATCTGTGAACCATCAATTCCTACAGGTTACTCTACCCCCGTGTGAACCGTCCGTGCCGGTCCCCGATTTTTCCGGTCGCCGATTCGCGTTCCGGACCCCCGGGGGCCGTTTTCGAGCCTAAGTGTTGGAAAAGAGTCCGTTTTCGACTCTAATTCCCTAACCGTGAGTCCAATCTGCGAGCCGTCAGTTCCTACAGGTAAATCTACCCCCGTGCGAACCGTCCGTACTGGTCCCTAATTTTTCCAGTCGCCGATTCGCGTTCCGGACCCCCGGCGGGCCGTTTTCAAGCCTAAGTGTTGGAAAAGAGTCGGTTTTCGGCTCTAATTCCCTAACCGTGAGTCCAATCTACGAGCCGTCAGTTCCTACATGTTACTCTACCCCCGAGCGAAACACCCGTGCCAATCCCCGAATTTTCCGGTCGCCGATTCCCGTTCCGGACCCCCGGGGGGCCGTTTTTCGAGCCTAAGTGTTGGAAAAGAGTCGGTTTCCGGCTCTAATTCCCTAACCGTGAGTCCAATCTGCGAGCCGTCAGTTCCTACAGGTTACTCTACCCCCGTACGAACCGTCCGTGCCGGTCCCCGATTTTTCCGGTCGCCGATTCGCTTTTCGGACCGCCGGCAGGCCGTTTTCGAGCCTAAGTGTTGGAAAAGAGTAGGTGTTCGGCTCTAATTCCCTAACCGTGAGTCCAATCTGTGAGCCGTCAGTTCCTACAGGTTACTTTACCCCCGTGCGAACCGGCCGTGCTGGTCCCCGATTTTTCCGGTCGACGATTCGCGTTCTGGACCCCCGGGGGCCGTTTTCGAGCCTAAGTGTTGGAAAAGAGTCGGTTTTCGGCTCTAATTCCCTAATCGTGGGTCCAATCTGCAAGCCGTCAGTTCCTACAGGTTACTCTATCCCCGTGCGAACCGTCCGTGCCGGTCCCCGATTTTTCCGGTAGCCGATTCGCGTTCCGGACGCCCGGGGGCCCATTTTCGAGCCTGATTGTTGGAAAAGAGTCCATTTTTTAATCTAATTCCCTAACCGTGAGTCCAATCTGCGAGCCGTCATTTCCGACAGGTTACTCTACCGCCGTACGAACCGTCCGTGCCGGTCCCCGATTTTTCCGGTCGCCGATTCGCGTTCCGGACCCCCCGGAGGCTGGTTTCGAGTCTAAGTGTTGGAAAACAGTCGGTTTTCGGCTCTAATTCCCTAACCGTGAGTCTAATCTGCGAGCCGTCAGTTCCTATAGGTTACTCTAACCCCGTGCGAACCGTCCGTGCCAGTCCCCGATTTTTCCGGTCGCTGATTCGCGTTCCGGACCCCGGGGGGCCGTTTTCGAGCCTGAGTGTTGGAAAAGAGTTCGTTTTCGACTCTAATTCCCTAACCGTGAGTCCAATCTGCGAGCCGTCAGTTCCTACATGTTACTCTACCGCAGTACGAACTGTCCGTGCCGGTCCCCGATTTTTCCGGTCTCCGATTCGCATTCCGGACCCCCGGCGGGCCGTTTTCGAGCCTAACTGTTGGAAAAGAGTCCGTTTTCGGCTCTAATTCCCTAACCATGAGACCAATCTGCGAGCCGTCAGTTCCTACAGGTTACTCTACCCCGTGCGAACTGTCTGTACCGGTCCCCGATTTTTCCGATCGCCGATTCGTGTTCCGGACCCCCGGCGGGCCGTTTTCGAGCCTAAGTGTTGGAAAAGAGTCGATTTCCGGCTCTAATTCCCTAACCGTGAGTCCAATCTGCGAGCCGTCAGTTCCTACTGGTTACTTTACCCCCGTGCGAACCGTCCGTGCTGGTCCCTGATTTTTCCGGTCGCCGATTCGCTTTTCGGACCCCCGGCAGGCCGTTTTCGAGCCTAAGTGTTGGAAAAGAGTCGATTTTCGGCTCTAATTCCCTAACCGTGAGTCCAATCTGTGAGCCGTCAGTTCCTATAGGTTACTCTACCCCCGTACGAACCGTCCGTGCTAGTTCCCGATTTTTCCGGTCGCCGATTCGCTTTCCGGACCCCCGGCGGGCCATTTTCGAGCTTAAGTGTTGGAAAACAGTCAGTTTTCGGCTCTAATTCCCTAACCATGAGTCCAATCTGCGATCCGTCAGTTCCTAAATGTTACTCTACCCCCGAGGGAACCACCCGTGCCGGTCCCCGAATTTTCCGGTAGCCGATTCGCGTTCCGAACCCCCGGGGGGGCCGTTTTCGAGCCTAAGTGTTGGAAAAGAGTCGGTTTCCGGCTCTAATTCCCTAACCGTGAGTCCAATCTGCGAGCCGTCATTTCCTACAGGTTACTGTACCCCCGTGCGAACCGTCCGTGCCGGTCCCCAATTTTTCCGGTCGCCGATTCGCGTTCCGGACCCCCAGCGGGCCGTTTTCGAGCCTTAGTGTTGGAAAAGAGTCGGTTTCCGGCTCTAATTCCCTAACCGTGAGTCCAATCTGCGAGCCGTCAGTTCCTACAGGTTACTCTACCCCCGTACGAACCGTCCGTACCGGTCCCTGATTTTTCCGGTCGCCGATTCGCTTTTCGGACCCCCGGCAGGCCGTTTTCGAGCCTAAGTGTTGGAAAAGAGTCGGTTTTCGGCTCTAATTCCCTAACCGTGAGTCCAATCTGCGAGCCGTCAGTTCCTACAGGTTACTCTACCCCCGTACGAACCGTCCGTGCCGGTCCCTGATTTTTCCGGTCGCCGATTCGCTTTCTGGACCCCCGGGGGGCCGTTTTCGAGCCTATGGTGTTGGAAAAGAGTCCGTTTTCGTCTCTAATTCCCTAACCGTGAGTCCAATCTGCGAGCCGTCAGTTCCTACAGGTTAGTCTACCCCCATGCGAACCGTCCGTGCCGGTCCCCGATTTTTCCGATCGCCGATTCGCTTTCAGGACCCCCGGCGGGCCTTTTTCGAGCCTAAGTGTTGGAAAATAGTCGGTTTTCGGCTCTAATTCCCTAACATTGTGTCCAATCTGCGAGCCGTCAGTTCCTACAGGTTACTCTACCCCCGAAAGTATGATAATGCAATCAAGGATTACATTGATGAACGAGTATTTTTTGATGAGAAAGATTACGATAATGCAATCAAGGATGACAGGGATGCACAAGTAATTGTTGGTGAGAGAGAGTATGATAATGCAATCATGGATGACAAAGATGAACGAGTATTTGTTGATGAGAAAGATTGTGATAATGCAATCAAGGATGACATAGATGAACGAGTATTTGTTGATGAGAAAGATTATGATAATGCAATCAAGGATGACATAGATGAACGAGTATTTGTTGATGAGAAAGATTATGATAATGCAATCAAGGATGACATAGATGAACGAGTATTTGTTGATGAGAAAGATTATGATAATGCACTCGTACTGTGCATTTAAAATTTGTTCAAATCCTACATTTTGAGTGTTTATAAATTAATAACACAAATGATATGTTATTTGTTCAAGAAAGCATTCTACTAACCAAAGAGTCGCATCATGATCTGAAAGTCCTTAGGATCCTAACCCTAGAGGGGGGGGGGGGGGGGGGGGTTGAATGGGGTGAGCTACAATTGTGACCAATTTAGACCAATTTTAATTTCATAAAACAAACTAGTCACAAGTGATGATAAACAATCAAAATGCGGAAGCTAATAAAACAATCATCACAAAGGCAAGCACCACAACACAAAGGTTTATAGTGGTTCGGTCTCAATGCCTACGTCCACTACCGGCTTGTGATCCAATCACCCCACCGGATTTCCACTATGTATGCTTTTTACTAGGCTAAGCAATAACCCTTACAATGTTGTTTTTCTAGGCTAAACAACAACCTCTCAATGTGCTTTTCTAGGCTAAGCAATAACCTTTACAAGATGCTTTTCTTAGGCTAAGCAATAACCTTTACAAATAAAGATTTCTCTAAGATGGTGTCTTCACAAAAGAACACTCTAAGAGATACAATTAAAGCACAATTGAATTGCCTCTACATAGGCTAATATGAAAGTGTAATTCAAATTACAAACATACACTAAATGAGCTAAAGTGTGTGCACAAGTGTATGAATGCTTTTCTTCAATCAATTTCTACAATGAAGCTCCTAAATGAATGCATGATGCATTTTAAAATCAAAGCTTATAAAATGATGATTGAAGATAAAACTAATCACATAAAAGATTCAAACAACTTTGAAGAAATGAAACAAACAAGTTGTATGAATGTTAAAGTCTAAGAACACATGTGATTAGGAAAAGAGAGTTTGCAAACCAAACTAATTTACCAAAGATGATATTGAGTTTGCAACACAACTCTAGAAATCATGCATAAGTGAAAATACAAAGATTTAAGCATGCATGGATTTCATTTTAATGGAAATCAAAATACAAGTAAAGTGTACCTTTTTAAAACTCAAGTATTTGATTTCCAAATAGCCCTCTAGCCTTTCCAACTTCTTCCCCTTTCCTTGGCTCCAAAATGGTCTCAAAAGTTCATGTATCAAGCCTTGAAAAAGGTTGGAAATGAATGGACTTTATAGCAAAAAAGTGCCCAACGGCTAGTCCTCGGTCGACCTGCAAACAGGTCTCGGTCGACCGGGATCACAACGGTAAAAAAAGTGACCGTTGGAGCTCCAGGGACCCAGTCAGCCAGCAGTGTCGCCGGTCGACCGGGACCCTTGGGCCGGTCGACCGGCGACACTGTTGGCCGACCCCCTGCACTACACCAAAAATCGGAAATTGGAACGGAAAAGCGTTCCTAATCCTCCCGTTCCTAATCCGTTAAACCGTTCCAATTTCCGTTCCAATTTGGATTAGGAACGGTTGGTACCAAATTGGAACGGAAATTGGAACGGTTTAACGAATTAGGAACGGGAGGATTAGGAACGCTTTTCCGTTCCAAATTTCGATTTTTGGTGTAGTGCTGGGGCCAGAATTTCCAAAAAATCATATTTCAAAGTTTTTTCTTAGGGGAACTTTTGGCCACTAAATCAAGCTTGAATAACATGTTTTAAATCAAACGAAGATGTTTAAAAAACATGAAACACACAAAGCCTAAATTGATTCGAAACTTTAAATCCAAAGGCTAGCTTGATTTGATAAAACTCTTTTCTCATAAAAATGCATACAAAAATTATTCTGAAAGTGATGAATGTATGCAAGGCACAAACCTAAATTCTCAATATGATTTCTCAAAAATAATGCACAAAGAATTAGGTTTTGAAAAGAGTTTGGATTCTAAAACCAATGCATCCAAGTTTAAAACCAAAACATGCATAAAACAAAACTTTTACAAAACTTAAAAGCAATGCATGTATAAAACCAGATTTCAAGATATTCTAAAACAATGCATGAGTGTAAATTCAAATGATATGAATATGTTAATGCATCCATCAAATTGCAAATACAAAATCCCTAACAATCTCCCCCTTTGCAATTTGATGGAAACTTACTTATCATTGAATTAACACAACAAGTCTTCAGCTCCCCCTAAGCTGGACAAGTCTTGAAATCTTCTTGGATGCTCCTCCTCTTAGCTTGGGCTCTTAGGCTCTCTTCTTCAATCTTCTTGATGCTTAGTGCTTGATCAATCTTCAAGCTTTCTATTCATCTTCCTCTCTTTGGCCAAGCATCTTCTTTAGCTCTAAGCTTTCTTTCTTCTATTTCCTCTCCCCCTTTGACCATGCCTCTCTCTCCCTTTGGCATGGTATGCATTCACTCCCCTTTAGAAGATCATACACAACTCTCCCCTCAGGAAGCTTGGACATTCTCTTCACCCTCTTGAGAACTTGAATGCTCTCTCCCCCTTTGAAGAGTAGGAGATCTTTGAGTACTTGAACTCTCTCCCCCTTTGACATTAAATTGCAAAGGTACCTACACACATGAAACAAGGAAAATACCTTTTAGTAGCACCTGTTAACAAATGAAATCGAAAATGAAATACATAACAGGCTAACATGTATGGAAGTTATCTCTAAGGGCTCAAAGGCAATCCAAGGGTCAATTTGATCAAAACTAATACTTCCTATGAAGGTTTACACTACCCCTCAATCCATTCTCTTCTTTTGTCAAACTTTTGACAAGATTTAACTATTAGATGCAAGAAGAAGATGGTTTAACCAAATGAGGGTCAACTTCAAGGAAAGGATTAGATTCATTTAACTATAAAGCACAATATGATCAAATTGCCAAAAGAAAGCAAGGTCAATGGGAAAAACAATCATGGATACCAATTGGAAAAACAAAGAATACCAATTGAGATTTAAAGATAAGTCTATTAAACACAATCACTCTAAAATGGATTTTAAAAGTATAACTATTAGGAAAAATCCAAATTAGAGCTATCCATGATATGGGGTTTACTAAACATAGCATTAAATAATTTAACTATGGAAAGCATATGCTATGAAGGTTTTGAAAATCATTTCATTCAAACAATAAATATGACTATTAATGTGCAAGAATGAGTGAAATGAAATTCAATCATGAAGCCAACCTCAACTAATAACCAACCAACATTATGAAC
Source organism: Cinnamomum chago (assembly GCA_038049695.1). Taxonomy (NCBI): domain Eukaryota; kingdom Viridiplantae; phylum Streptophyta; class Magnoliopsida; order Laurales; family Lauraceae; genus Cinnamomum; species Cinnamomum chago. The sequence continues at coordinate 26,305,911 of CP142460.1, forward strand.
ACATAAACATGGTGGTCATGAGATATACCTATAAGAGCAAGAGAGGTGGCCAACATGAACATTATGATGCTAATGGTGTGTGACATGGAACAAATATATAACTATCAAGCTTAATCCAATGTACACACGGTCTATCACATTCACAAGAAATCAAACCAATAGAAAATTATACCAATTAAAATCAATTGAATTTGACAACATGATTAAGAGCAAGAATGTGACAAACACAAAATTCCATCAAGCATCATAAATGGATATTCATCACTTTGTAAGATAAAACTAATGAGCATAGAGATGAACAAGGCAAATTGCAATGCAAAAGGATATGACTTGGTAAAGCATGCAATTTCCAAAGTGTCAAAATCATATGAATTCAACATCTAAGATATCCATCAAACATATAGAAATATGAGGAATAGATTTCAAAGAGTTTCATATGATCAAGAACACTACTATGAAGTTGAAAAATGTATAAGGATGATATCACTTAGAGAAAACACATGGATCAACATCATAACCATCCAAAAAAAATATGACTAGATTGCATAGAGGATGGATTTGAGTTCTAGTATGGTTTCTACAAATATAATAAATAACACAACCATACATGGAACCAATAGTCATTTGCATATAAAAAGAATAACTAAATAAGCAAATATGCAAACAACATACATCTCCATTTCTAAGATAATGAAACCAAAAGAAAAGGAAATGTGAACATGGAACATGCTTAGATGAATATAACTAATGATGTTATAGAGCATTTCCATTCAAACAATCTTCAAATCATTTTGATAAACAAAATCCAACAATGAGCATAAAAAGAATGATTTTGAAGATCAATTTTCAACATTATATTTTAAAAGATATGACTTAAATGAAACACATACAAGTTGAATTTTTCAAAACAATGATTTTCCATATTAAAATATAACTTAGAAGTCTATGGAAAAACTTGAATTGATTCAAATCATTTGTTCAAAAAAAAAACTTACTATGACATCTACACAAATGATTCAACAACAATTGATCATGAATAAATTAGCTATGAAAGCTTTTAAAATCACAATCAATTAATCATGTAGAAATGCAATGCAAAACATAAAACTAAATGAGTGCAAAAAGCAAATCAAACATGATGAAATTATAATCAAAAGATTTTGAAAACCATGATATGTAACAAGAATGGTGCATGTAAACAAAATCAATTGACCATAAAGAAACAATGCATTTTAATAAATGTAACTATATAGAAACAAAATGCAATGCAACATGACCAACAAAGTGATTTAACTATTAAAGAATAGGTTGGTCAAGGAGGTTCAAGGCCCTAAGGTTTGTTTAAGTGAATAACTTTAGGAATCCACCTAAGGTCTTGAGAGGGTTGAACTTTGAGGTCTAGTTTTGGAGTCCTACCAACTATAGGAGATTTTACTTGATAAATTTTCAATTTAAACTTATCACCATGATATTTAGATTTGACTAAATTTAGCTTAGAATGGTGATTAGTCTTTTGAGGTTGGTGGGTTTGTTTCTTTGGGGATTGATTCACTTTTCTTTTCTTCTTATTTTCTCCCTTTACTTGACTTTTGAATTTTAAATTTAACTTAGTAACTTTCTTCAAAAGTTCTTTCATGGGTTGATATAAGGGAGATAGGTTGAGAAGCTTTTTGTTCATAGATTCTTTCAAGCTTGGTTTAACTTGTTTAAACTTTTTAGAATCTATCTTAGGAGACTCCATTTTAAATGATTTAACTTGTTTAGTCTTTTTGGAGTCTTCTTTGTTTCTTAGTGTCTTACCCTTCATAGATTTAGATTCTACCTTCTTGAGTTCAAAGATGGGTTTAGACACATGGCTTCTTCTTCTTAGTTTGCACTCAAACGTAAAATGCCCTTCAATGCCACAATAATTACATTTGGTTTTGGGCAAAGGAGAAAGAGTGCTAGAGAAAGAGGACTCACCTTTCACAAAAGTGTTGGTGAATTTAGGGTCATATGACATATTCCTATTAAATCCAAGACCCGTCCTATCTCCATGAGGTTTACCCAATTTAAGTAATTTTTCAAGTCTTTCTTCACTTTGGGTAAACTTGCACTCATACTTTTGTTTATATCCTTCAAGATAAGTGACTTTGGTTATAAGGATTGAATTTTCATTTTTGACTTTTGAAAGTTCATTTTCAATTTCCTTATATTTGATTAGCTCTTCATTGACAAGTTTTAATTCAAGTTTTAGTTCATTAACAACATTAGGTCCAAGTTCTAAGGTTTTTAACTTACTTTTAATAAACTTGGATTCTAAATTGTTAAAATCTTTGTCTTGCCTTTTTATATGATCTTTTAAATTTAAATTTTCTTTTTCAAGATCATTATAACTTATCTTAATTTCCTTTAGTTCATCTTTGATATTGGATAAGTTATTTAGGGAGATCATAAACTTAGAGTCTAGACACTTTATCACTTCTTCTTTCTCTCTAAGCTCATCTTTTGAAGAGACTAGCTCGTTGTTTAGTCTTTTTGATTCTTCTCTTAAACTTATATTCTTCTTGTGAAGCTTTAAAGATAATGTATATAATTCTTCACAGGCTTGTTGAAGATCATCTTCATTTTCATCATATTCTTCTTCTTCATTTAATTCACATTGAGATTCTTTTAATTGAATATTTGAATCTCCAATAGATGCAAGAATGAGAGGTCTAGGAGAATCTACCTAAAAGTCTAAACAATCTAGCTTAGTGGAATCCATTTCAATAGAGTTCATTCAAACACAAATCTAGGGTTATAAACTCTAGGTTTTTACACCTAATCAAGAGTTCCAAACACTTGATCCTAAAAGATAGAGCACGAGGCTCTGATACCAATTGAAAGTCCTTAGGATCCTAACCCTAGAGGGGGGGGGGGGTGAATAGGGTGAGCTACAATTGTGACCAATTTAGACCAATTTTAATTTCATAAAACAAACTAGTCACAAGTGATGATAAACAATCAAAATGCGGAAGCTAATAAAACAATCATCACAAAGGCAAGCACCACAACACAAAGGTTTATAGTGGTTCAGCCTCAATGCCTACGTCCACTACCGGCTTGTGATCCAATCACCCCACCGGATTTCCACTATGTATGCTTTTTACTAGGCTAAGCAATAACCCTTACAATGTTGTTTTTCTAGGCTAAACAACAACCTCTCAATGTGCTTTTCTAGGCTAAGCAATAACCTTTACAAGATGCTTTTCTTAGGCTAAGCAATAACCTTTACAAGATGCTTTTCTTAGGCTAAGCAATAACCTTTACAAATAAAGATTTCTCTAAGATGGTGTCTTCACAAAAGAACACTCTAAGAGATACAATTAAAGCACAATTGAATTGCCTCTACATAGGCTAATATGAAAGTGTAATTCAAATTACAAACATACACTAAATGAGCTAAAGTGTGTGCACAAGTGTATGAATGCTTTTCTTCAATCAATTTCTACAATGAAGCTCCTAAATGAATGCATGATGCATTTTAAAATCAAAGCTTATAAAATGATGATTGAAGATAAAACTAATCACATAAAAGATTCAAACAACTTTGAAGAAATGAAACAAACAAGTTGTATGAATGTTAAAGTCTAAGAACACATGTGATTAGGAAAAGAGAGTTTGCAAACCAAACTAATTTACCAAAGATGATATTGAGTTTGCAACACAACTCTAGAAATCATGCATAAGTGAAAATACAAAGATTTAAGCATGCATGGATTTCATTTTAATGGAAATCAAAATACAAGTAAAGTGTACCTTTTTAAAACTCAAGTATTTGATTTCCAAATAGCCCTCTAGCCTTTCCAACTTCTTCCCCTTTCCTTGGCTCCAAAATGGTCTCAAAAGTTCATGTATCAAGCCTTGAAAAAGGTTGGAAATGAATGGACTTTATAGCAAAAAAGTGCCCAACGGCTAGTCCTCGGTCGACCTGCAAACAGGTCTCGGTCGACCGGGATCACAACGGTAAAAAAAGTGACCGTTGGAGCTCCAGGGACCCAGTCAGCCAGCAGTGTCGCCGGTCGACCGGGACCCTTGGGCCGGTCGACCGGCGACACTGTTGGCCGACCCCCTGGGGCCAGAATTTCCAAAAAATCATATTTCAAAGTTTTTTCTTAGGGGAACTTTTGGCCACTAAATCAAGCTTGAATAACATGTTTTAAATCAAACGAAGATGTTTAAAAAACATGAAACACACAAAGCCTAAATTGATTCGAAACTTTAAATCCAAAGGCTAGCTTGATTTGATAAAACTCTTTTCTCATAAAAATGCATACAAAAATTATTCTGAAAGTGATGAATGTATGCAAGGCACAAACCTAAATTCTCGATATGATTTCTCAAAAGTAATGCACAAAGAATTAGGTTTTGAAAAGAGTTTGGATTCTAAAACCAATGCATCCAAGTTTAAAACCAAAACATGCATAAAACAAAACTTTTACAAAACTTAAAAGCAATGCATGTATAAAACCAGATTTCAAGATATTCTAAAACAATGCATGAGTGTAAATTCAAATGATATGAATATGTTAATGCATCCATCAAATTGCAAATACAAAATCCCTAACATGATCCTCCAGGAGCTATGCCATCCCCAGCAGAAGTGCTCTCTCCCGTGGTGTCAAGAAAGGCGGCCGGATCTATTCCTGCCACAGCTGCCAGCCTTTGAACGAGGGCCTCAAGCTGGCGTTTCCTCCGGTCCTGCTGAGCTAGCTGCTCAGCCTGCCTCCTACCTGTAGAAACCTCATTTTGGCCCCCTATGATAGTCTTAAACACTTATCATATATAATGATGCCCCAATTCCACCCATAATTGAATGGTTAATGGCATAATTAAAATTAATTAATGACGATGAAGATGCTTGCTGATAATTTTAGACTTAGTTCAACAATTCATAGAAATTGTGAGAGAAAAGGCCGAATCGCGTTGAGATCTCGAGTTCAACCCACTACTCATACTAGGCATGGACTACAACACTATTCCAAACCCTTTCCAGACTATATAGAAGACACTCAGGTTATTCTTAGAGAAACTACACATAGTTTGCCTAAGTACGATATGATTAACATGAATTAGGAGGCTGTGATCATTGATCCAAGTATCCCTTATTTTCCTGACCTCCGAAACATTAGGATTTACATACCACAAGATTCTACGCTCCAAGAGCTTTCCGACGATATATAGAACGTCCAAATCCGACCAACGGGTCGAAAGTTATGAACTTCCGAAGTTAAGAAATGAATCGACTCCACTTAGGCACCACCCATGTGGTGCCCCACCTACTGAAAACCACTTAGGCGCCCTGCCACAGTTCCCAGAATCACATAGGCGCCCTAGGCTAGGCGCCCACACTTACCAAACCCTAATTTGCCCTAACGTCACCCGATTAGCCTAAGTTACGGAGCCGGTTCCATTGGTCCATAGGTTCTCCCTTTTTTCCAGCACCTAATCAGGACATTTAGACCATTGGATTCTTGACTCCGAGAGCTTTCCGACGATATATAGAGCGTCCAAATCCGATAAGCAAGTCAAAAGTTATGAGCTTCCGAAGTTTATCCCAAGATGATGTAAAAATCACCTAGGCACCACCCATGTGGCGCCCAGGCTACTGAATTCCACATAGGCGCCCCATGCTGAGCGCCCATACTGCCCAGGGCCATCTAGGCACCTCATGGTGGGTGCCCACCTTCCAAACTCTACTAGAATGGCTTGAAAGTAGTACGGGACCACTCAAACATAGGGTCCATGTACCGAAGATGAACCGACTCCACTTAGGCGCCACCCATGTGGCGCCCAGCCCTGAGTTCCACCTAGGCGCCACCCTGTGGGCGCCCAGGCTACGCAGACCATGTGGGCGCCACCCCATGGGCGCCCACCCTCTCTCAAACCCTAATTCACCCTAAAACAACTTAAGCCGCCTTGGGATGCGTGAAACCTTCTAGAAGCACGAATTAATGAAGCCCTAGCCCTCCTAAACTCGTCCCAACGCCTCTATATAATCCCTCTTAACCCCCATTTGCAAAGGGAGCTACCCTAAAAAGAAAAGAGAGAAAATAGAGAATAAGGAAGAAGAATGAGAGGTAGCCACCATTAGAGAAAGAGTTTCAGATCTAGAGAAGAAGAAGAAGAGGTAGAGAAGAAGGCTTTCATATCTTCAACTGGGGCTATGGGACTTCGCGAAAGCTTCATTCTAGGAACTTGAAAAACGCATCATCTACCGGTATTCCTAGATCTCCCCTTTCTTTTACTACATTCCATTAGCATAAATACTTAGAAACATGTCTAGGATCATTTGAGCATCATAGATCTACATTAGCTTGCATTAAAACTAATATTATAGCATCTCATCATACTAGAAACATGTTTAGGTTCATTCTAATATAGTAGATCTGCATTATTTCGTAACTCTAATTGCATAACTAGGTTAGATCTCGCAATAATAATATCATTATTGTCATTTATATCAAAGAGATCGCGAAAAGCCCTTGGCAGAAAGGCTAGGCACCACCCCCTGGGCGCCTGCCCTCTCCCGGACAGGCTGGGCGCCACCCCCTGGGCGCCTACCCTTCTGAGACTGGGTTCGGGGTCTAAACCTTCGCCCGTTGCATCGTTTTCTCGTAGATTTGCTAGTTGCATCATTAGTAGTTCGCATTAGGAATTCGCATCAGTCGCTGAATATCGGAATTTGTGTTGAAAATATTAAGATTTTTTTGTGCATTCATTGTGACCCATTGAAAACCCTGACTGAGCAGGATAGGTGCCACCCCCTGGGCGCCCAGGTAGATTTTTCCACCTTCGTGCACAACTTCCGATCTTCTGCATTTAGTTTACTTAGAAACTGTTTGATAGTGATATGTTTGGCTGTTTGATGTGTTCTGAACTCCGAATTACCATCTTTGTCACACTTCACATCATATCATTTGAATCGTAGAATCATACAAAAAAAATTCAAAAAAATCATAAAACATAAAATCACTTCTTCTCTTTCCTTATTCTTTAGTAACTTAGAGAGGAACCCAAAAACAAATTAAAAGATATCCAGAAAACCAAAAATAATAGTTAGATAGTCTAGGTTATCAAATTTAGCGTCTAAGTCGGATAAACCCTAAGATTAATTAGAACATCATAATTAATTAATTAATTTAAAACCCATCAAATCATTAAGAATACCTTTAATTCCTTTAGAGGCCTAATTAATTAAGATTAAAAGCAACTAAGAACATCAAACACTTAAAACCCAAAACACAGCCACCTGGGCGCCACCCCTTGGGCGCCCATCCTTACACAACCACCTGGGCGCCCATCCTTCCACAGCCACTTGGGCGCCACCCCCTGGGCACCCAACCTCTTCATTCTCTAAGACACCCCGGTTAAAGCTTAAACCAATTAATTAAAACATTAAACTAATCCGAATCAACACAGTAAAACATTAAACCCTGAAACAACTAAAACCCTAATCAACTCAACCTCTAATTAACTCGAAAACGCAAAACCAACAAAACCCAAAACAGTCCACCTGGGCGCCACCCCCTGGGCGCCCATCCTTCCGAGACACCTGGGCACCACCCTCTTGGCGCCCATCCTATCCCATCACTAAGGAACCCTCAATTACAACTTCTAATTAATCACAAACCAAATTTGAACCTAATTTACATAATAAAACACTTTCAAACTTAAGAAACCTAAAACCCTAATCAATTCGAACTCGGATCAACTTAAAAGCATAAGCACAAAACCGAAACAAAAAAACCAGACACCTGGGCGCCCAGCCTATCAATCCACTTAGGCACCACCCTTGTGGCGCCTATCCTACCCCATTCCCTTGGAGATCATCAATCGAAATTAAAACTTAACTAATTAGACCCGAACCAATACATTAAAGCACTGTCAATTCAAAAAAGACTTGAAACCTCAATCAATTTGATCTTGAATTCACTCAAAAACATAAAACCAATTCGAACCATAAAAACAGTCCACCTGGGCGCCACCCCCTAGGCGCCCATCCTTCCGAGTCACCTGGGCGCCCATCCTTCCACATCCACTTGGGCACCACCCTCTGGGCGCCTATCCTACCCAATCACTAGGAAACCCCACTTGAAACTAATCCCGAATTCAATCACAATCAACACCTCAGAATTCCATTGAATTTAACACAATTGAAGTCAGAAGTCCGACTTCAAATTAACTTAAAGATCATTGAACCAACTCAAAACTTAAAAAACTACCCACCTAGGCACCACCCTCTTGGCGCCTAGCCTCCCGAATCACAAAGAGACCTAATTAATTAGAACCTAATTTAATCCTAACAACACAGCAAAACACTTTTATTTTAAAATACATCAAACCATAAAAGTTCAACCTCAAATCAACCTAAAAATACGAAACCGACTCGAACCACAAAACAATCCACTTGGGCGCCACCCCCTGGGCGCCTATCCTCCATTTCCACCTGGGCGCCACACCCTGGGCGCCCAGCCTACCTATTTTCATTAAAACACCCGACCAACAACTTAGCCTAATTAACGTTCAAACCAATCCCAGTCCACATATTAAAACACTTTTGACTAAAAATACTTGAGACCTTAATCGATTCGGACTTAGCACCTAAAACCCTTACGAACCAACAAACAACCACCTAGGCACCACCCCTGTGGCGCCTATCCTACACTTTCACTCCGACCTACTACCTCGACCAAAAACGAATAACTAAACACCTTATAACTTAAATAAACTAAAACCAGAACCCAACATAGTCCCTATATCCCAAAAACTGAAAACTTAGTCCCATCCGGAATACCTGAATATCACTAGCCATCACCTGGGCGCCACCCCCTTGGCGCCTATCCTTTCATTTGCACTAAAACGCGAATTCTTGGTTCGGTTTCAAAATTCGGATTTGAATAATTTTGATATTTGAACACCAGAGAATTAAAACAATTTGGAACATTAGGATTCAACAAGTGAGAATCCCCGGGATTCCGAAGATAACAACGATACCACTGCCACTAGCCAAACCACCAAGAGACAGCCACTTGGGCGCCACTGCCTGGGCGCCCAAGTCACCAGAGTGACCTAGGCGCCACCCCCTGGGCGTCCAAGTCCTCCGCCAACCCTGTTCGTCGATTTTGACATCATTTCACTTCTCGAATTAAAACTTAAAATCACCGAACCTTAAACAACTAAAACAGAACCTTAATATATTTAAAAACACATTAATCAGAATCTTAAAGCATCCCTAAATCACTCTTAATCAACTTTTAATTTAAAACAAACCAACCCAATTAAGACAATACTTAACCAAATTCCTTAGGCATAGAAATTGCCAAGCTTAGGCTATTTGCACCCTAGGATTATATTAGATTCCCCATTAGATAAATTAGAGCATTAGGCTTCGTCCCATCACTTTTCTTGTTCCGTTAGGGGACCGGGAGAGCTGATGTGGGCGGTCTAGGACCTTAGGTTAGGGTTAATCCGATGATCAGTAATAAAGCATTAATCACGTAAATCCAAGTAAGATCCCTAGTTAGGCCCTTCTAGCCCCAATATCAAAAATCCCTAAAAACTATAAAACCAACAAAATAAACCCAAAAAGATTTTTCCTTTATTTCTTCCTCCACCTCAGGTGCCAAATATTTAATCGAACTTAATGATAAAAGGGAACAAAGAACTGACTTCCAAAATTGAATAAATGAGAATAATTAGATGAGATGAGTGATTTCACACACTTTGCATTTTTTTTTTATTTCAGCCCACAGCCACCCTAAATCAATCACGGCCCATCGGCCCTCTAAAACAAACACCGGCCCATCGGCCACCTTCAATCAATTACAACCCATCGGCTTTTTACTTTATCACTCGTGTATCGCACACGAAAAACACAGAAACCACAAGTCAAAGTCTCATTTGCATCATCATTTTGGTTTGGAAAAGTCAGCCTTTAAACCCTATTTTGCCAAGGGATTAGAAGGGGGTACCCGGGAACGGGGCCGATCCTCTTCTTAAGTATTTGGCACCTCCCCCCTTTTTTGTTTTCCTTATTTTAATTATTTTATTATACTTGGATACACCATGATTATGCTGTGTGAGGATTAACCTTATTTGGACTTTTACTCATAACCCTGAATTGACCCAATATTAAAGAGACCCAAGGAGACCCGAATTATGTGACAGGAAAACCGTCGTGTGCAACACACGACGGACACACGACGGTTTTCCTGTCACATAATTCGGGTCTCCTTGGGTCTCTTTAATATTGGGTCAATTCAGGGTTATGAGTAAAAGTCCAAATAAGGTTAATCCTCACACAACATAATCATGGTGTATCCAAGCATAATGAAATAATTAAAATAGAGAAAATGAAATGGGGGAGGTGCCAAATATTTAAGAAGAGGATCGGCCCCGTTCCCGGGTACCCCCTTCTAATCCCTTGGCAAAATAGGGTTTAAAGGCTGACTTTTTAAATCAAAATGATGATGCAAATGAGACTTTGACTTGTGATTTCTGTGTTTTTCGTGTGCGATACACGAGTGATAAAGTGAAAAGCCGATGGGCCGGTGTTTGTTTTAGTGGGCCGATGGGCCGTGATTGATTCAGAGGTGGCCGATGGGCCGAAATAAAAAAATGCAAAGTGTGTGAAATCACTCATCTCATCTAATTATTCTCATTTATTCAATTTTAGAAGTCAGTTCTTTACTCCCTTTTATCATTAAGTTCAATTAAATATTTGGCACCTGAGGTGGAGGAAGAAATAAAGGAAAAATCTTTTTGGGTTGATTTTGTTGGTTTTATAGTTTTTAGGGATTTTTGATATTGGGGCTAGAAGGGCCTAACTAGGGGATTTTACTTGGATTTACGTGATTAATGCTTTAATACTGATCATCGGATTAACCCTAACCTAAGGTCCTAGACCGCCCACATTAGCTCTCCCAGTCCCCTAACGGAACAAGAAAAGTGATGGGACGAAGCCTAATGCTCTAGCCTATCTAATGGAGGAATCCGATTTAATCCTAGGATGCTAATAGCCTAAACTTAGCAATTTCTATGCCTAAGGAATTTGGGTTGATGTATTTTAAAATAAAAGTGTTTTGCTGTGTCGTTAGGATTAAATCAGGTTCCAATTAATTAGGTCTCTTTGTGATTAGGGAGGCTAGGCACCCAGAGGGTGGTGCCTAGGTGGATATGGCAGGATAGGCACCCAAGGGGTGGCGCCTAGGCAGATAGTTTTTTAAGTTTTGAGTTGGTTCAATGATCTTCGAGCTAATTTGAAGTCGGACTTCTGACTTCAATTGTTTTAAATTCAATGGAATTCTGAGGTGTTGATTGTGATTGAGTTCGGGTTTAGTTTCAAATGGGGTTTCCAAGTGACTGGGTAGGATAGGTGCCTAGAGGGTGGCGCCCAGGTGTCTCGGATGGATGGGCGCCCAGGGGGTGGCGCCCAGGTGGACTATTTTTATGGTTCGAATTGGTTTTATGTTTTTGAGTGAATTCAAGATAAAATTGATTGAGGTTTCAAGTCATTTAAAATTGACAGTGTTTTAATATATTGATTCGGGTCTAATTAGTTAAGTTTTAATTTCAATTGATGGTCTCCAAGGGAATGGGGTAGGATAGGCGCCACAGGGGCGGTGCCTAAGCGGATTGATAGGCTGGGCGCCCTGGGGGTGGCGCCTAGGTGTCTATTTTTTTTTTGTTTCGTGTTGGTCTTGTGTTTTTGAGTTAATTAAAGGTTGAGTTGATTAGGGTTTTAGTTATTTCAAGTTTGAAATGTTTTATTGTGTTGATTCGGATTAATTTAAGGTCTTAATTAATTGGTTTAAGCTTTAACTGGGGTGTCTTAGAGAATGAAGAGGTTGGGCGCCCAGGGGGTGGCGCCCAAGTGGCCGTGGAAGGATGGGCGCCACAGGGGTAGTGCCTAGGTGGTTGTTTGTTGGTTCGTAAGGGTTTTGGGTGCTAAGTCCGAATCGATTAAAGTCTAAGTATTTTAAGTTAAAAGTGTTTTAATATGTGGATTGGGATTGGTTTGAATGGTAATTAATTAGGCTAAGTTATTGGTTGGGGTTTTTATGAAAACAGGTAGGCTGGGCGCCCAGGGTGTGGCGCCCAGGTGGAAATCGGAGATAGGCGCCTAGCCTACCTGTTTTCATAAAAACCCCGACCAACAACTTAGCCTAATTAATTAACATCCAAACCAGTCTCAATCCACATATTAAAACACTTTTAACTTAAAATACTTAAGACCTTAATCGATTCGGACTTAGCACCCAAAACCCTTACGAACCCTAAAAACAGTCCACCTAGGCACCACCCCTGTGGCGCCTATCCTACATTTTCACCCCGACCTACTACCTCGACCAAAAACAAATAACTAAACACCTTATAACTTAAATTAATTACAACCAGAACCCAACATAATCCCTAGTCCCAAAAAACCGAAAACTTAGTCCCATCTGGAATACCTGAAAATCACAAGTCATCACTTGGGCGCCACCCCCTTGGCACCTATCCTTTCAATTGCACTAAAACGCGAATTCTTGGTCTTGTTTCAAAATCCGGATCCGAATAATTTTGACATTTGAACACCAGAGAATTAAAACAATTTGGAACATTAGAATTCAACAAGTGAGGATCCTCGAGATTCCGAAGATAACAACGACACCACCGCCACTAGCCAAACCATCAAGAAATAGCCACTTGGGCGCCACTGCCTGGGTGCCCAAGTCACCAGAGTGACCTAGGCGCCACCCCCTGGGCGCCCAAGTCCTCCGCCAATCCTGTCCGTCGATTTTGACATCATTTCACTTCTCGAATTAAAACTTGAAATCCCAGAGCCTTAAACAACTTAAGCAGAACCTTAAAACATCCCTAAATCACTCTTATTCAACTCATAACTTAAAACAAACCGAATTATTTAAGATCATAACCAAATTCCTTAGATAGAAATTGCCAAGTTCAGGCTATTAGCACCCTAGGATTAGACCGGATTTCCCCGTTAGGTAGCTTAGAGCATTAGGATTCGTCCCATCACTTTTCTTGTTCCGTTAGGGGACCGGGAGAGCTGATGTGGGCGGTCTAGGACCTTAGGTTAGGGTTAATCCGATGATCAGTAATAAAGCATTAATCACGTAAATCCAAGTAAAATTCCCTAGTTAGGCCCTTCTAGCCCAATATAAAAAATCCATAAAAACTATAAAACCAATAAAATAAACCCAAAAAGATTTTTCCTTTATTTCTTCCTCCACCTCAGGTGCCAAATATTTAATTGAACTTAATGATAAAAGGGAACAAAGAACTGACTTCTAAAATTGAATAAATGAGAATAATTAGATGAGATGAGTGATTTCACATACTTTGCATATTTTTATTTCGGCCCATCGGCCACCCTCAAACAAACACCGGCCCATCGGCCACCTTCAATCAATTACAGCCCATCGGCTTTTCATTTTATCACGCGTGTATCGCACACGAAAAAACACAGAAATCACAAGTCAAAGTCTCATTTGCATCATCATTTTGATTTAAAAAGTCAGCCTTAAAACCCTATTTTGCCAAGGGATTAGAAGGGGGTACCCAGGAACGGGGCCGATCCTCTTCTTAAATATTTGGCACCTCCCCCTCCTTTTTGTTTACTTTATTTTAATTACTTCACTTTACTTGGATATACTATGATGATGCTATGTGAGGATTAACCTTATTTGGATTCTGACTCATAACCCTGAATTGACCCAATATTAAAGAGACCCAAATTAATGTGACAGGAAAACCGTCGTGTGTTGCCGGCAGCACATTAGACGAGAGAAGAACCCACCCATTTATTTTCTCCCATTTTTCTTCGGCTTTTGTCGAAGAACGGTGTTACGGCCGTTACCGTAGCTGGCGATCGTGATCCGTCGATTTTGAGGGTAGTCGGAATCCTCATTTTCGATGTAAAAATTTAAATAGCACATATAGATGAATGGCGATTTCCCTCCCCCGGGGGGATCAAAATTCACATCCGACACTACCCTGCTCAGCTAGCTGCTCGCGCAGGGCGACCACCTCAAGGTCCGGTGCCCGAGACTGTGTGGAAGAGGAAGAGGTCCTCGAGTATATCCCATACCCCTTTACGTAGCCCGACCTCTTCCCAAGCACATCAGCAGCAATCTGCTCCTCAGTCATCGGAGTGGTGATAGAGGGCTGCGACTGCTCCTCGGTCCGCTGCACCAAGGCCTCCTGCCATTTAAATCAATAAAGGATTTAGAATACTTCTATGACATTATACAATCAGTACTGATTTATTAGGAAACGTACATGTCTCTGTTGAGCCACCTCATTTACCCACTCATTACTCTTTCGTTTGTAGTGGGTGTCGCGGAAGAACTGAGTAATGGGCGGCGCTTGACCGGCATTCTGTGTCGCCTAAGATTTGAAATAGCTTTATATTAGATATGAACCCTGATACATATTGATAAATTAATAAACTTAATCAAGTTTCTTCATATGAATATAATCAGTACCATCATAGACATCCTCGAGGCAAATGACCGGGAGCCACTCGTATGATTGTATGGCTGCTGGGCTCGACTCTCTTGAGCTTTCTTTGACTTTGCCTACATAGAAAAACAATAATACAATAGCATGAGTGTATTTAATCGTTACAAATAGAATTACATTGGATTATAATTAAGACATTTAGATAACATCCCCAGGTCACCTTCTAGGCTGGTGATTCCCAGCACTGCGAGATCATCTGCTGCCAGTCAGCTAGAGTACAACCCTCTGCCGGGTGGTCCTGGGGTCGGGGAACCCCCTGCTCCAAGAGGACCTGATAGTGAGTATGCAGCTCATACTTCCAGCCCCTATACAGGATCTCGCACTGGCGGTCAATGTCCGTCCTAAGCTGTATATCACCCTCGTAGTCCCCGATCTCAAAGAGTTGCTGCAATTAGGGGATAGCCATAGTAGTCATTAGTAATAACAAAATATAATCAGATATTGTAATGAGGAGCACAACTATAATAACTTTGGTTGATGTTTCTCGTTTCAGTTTACCTTGACTGCAACGATGACGGCAAGCTTGATCCCACTGTCAAGCTTCTTCCAACCATGAGGCCTGACTGGGGCAACCTCTCTAATGGCTAACCCAAGATGGTTAGCCAGTGATGGGGCATGTTCCCCCTCTGGCCTATGACTGGAGCTAGGGATCGGGACTGGGATGTTATGACCCAGCTGTCTCCTCAGCTTTGCCGCATTCTTCCCTCGCGTAGCACCCCTGGTACGGCCAAGAGTCTCAGCCGAGGCTGGGGCTGATGCTGTTAAGACGACAGTGCTAAATGAGTTAGTGAACACAAATGATATTTGAGGTGAACAAATCAGAAGAAAAAAAAGTTATAGAACACAAATCTAAATATGAGGTGAACCATTCTACACTTTAAAAGGTTTTCCGATTTTCTCACCTACGCTGCTCCCGGTCGTATGATGACTCACGGGAGGCTGGGACGGCTGGGCCTAGGTCGACGGGGGCTGTGTGGTCAAAGGCTCAATCAGCAGAGGCTGGGAGGCTGCCGATTCAGGGGTGCTCCCTGATCCTCCGGCCCGTGTAACCTTGAGAGCAGCTTGTGGAGGCTGCGTCGAGGGCTCAGGTCTGCTCTCCACAGGATCTAACCTGACTGCAGCTGCAACCTGCCGAGCACGTCTCGCCCTATTTTCCCGAGGCATATCTGCAATCTGGCTTAAAGTAAATTGACAAGGAAATTAAATAATTATTAACACAAAAAAATAATATTAGCAAAGTGAATGTCATCAATTTACATTAAATGGAAATGAAAATCATTTCGAGCCTCAGTGTCACATACAAGTTACTAGTATTTTCAAGTACACGTCATAGACATTATAAACGAAAGATTACCTCATCCGATTGAGATCATGAGGTCTCGTCATCTACATCATCATCTTGGGAGGGAATGTAGTTCTCATCCTTGTCATTCCCACTAACATTCCTCTTTCCCTGCTCGTTTGTCCCTTTAGCCAAATCGGATATAGTACGTGCAGTCGGAGGGAGCCCTAGAGCCGCTAGTTTTTCATCATTCTTCTTAATTGTTCTTTTTCTCTTTAATAGATAATTGGATGCTTGCACTTGACGGGACAACTCTCCTGGTTTGACCCATTTTTTCACTCCGTTTGGCATCCTTTGCAACTATGATATATAAAGATAAGAATAATGTGTGAAATGTAGAAATGTCTTACTCCATAAATGAACAAATCATAAGAGAATGAGATTGAATACCATGTCATTATGTAAGAAAAGATCTTTATTAATTTACTTAATCGTTACATGTGCAAAACCTGAAATTTAATGTCGACCTCGATCTCTTCTAGCATTTCTCTTAATTCCCTCAAGTCTAGGAAATTAATCTTGAGCTTAGCATGGATTTCTTGTACCGGCCAAGGAGGTGGTAGAGTGCTTATTATTGAACGCACCAGATCTGCAATATTCGGTTCAAATCCTCTTCTTTTGAGATCGTAAAACAACTGTTCCTTGTTTAGCAAATGTTCTCTAACAAATATTCCTTCAACCATTTTCTCTCTTCGAAACTGTATCCATAAGGGATGAATATATTTTTCAAATGACTGTAATAGGTCGACGAACTCCACTGCATGCCATGGTCGTAAGACTTCAAATATCTTCATTTTTGCAGCATCCCAAGCCGGTGGCAATGTTTTAGCAATTTTTATCATTATATATCTTTCAGGGATGAAATTGCCACACAGTCTCAGCCACTGAGCCAGTTGTATTTTGCGGGAACCATGCTTTACTATTGGAGTTTCATTTTCAAATGGTTTATGTTCAAACTCATTTGTCCATTCCCTAACACGTTGAGAGTCTTTGCCACGACAGTATTTGAGAGGTGTATTCATCATGTTCTATGTTAGAGTTGAAAAATTGAATCGTTTCAATTTTAATTTAAAGGAAAGCAACAACGGATAAATCAAACATGAACGACATATAACGAGCTAGGTAATAACATGGCACACACCATATAATACTTTTAAAATAAACATAACAAAAATTGTTCATATGCAGGGTAAAATAACATGAACGAAAATTCCTTCAACAATCGAATGAAATTAAGCATACTCCATGGAAGAAAAGTTCTTCATTAATTTACTTAATAGTTACATGTGCAAAATCGAAGCAAACACTACATGTCATATTCCATGTCATCATCTTCCTGACTATGGCCATCATTCCCTTCATCATCTTCGTATTCCGCAAGCGTTTCATCCTCGTCTTGGCCATCCTCGTATGCTGACTCATCACTGAGAACGATCTCAGGATCTATATCATCCCTAGAGTATTGGTCACTAGTACCATCGACAAGGACTGGGACAACAAATGCCGTTTCGTCCTGCTGAAATGCATCAACCGGCACATCATCATCATCACCGTCGTCATCCCGCTTAGCGGGCACATCCCATACTCCCCGAGTCTTGACCCGTTCTACAACACTCTAATTTTTTCCTCTACTGGTGTCATTGACATAGAAGACTTGTTTCACCTGACTTGGTAGGACAAATGGATCATCCTTACACCAACGACCCGTGATATCAATGCTTGTAAGATGGTCTTCGATGTTTATCTTGTGCTTGGTACTAGTGTTGTACCATTCACATTCAAATAAGACCACCTTACCCCCGTGCCGATAGGACAATTCCCAGACTTTGCAGATGTAGCCATAGTAGTCATGTTTCACCCCTTCGTATTCCCCTTCCACGACCAAGCCGCTACTCTGGCTCCTACGACATTTCTCACGGTCTACAGTGTGGTATCGGACGCAATTGCAATCACACCCCTGGTAAAGATTCACTAGGGATCTGGGGCCATTTGCTAATGACCACATCTCATCAAGAGCTTCTGGTGACCCTATAGTTCGCAATTGATTCATCTACATAAGCAGATTAAGACAAATGTGTTAGACTAATGTTATTTGAAGCTTATACTCAAATAACATCAAGCAATTAAAAAGTTCTTCATTTTATGTCTTACACGTTGTTTGAACCATTCTGCAAATTCTTTTCGTTGTATTTGCCCGACGTCTCCACCTCTTTCGTCTTGCACTAAATTCTTGTGTTCCCTACTCAAGATAGCTTTTAATGAATCAGTCCGAGACGAGAATGAATAAATGAGTTAACAAGCAATGCATACATATGGCTAGATTGAAGCACATACTGTAGAACGACTCCACTTCGGGGCAATTATTCAGCACAAACCAATGAGCCATGTCACGCTCCCTTTGAGAAGGATCATGTGCCCTTTGCATCAGCCCGATGGGACGGACAGTTTGTGTGAAGACCGACATCCCCGCGCCCCGTTCGCCACCATCATCATAACGCTCTACTCGATCAGTCTGCCTTAAATACATTGAGCAAAAAGTGAGACACTCTTTGACAATGTAAGCCTCGGCGATCGAACCTTCAGGCCGTGCTCTATTGCGAACGTACCCCTTTAGGGTCTTCAGAAACCTTTAAACAACAAATGATAACTATTACGATTTCCAATGCAAGGCAATTGCACTAATATATAAAAAAAATTCGATGGTCATCAACTATTACCTTTCAATCAGGTACATCCACCGATATTGCACCGGTCCACCAAGAATGGCCTCGCGTGGCAAGTGAACCGATAGATGAACCATCACATCAAAGAAAGCAGGAGGAAAGATCCTCTCAAGCTTGCACAATATTAAAACTATCTGCTCCTCCGATTTTTTCAAATCATCGTGTCTCTGTGTTTTCGAGCAGAGGTCTTGGAAAAAGCTGCCTAACTCAAACAATGTTGTACAAATATCCTTATTCACAAAGCCACGCATGCCAATAGGAAGGATCCGTTGGATAAGGATGTGGCAATCATGGCTCTTTAAACCAGCCAATTTATCATTTTTCGAGGTTACACACCTCGAGAGGTTCGCGGCATAGCCGTCTGGGTATTTGATCGACTTCAAGAATTCATAAAATCCATCTCTGTCTTTTGGTGCCAGAGTGTAAGAGGCATGCGGCTTCAAACTGGATCCATCGCCCCTCTCCACTAGATGCAACTCTGGCCTGATGCCCATATTTTTCAAATCCTTACGCGCTTTCTCGGTGTCCTTGTTTTTGCCCTTTATGCCCAACATTGTTCCAACCAAGGCTACATAGATGTTCTTCTCAATGTGCATAGGATCAAGGTTGTGTCGGAGTTTTTTGCACTTCCAGTAGGGCCATTCAAATATGATGCTTTTCTTTGTCCAATTCAACTCTCCAGAGTCACGCGGTCTTTTGTTATTCTTGCCAAACTTGACCGGATGTAGTTCTTCGAGCTGGTCTAGTACCTTTTGCCCCGGTAGATCCAAAGACCTCTTTTCACGCTCAGGTTGACCGTTGAAGGCCTTGCTTCTACGCCATTGGTGGTTTACTTCCAAGTATTTTCGATGGCCAATGTACCCAATCTTATCTTTCAACCTCACCCCTAACGAGGTGTCGTTACACGAGGGGCATGCGTTATAACCTTTTGTACTCCACCCAGACAAGTTACCATACGCAGGAAAGTCATTTATCGTCCACATCACAGCCGCATGCATTTGAAAGGTTTGTTTAGTGGAGGCATCATAAGTAGATACACCATGATCCCACAACTCCTTCAACTCATCAACCAAGGGCCTCAGATATACATCGATATCGTTTCCCGGTGAGTTTGGTCCTGGAATAAGTAATGACATCATCATGAATGGCTTCTTCATGCACATCCATGGTGGCAAATTATAGGGCATAAGTATGACAGGCCACATGCTATAAGAGGTGCTCATGTTACCAAAAGGATTGAATCAATCAGTGGCTAACCCCAACCTCACATTACGTGTCTCTTGGGAAAACTCTGGATATCTCTTATCAAATTCTTTCCATTCCACTGAATCAGCCGGATGCCGCGCTATCCCATTGTCAACGCGCTTATCACTATGCCATCTCATCTCTGTGGCTGTCTTCCTTGACATATACAATCTGCGTAACCTCGGTGTCAATGGGAAGTAACGGAGCACCTTATGAGGGATCTTCTTTCGCTTGCCATCATTGATCTTGTACCTAGGCTCTTCACATTCTGGACATTTATCCAATTGAGCATTCTCCTTCCAATACAACACACAATTGTGCTTGCAGGCATCTATGTTCTTGTATCCCATGCCCAAGTCACGTAATAATTTCTTCGCCTCGTAAATTGATGCCGGCACCACATGACCTTCGGGTAAGAAGTCCTTAAAAATCTGCAGGACCTTGTCGAACGACTTATTGCTACACCCACTTTCTACCTTCACGTGCAGTATCTTGATGACAAACGATAACAGAGTATCTGAGCTTTTGCATCCTGGGTAAAGGCCTCGCTGAGAAGCATTCAACAAATTTTCAAAATCATCCATCTCTTGAGTATCTTCCTCCAAGTAAGTTCCCCTACGATGATCATCTATCAACTCATTGTACTCATCTTGATTATCTTTCGATTCATCATCGCTCTCATCCGAATCATCGGGTTGAACTATGGGTTCCCCGTGATATATCCACCGTAGGTAATGGACCATCATTCCTTTAATGTGCAGATGACTTCTCACGGTTACATAGTCATGCTTCCGATGGTTACAACAATCGTTACACGGGCAATTAATCAACACTGCCCCGCCCGAATTCGCCTTTGCAAAATCAATAAATGAGTTTACCCCAGCTATGTACTCCACACTAAATCGGTTCCGATAATGTAATATCCAACTCCTGTCCATATCTGACCAAATCACAAGTAATTAGCAATTAGAAATAGAATCCACTCACCTATATTGAATAAATTGAATGTGTTTATGAGGTCCAGCTCATTGGGCCTGCTTCAATCATCTTTTCCAATGGAGATACATCTTTGTCGTCCATATGCAGAAAGAGGATGGTAATACTTTGGCAAAGCCAGGTATTGCAAGGCAATTTAATTTTGGAAACAGGATCAACTTGCCATGGAATAGGTCTATTTGGAATTTCAATTATAAGTAGACCATCGCTTTTTATCTCACTTATGGTGCCTACATTGTGGTGTGAGTTTAGAGTTTGAGACACGATACTCATGAGCTTAAAATATTACCAGCGAACTTGAACCAAAACAAGCGAACGACAATTTCATTCGATAAAAAGGAGGTCGACAATAGAGGCCCACTATGGAAGTCACATATATTTGAAGTCGATTTTCAAGTATAGGGGATGTTTGAGGTTTCTTCTTATAATAAAACCCATAAAAATTTACCTTGTGGGTGGACTTAAATTTTTTATGTTTTTTCTGGGTAACCCATCAAAGGGCCTGTAAAAAAAAATGGCCGACCTATTTCTAAGGAGTAATGACAGCATTTCCAACCCCTATCCTTTTAAATATAAAGATGATGAATAACTAGAAGACATGAAAAAGGAGACAACGTACTCGCGCAAATGTGCAACTTCTACTTGTCGATTTTCGATTTAACAAGATCTTATCTTGTCCACATTTCTAACCGAGAGTCCACGTTATCACATCACATCACATCAACCATCCCATGCCACTGGTTATTTCTTTAATTGAAATTTAGAAAAGGATCACAGATTCTTCAAATATGATGATATTATTTCATCCCATCTGCATTCACCAATTACATAAAATCTTATATAAGCTAATGCAGTCTTTTAATTTAAGGGATGGATTTGTTCTTGATGTCTTGTATTTATATTTACCTTGTGTGTGTTGTGTGGGTTTAATGGACGCTACTTAAGGAATTAGTAGATTCGACCTAACACTTTATTTGAGATATCTTCTTCTTAAAAAGGAAAACAGAACAACTTAGTAACAAACTTTTATTCAGGGATTGCTACTTAGAAAATGCCATGCTTATGGTCAATTAAAAAAAAATCAGAGTCATGAATCAATAATTTGCACATACATGCTTTCTATTTATACAGACTTAAATGCAATTAACATAAGATTGCAAAATCACAACATACCTTTTGGAGGTCATTGGTTTAAATCCCAAATTCTAAATTGTAAGATACAGGGACTTCAAAGCATAGTCTAGATTAGGAAAGTGAGTCCCAGGACTTAAATTCACGGGTCGGGTTAGGTTTGGGTTGGTCAGTTGGAGGAGTAATAAGTTGGGTAGGTCTAGGTGGGCTTTGGGTTGGGTAGGCAGACTGCATGGCATGTTTGACCTCAAGCCAAACCGGCCCATAGCACAAAACAAACCCATAATTTAATCAGGTTGGAAATACCTCTCCAGGGTAAGGTTAGAGGATTTACATAATCAGTCAGGTTAGGTTGGCAGGTTGAGTAGCATGTGTGCAGGAGCTGACCTAAGTTTAGCAATGCGGGTGCAGGGATTTCAGAAACACCTTAAATCGTATCTTAAAAATTTCTCTTTTATTATTTGACCTCTTAACTTGATCATTGCCCGCACCACCCAAATGAAAATCCTAAGTCCGCCGTTGCATGTGTGACCTCAACCTGAAACTACAACCCAGTGGGCCTGCAAAGGTTTGACATGACTGCTAAAATGAGGCCCACTTGCCATACATTTTCAGACTAACGGTTCCTTAAATTTTGTCTTTCCAATGTCAGATTCATAATATCCTCGTTTTCTTAGTTGTCGTAGCCGTTATAATATCATTATTGCAGACCTTCTATAAAAACCAAAAAGCTTGTTCACACTAGAGACAACTTTGATTGCTTCATCATCTTTCTCACTGCCTGTTATATTCATCATATGGGTTCTGTTGTGAAGATGGAAAAGATGGCTCTGAACATCCAAGTATCACTTCTCATCACACTAACACTAGCATTCCTGTGTCCAGCCATTCATGGCTGGGGAGTTGATGGTCATTTCATCATTTGTACAATAGCACAGGTTCCTTAGTTCTATATTCAAATCTCTTGTTTTCCACTGCTCTTCTTTCTGTTCTTGAATTAAAAATTCTGGGTTTCATTACCTGAGTCAGATGATCAGATTGTTGTTTTATTTAAGAAGGTTTTTATTTATTTATTTATTTTTTATGGATAGTTTTGATCAGAATTTTTAGTTTCTTGTTTTGTTTCAAGAGCCTTTGGTATTTTAGGCAAAGCATTCTCTGCAGAAAACCATCTTTCTGAGAGAGAATGAATTTCCATAGTTTCAAGTTGGCATTTTCTGGAGATTTTCCCCTCTTATATGAAAGCACTTCCTGCAATTTTAGTGGAAAGTAGATTCAGATCCACAAGGTTGGAAAGCCATTTACATCTTGAGTGAGAGGGAGAAAGTAGATACACATTTCACCACAGAAGTGTTTTTCCAACCAAACCATACAAACTTAAACCGTAGAAAATGAAATCTTCATTTTCCATTCTCCGAAGAAACCAAAATGACTGGGAAAATAAAACTCTTTGGAAAGCTGGTATTTGTGGCTGTGCTATATACATTTTTCATTGCAGCAGTGGTTGTTCTAAATAACCCTGTTGTGTGAGTGTGTATGTATTATATTCAAATCACCAGTTCTCTAATCTATTATTTCCTCTTTTTTTCTGTATTCAAATATTCTAATTAATTTCTTGTTTTTTCCCCTCTTCGGATATTAAATTTTCACATATCATTTTTCCAAAATCTTAATATGTATTATTCTTTATGTATAGCATCGATTGAGTGAAGCCGCCAGTGATGCTGTGAAGCAACTTCTTCCAGATAATGGTGAGAATGATCTTCCCAGTCTCTGTTCATGGGCAGACAGAATGAGATTCCGATATCACTGGTCAGCTCCCCTTCATTACATCAATACACCAGACTCATGTACCTACCAGTATGCGAGTAAGTTCATGCATACCAGCTCTTATTCTCCGGCAAGTTACATGATTTTAAGTGCTTATAATATTATGATCCAGGAATCTGCAGTTGGGTAGTATTGAGATTGGTGTTTTGTGTTATATTTACTTCATATGTATCTTTTAAATCTGTATAAACAATGTGATAGAATATTTACTTACATTTGCATCGAGTCGAGATCATGTAAACCAAGAATATATCCAGGTTTGTTATTTTAAATTCATATAAAATATGTTCAATTAATCTTGAGAGTAACTATCAACAGTGACAAAATTAATAGGAATGAAAGCACACTATAAGGAGGCAGTACCATCAAAGTGGGATTATAGTTTTAATTAATTTTTTTCAAACTACTGAGTGATATTGTGAGTGAAGATTTGCATCACTCAAGGCACGAATTGTATTTGTATATCTAGATAGTTACCAAACTCATTCACTACGAATTTACAATCACATGGATATGCATTTGCTACTTGGTTATTCATCCTGGTTTTTGGCTACCAAGACGCTTTTTATTTGTGCATGCAACCACTAAATAGAAGAAACAACATGAACCGAGATAATTGTTCCAATCAAGATTTGTGACATTAGTAAGAGCACCTTTAAGTTCAAGGAAATGGTTCAAGCATAGGATTGCTGCCCATCACAAAATGATACATACTTGGAGTTCTAACAGTGAAGTTACTCCCCTAACACTATAATTTATCAAAATGGGCCACTGTTGTCCAAAGCTTGAGCAATTGCCGTGGGTCCTCATTAGAGATGCTGAAGCCACAAGAATATATACTTTGATTGGTTGAAAACAATGTTTTAAACTGTTAAGAGGCGTGAGGCGAAGTGTTCCAATTTCCTAAAGAGTAGAGCACTAAGCCTTGGACTCATAAGCACACATTTTTCAGAAATAAATGATTGCATTAAAAAAGAATATATTAATAAGAATAGAAAACAGTAACAGTTTCATTGTTTTTAAGCATTTTAACTAGTTAACTAGATTTGAATTAGTTTACATCTAGATAGTACAGTATAAAGAGGAGATTTTCAAGTTCTTAAAACTACAAACTGCCCTCGCCTTTTTCTTACAGACAAGATGTGTTGGTGGGGCGCATACCCTCTGCTAATATGGCACATGACTAAAGTGCACACTTCATTTAGGTTGTATGCCTCAAATATGCCCCACGCAAGGATGCATCCTAAATCCAAACCACATCTTAAACTTGAGCCACAAGGCCTTTTGGGAATAAAGGACCAGAGGAACATCAAAGAATAAGCCCCAGGTTCTTCTGAAAACACTGTTCGAAAAATACATTCTGAATATTTTGATTATGATGTCAATGCAGGAGACTGCAAGGATGAGAGTGGAGAAAAAGGTTTTTGTGTTGCTGGTGCAATCAACAATTACACCAATCAACTTCTCACCTACGGAAATTCATCTTCCACCAACCAATGTAAGATGCCTTTCAACTCTTTTCTGCTTTATAGTTGTTGTCTTAACATGGATTTTCTTGTCTTTTCCTTTCTTTGCATGTTGATGTCTCTAAGTCATAATAATTCCATAATCCTTACAAATCATTCATATATGTTTCAGAATTTTAGAAAAAAAGACAGTAATTTACTAAGGGGTGTTCTGTGCAACAGTGAAAGTAGTTTGAATAGTTGCATAGAATGAAGGGCTTTATTTACCCAATCTCAAAACTAACCCAATCATTAAAAAAAATAAAAACAGAAACAGAACCCTGGTGTAAATGCATAGCAGAATTCACAGCAGTTGGATGGATTAAAATTTACAATCCATTTGATTTGGGGTACCTCAATCAAGAGTGGTATGGCGATGGCGATGGTGTCCTATAGACTCGTCCGATTTCTTCTCTTCTTCTTCTTCGTTTTCTTCCCCTCGTTTTCTTCTTTCCTTTCAATCGACTTAGGGCTTTCCTCCCCGTAGAGACAGAAATGGCAGAGATCTCCGAGCAGTGGTAGCCGCGAGAGAGAAAGACAAATTGAAGCGTCGAGAGAGCGAGAGCGAGGGAGAGAGAGACAGAGCAGAGTGAGAGAGAGCGAGCGAGAGAGAGAGAGAGAGCAGAGCAGAGCGAGAGAGAGCGAGCGAGAGAGAGAGAGAGAGAGAGAGAGACAGAGCAGATCGAGAGCGAGAGAGAGAGATAATGTGTAGATCGAGAGAGCGAGAGCGATAGAGAGAGAGAGAGAGAGCAAAGCGAGAGAGAGAGAGAGCAGAGCGAGAAAGAGCGAGAGAGAGACAGAGCAGATCGAGAGCGAGAGAGAGAGAGAGATAATGTGCAGATCGAGAGAGCGAGAGCGATAGAGAGAGAGAGAGAGATAGAGCAAAGCGAGAGAGAGAGAGAGAGAGTAGAGCGAGAAAGAGCGAGCGAGAGAGAGAGAGAGAGACAGAGACAGAGCAGAGCGAGAGAGAGCAGAGGGCTCCACCGACAGAGAGCAAGCGAGAGAGAGAGTGAGAGAGAGACAGAGCAGAGAGATCGAGTGAGGGAGTGAGAGTGGGCGAGTGAGAGAGAGACAACGCAGAGAGATCGAGTGAGGGAGCGAGAGTGAACGAGTGAGAGACAGCAGAGAGAGAGGAGGGAAAAGAGAGTGAGGGAAAAAGAGGGGAAAATAGGGTTTGGTGGCGGGAGAGGGAAAAACGGAACTTCACCGACGTTTTCTTTTCGTCGGCAAATTAATTTTTTCGTCAGTAAAGATTAATAAATTTTTATTAATAAAAAATAAGTTAAAAATTAACAACTTTTACTGACGTTTTATGCTAAATGTCGGTAACACACTTACCGACACTAATTTTCGTCGGTAAAACATTAATTTCGTCGGTAAAATAAAAACATATATAAAAAATAAATCCCTTTTACCGACGTTTTATATTTCGTCGGCAAATAAAAAATAAAACTAAAAAGACTTTTACCGACGTTTTTTTTCGTCGGCAAAAAGAAAATAGAAAAGTAAATAAAAAATGTAAAGACTTTTACCGATGTTTTTTTTCGTCGGCAAAAAGAAAACAAAAAAATAAACAAAAAAAGGTAAAGAATTTTACCGACGTTTTTTTTCGTCGGTAAAATAAAATAGAAAAATAAATAAAAAATAAAACAACTTTTACCGACGTTTTTTATCATCGGTAAAACAAATAAAACGTCGCTAAAAGTCACTTTACCGACGTTTTATAATTAGTCGGTAATAATCTCTCATTTTATATTGCAGTTTGAACTTTGCCGACGTTTTTGTATAATCGTCGCTAAAAGTGCATATTGTTGTAGTGACTCGTTTAAACTTTTTAGAATCTATCTTAGGAGACTCCATTTTAAATGATTTAACTTGTTTAATCTTTTTGGAGTCTTCTTTGTTTCTTAGTGTTTTACCCTTCATAGATTTAGATTCTACCTTCTTGAGTTCAAAGATGGGTTTAGACACATGGCTTCTTTTTCTTAGTTTGCACTCAAACTTAAAATGCCCTTCAATGCCACAATAATTACATTTGGTTTTGGGCAAAGGAGAAAGAGTGTTAGAGAATAAGGACTCACCTTTCACAAAAGTGTTGGCGAATTTAGGGTCATGTGACATATTCCTATTAAATCCAAGACCCGTCCTATCTCCTTTAGATTTACCCATTCTAAATAATTTTTCAAATTTATCTTCTCCTTGGGTAAATTTGCACTCATACTTTTGTTTATAGCTTTCAAGTTGAGTGACTTTGGTTATAAGGATTGAATTTTCATTTTTGACTTTTGAAAGTTCATTTTCAATTTCCTTATATTTTCTTAGCTCTTCATTGGCAAGTTTTAATTCAAATTTAAGTTCATTAATGACATTAGATCCAAGTTCTAGAGTTTTTATCTTATTTTGAGAATTAGATAAATTTTCCATAGAAATGGTTACCTTGGATTCTAAATTGTTAATGTCTTCATCTTGCCTTTTTATTTGATCTCTTAGATTTAGATTTTCCTTAATGACATTATCATAACCCATCTTTAATTCTTTTAGTTCATCTTGAATGTTAGATAGGTTATTTAAAGAGATCATAAACTTAGATTCTAAACAATTTATGACTTCTTCTTTCTCTCTAAGCTCATCTTTTGAAGAGACTAGCTCTATGTTTAGTCTATTTGATTCTTCTTTTAAACTTTTATTTCTCTTATCAAGCTTTGAAGATAATGTATATAATTCATTATAGGCTTGTTGAAGATCATCTTCATCATAATCATTTTCTTCTTCTTTTAACTCATATTGAGATTCATTAATTTGAGGGTTTGAATCTCCAATAGAAGGAAGAATGAGAGGTCTAAAAGAATCTACAAAATCTAGACTATCTATCATAGTGGAATCCATCCTAATGATTTTCATGTAAAGCACAACATTAGGGTTTTGACTCTAGGTTTTTACACCTAATCAAGAGTTCCAAACACTTGATCCTATAAGATAGATCGAGCACGAGGCTCTGATACCAATTGAAAGTCCTTGAAGATCCTAACCCTAGGGGGGGGGGTGAATAGGGTGTGCTACAAATATGACCAATTAAGACAAATTTTAATTTCTTAACATAAACTAGTCACATGTGATGATTAATCAAACAATATGCGGAAGCTAATATAAACAATCACCACAAAAGCATGCACTACAACACAAAGGTTTATAGTGGTTCGGCCTCAATGCCTACGTCCACTACCTGCATGTGATCCAATCACCCCACCGGATTTCCACTATTTATGCTTTTTACTAGGCTAAGCAATAACCCTTACAATGTTGTTTTTCTAGGCTAAACAACAACCTCTCAATGTGCTTTTCTAGGCTAAGCAATAACCTTTACAAGATGCTTTTCTTAGGCTAAGCAATAACCTTTACACAATGCTTTTCTTAGGCTAAGCAATAACCTTTACAAAAGAGATTTCTCAAAGAAGGTGTCTTTACAAATTAAAGATCACTCTAAGGGATACAATTTAAGCACAATGAAATTGCCTCTTAAATAGGCTAATATGAAAGTGAATAACAAACTCACACAAACACTAAAAGGATGCAAATGTGTATGCTCATGATGTGAGTGTGTGATAACTTCAATCAAGTTTAAAAAGAAAGCTCAAACAAACTATATGCTTAAAGCATTTCAAAGTTTAATGCACATAAAAGATTTGATTGAAGTTTAATGCAAATCACATGTATGAAAATCAACTTGTTAATGATATGAAAATCAAAGACTAACAAGTTGTATGAAAATGACTAACTTAGACCATGTGATGCATGTGCAATGTTGTTTTCAAAACCAAATAAATTTTTCTAAAGTTTAAATGAATGAAAACAACAAGTAATGTTTCAACCAAGAAAATGAATCATGCTATATAAAAGAAATCAAAGATTTAGGCTAAGCATGATTAAGAAAGTTTTAAAAACAACTTGGATGAAAACAAAGTGAAGAATCCAATCTTAATTACATCAAAGATTAAGAGAAGAATGGATTCATCACATCATAGATATCATGCTCTAAATCACTTACCAATAACTTAAACAAAGCATGTAAACTATGATTAAGAGAGGTAGAGCTTACTTAGAGATTTAACTTCATTAATCCAAGCTTTAGCTCTCCAAATGACTCTTTGGTCTCTCTTAGTTCATCCCCTTTTCTTTGTCTCAAAGCTCCTCAAAAGAGTTTCCAAAAAAAATCTTCAACTTTTGCAAAGGAATGAACTTCAATTTATACTCAAAAAGTTGAGTTCTGCGAGTGCCCGGTCGACCCCATGACAGGGCCCGGTCGACTTGACCTTCACAACGGTCAGAAAGATGACCGTTGGAAGAGCCAACGACACTCTGCCCTGGTCGACCTCGACCGGCCACACTGCTGGTCGACCCCCTGGGACCAAAATTCCCAATTTTGCATATTTAAAAGTTTTTTTCTTTAGGGAACTTTTTGGGCCACTAAACCAAGCTGAAAAGCATGTTTTAAACCAAACTAAGATGTTTAAAAACATGAAACACAAAAAGCCTAAAAAGATTTGAAAGATTTTAAAACATAGGCTTGCTTGATTTCTAAAACTCTTTTAAAAAACAAATGCATCCAAGTTTTAAAAGTAAATCATGCATAAATCAATACTTTTACAAATCTTAAAAGCAATGCATGAATAAATCAAGATTTAAAGTTTTTCTAAATCAATGCAAGTGTGTGAATCAAATGATTATGCATCCATCAAATTGCAAACTACAAAATACCTAACACCCACTACTAGCAAAGGAAACAATGCCATCTGGGTTATAGTTGACCGTCTCACAAAGTCTGCACATTTTATTCCAATGAAGACGGGAAAGAAGATGCACATGCTACCACTTACAGAGGCATTCGTTAATGAAATTGTCAGTCGTCATGGCCAACCAGTTTATAGTAGATTCGTCTCGAGGTTTTGGAAAACTTTGCATGAATCTATGGGTACGAAGCTTTAGTTTAGTACAGTGTATCACCCGCAGACAGATGGTCGGTCAGAATGGACCATTCAGACATTGGAAGACATGCTTAGGGCTTGTGTGCTTGATTTCAAGACTCAATGGGATGAGAGTCTACCTCTCTGTGAATTTGCTTATAACAATAGCTACCACTCAAGCATAGGAATGTCTCCTTTTGAAGCATTATATGGTAGGAGATGCAGAACTCCATTGTGTTGGGAAGAAGTCGAAGAACGCAACTTTCATGGATCGACATTGATTGACGAGACAAGCGATAAGGTCAAACTTATTCATGAACATTTGAAGATTGCTAGAAGCCGTCAGAAAAGCTATGCAGATGTTCGAATGAAGGATCTTCAGTTCCAAGAAGGTGATAAAGTGTTTTTAAAAGTGTCACCGGTTAGAGTAACTTTGAGGTTTGGTCAGAAAGGCAAACTGCCAAAGCGGTTCATTGGACCGTATGAGATTTTGAGTCGCATTGGTGACGTGGCGTATAGACTAGCCTTGCCACCGGAACTTTCAGGTGTGCACAATGTCTTTTATGTCTCGATGCTAAAGAAATATGTTTCAGACTCGTCTCACATGTTACATCATGAGCCGTTGGAGGTTAGAGAAGATGCCACCTATGTTGAAAAATCGGTCAGGGTTATCGATACAAAAGAACAAGAATTGAGGAACTGAACAATTCATTAGGTAAAAGTGCTTTGGGAAAACAACGGACCGGAAGAAGCTACTTGGGAATTGCGTGATCAAGTTCAGAAGAAGTACCCTCACTTGCTACCAGAGGTTAGTGTTCATTTGGAGGACCAAATGCTTTAAGGGGTGGAGAATGTCAGACCCCGACTCAGGTTTAGTATGTTTAATTATTGTTTTAGCCGTGATTAGTCTATAAATGGGATTAGGGGATGATTAGCATGATTTTTAGCTTAGATTTTAGTTTGGTTAGATTTTCCAGAGTCGTTGAGTTTGGTTTGACCCGGCCTGGGGTGGCCCATGTGATTTGTGCTCGCGTGGGAATTTGTGTTTCATTTTAAAAAAATTCTGATTTATACACATTTCGATTTGTTTCGTTTACCTCAACAAACTTTATGTTTCATCCGTCCAAATTTGAAATTCAGAAATCACGTTTTTCGAGAAAAAGGGCAAAAAATGACTTTTCACACCAAATCTGTGCGTGAATTTCAAAATTTGCAAATCATGAGGAAAATATACTTTTTGGAAACTAGATTTTTCGACGATCGATTTTGCCTCTTTTGTCGATCTCATCCGGGACCCATAGATGGTACTTCCAACCATTAGAAGAATTGAGGCCATTGGGGCCCACAACCACTTGACTTAAACTAAGAACGAACCCATGTTGGTTCTCCTTCCCCACTCTTTCATTTCAGATTTCTGCTGTGTCAAGAGTCTCATTCTCTTCTTCTTCCAGCCACTCTCTCTCATCTTGCATGTCAAAGAAATCAGCCCCAAAAGGAATTTTTGATCTCATTTTCCTCTTCCTCTCCCATCAAGCTTTCCAGCCATACCATTTGTGAAAGAATTCTGCTGGATTCTTCTTCCTCACCAAGCTCTTCTTGTGGATTTTTACACTTTTAGGTAAGACCTGATCTTCTCCTTTTAGCAATGGGTTCTCTGGACCCTAGAGAAGCTTTTCATATTGCATGCACAGTGGTTCTTGAAGAACCCTTTTTGTTTCAAAATTCTAGATTTCTTTTGAGTGGGTTCTTCCATGGTTTGTGTAGCTTGGAGTTGGGCTGAGAGAGGAGATTTCTGGGAGGAAATCTAGGACCCATTTGGAGTAGAGGCAAATGAATTAATGTTTGTGATGATGCCAAAAAGTGGTTTTCGGGCACCACCGGTCAAGTGATTGGTAAATGATGTGAAATTAATGAAGAGAGAGAGAGTTTATAGTGGTTCGGTCATTGTGACCTACGTCCACTTAAATGGATTCCTTTACTACTTCGGGGAGGAGATTACAAGGTAGTCAGATACAATGATAGTGAGAAAAAATCCATCATTCCTCCGTTAGTAGGACTCTCCTTTTATAGTCTTTCCCCAACGGGTGGGGAGGATCTCCCGCGATCTCAAACGGTGTACGCTCCAGTTTGGTGGAGTCTCCCGTACTGTCCTCAACAGATGAGCAGATAAGATCTCTTCCGCGGGACTTGGTGAAAGCCGGTAGATGGAACGACGCGTGTGCTGACTCTGTCATTCGATGGATCCGGACCCGGCCCTTAACGGGTAGATGACGACCCGGGCTCATCATGGACTTGGATCAGTTGGTCTTGACCTGCTATCGTGGACCGAGCTGTTCGGGCCTAACTCGTCACTACGGACCGAGTCATTTGGGCCTGTCCCATCAGTTTGGAATGCATGTTTTGAATTTTCCTTATATTTTATATAATTCTAATTTAAAACATGTGTTTTCATTTTGAATGGCTGCTTAGTTGTTTAAAGTTAATTTTCAAAGGATTTGAAGTGTCTAATTTATGCTCAGTTTTGGATATGATTTTTGTATAGATTGGTATGGAAAATTCTCATTTTTATTAGAGACTTCTTCAAGTGAAATTTCAGCTCAGTTCTTGCATCTTTCTTGTGATAAATTTCTGATTTTCTTATCCTAATTTGTAAGTGGAATGTGATAATTTAATTTGATGTTGAATGGAGAATGAATGAGGCTTGAAATAATTTGATTTTGCTGATGGAGAGTTATTGTATGTCATGGAGGGAAGAAGAGATTCAAAAAGAAAAAAAAAAGCCCAGATCTGTGCAAAAACGCACTTACAGCCCAGCCACTGCCCCTTTGAATTTTGGGCTGGTTTTTGGCTGTCTTCTCTTTATAAATTGGGCCTGTTTTGCCGTCCTATTAATTTGTATGGACTGAATTCTCTTTCTATCACTAATGGATGAATAACTAAGTTCAAAATTTACTTGGAAGGAAGAATGAGAAATTTGAAACATTTAGTTATGAAAATCAAGGAAGAAATAAGGGGAGATTGTTATCGAATTTCTTTGGATATATTTTGAATCTACTAGAGTTTCAATGTTCATTCAAGTTTCCAATTGCTGGATAACTTTGGGGGCATCAAACTTATGATTATGATCCGACACTTGGGCCTTGAATATTCATTGAAAAGAGACTTAGTAGGCCATTCCAACACATGAATTATCTCATTCCAATTTTTTTTAATTCGTATATGTTTTTTATAAATCAACCTTTTTGGTATACTTTGTGTGGTTTATTCGTCATAAAACTTTTAGTAAAACTATGGTTTGTTTTGTTTCGAATTCTTGGTAAGACTACTCATTTGTTTCGTCTTCGTGTGTATGTTTATGAATTTTGCATAGTATTTCTTTTATCAATTGAATTATGTTCGGTTGATTCGAATTATGTTTTATACGGATTTTTGTTTCGTCGGCACCACTCAGCGTGGGTTACTTTGTCGTGCTGATCACTCGGCTTAGGATCCTTAAAACATTGCCAACCTGCAGCATGGATAATATGTGTGTGTGTGATATCCGTTCCACGACGGATCTTTGTGTGCTATCCACCTTTGTTGGGCCATTATGTGAGACCCTTCCATTTTTTTATGGTAACGGTCGATTGTGAGTGCTCTCATTACTTCGGTAATCGGAGAATCTAGCTAAATGTGGTTTGCCAATATTTTATTCGAATGTAAGTGAATTTAGAGTATGATTACTATTAATTTGTTTTCAAGATTGATTTCTCTTTTAACTTCATCATTATGTTCATTTATTTTCCAAATGTATCATTTATAGTCTCTAAATCTGATTTGATATAAACTCGTGTACCTTATCTTTTGTTTGCTTGACAGACCGTCGTGTCTGACATTCATTTGTTTGATGCCAGGTTTCGACCCTCTTGCCCATGAGGCGGAGCGAGCGGAGGAGGCAGTAGATCCTCTTGTTGGACGCGAGTGGCAGCCCGACGATGTCCTTTAGACATCGGGTTGGGTTATGAGATTTGAATCACATTTTGGGGGTTAAATATGATCATCTTTTGGGAACTTGATACTTAAGCCTTTGTTGGCTTTGTTTTATGGGAATTGTAAACTTTAACTTATCTTTGGTGTTTGTGAACTTAAATCTTTAACTTTGGGATTTGCTTATGAATGTTTCTCCTCGACATGAGTCTTGCACAGGTTTATTATGTTTTGGATTTTTATCTATGTTTGCTACATGCTTCCGCATATCTATTCTTTCATATGTGATTTATTGATATGGATCTTATGAATCCTCACCGCGGAAACCTATGGGAAACTAAAGCGTGCGGATGGAATTTTCTGGCTTGTCGCGCCACAACCCCGAATTAGGGACTTGTGTGGCTCGGTCTCGTTCCAGGGGCGTCACAACCACCACCCTTGGCCCATCCAGACTGTAGATTTGTTGCATGATAATCATGGTTATCCATTCGACTAACTATCCCATTGTTCTAAAACATATATGGAGCCTACCTCTTGTTTTTAACTTTCACCATTCCCATTACCACCACCACTACTTAAGCCTTGTCCCTGTTGGAAGTAGGTGGGCCTCATGGATAGGTTTTCAAAACTTTTTGACCCACTTGACTCAGGGATCAACTATCCAGAAGGCTATAAAACCCAATCCGGGATCCATGTCCTCTATTTCAGCCATCATGATCAGTAAATAAACCTATCAAGAAGATAAAACAACAACCAACAAGCATCCATAAAAATCTACAACATGCAAGGAAGTAGATTATACCTTTGGAGCTTGATTGCGCTCTAATAGAGAAGTTGCGTCTTTCTTTGATGATGAAACACTTTCACATATAAAATAAGAATCTCCAAGACCTATTGATCTTTCACGCTATGACCCGCTTATTAGATCTCTTTTCTCAAGAAGATGGGAGGGATCTCCAAGAGAAAATCCCTACTAGAAACTTCAAGGAACTAGAAGAGAAAAAGGAGGAGAAAGAATTGTACAACTCTTGTACTAGGGGTTTTGGGCGTGGGATCCAGGTTATGGACATCCAAGGGGTGTTTCCCCTTATATAGTCCTCGTGCAACCTCCTTTTCTTACTTTTCTCTTCTAGTTCCTTGAAGTTTCTAGTAGGATTTTTGGTTCGAGTGCCGAACTCAACCAAATAACAAAAATTCTAGTTCTACGATAACTCGTAGCACAAGGCGATGAACCGAGTCGTTTCTTGAGGATCAAAGTACCAATTAAACCAAATCACAGTAAAACAAAAGGGGGGGGGGATTATGTGTGAGGTCCCACCCTTGGTGGGCCCTCTAATTGCTATTTTATAGACTATTTAATTCTAATTTATGTTAATTATTGGTTAATTATTGCTAATCAAGGCTAATTATTAATTAATTGGGCTAATTAGGGGCTAATTAGATTGACTAGTTAGATTTCCCTAAGTTATAGTTAGACTAGCTTGGTTTAGTTAGTTTTGGGGTTAGATGGGTGTTTGAGTCAATCCTAGGCTTTTAGAGCTAGAATGGTCATTAGTTGAGTCTAATTAAGTTAATTAAGTGGGTTTAGTGCTAAGGGTGTTCCTCCTCTAGAAGCTTCTTACCAAAAGACCTAACCTACCCTAACCCTAACCCTAATCCCATGAAAACCCCAAGGCTAATCTAGTCATTAACCACCCTCACTAAACCTATAAAACATCTCTTATCCCAAGGAGAACCCTAATCTCTAATCCCCATTTGCAAACCCTAAGCCAGCCCCCTTCCCAAGAAAACTACCTCCAGCCCAACTGTTTCTTCCCTCATTCCTCTCCCACGTTTAGTAGAGATTCCATTGCTACTGTTGCTGGAAAATTCCCTGGAGCCACTGCTGTTGTTGTCTTCTTCTCCTTCTCCTCCTTCATTTCTGTGACTGCTGGGATTTTATTGAGGAGCTGCTGCCACACCTGCTAACACTACATCATCTCCTTCTTCTTCACTTCCTCTGCTGTGCTGGAAGAGCCATTCTCTAGAGCTGCTGCAGCTGCCACCCTTCTTTCCCCTTTCATTTCTCTCTTCTACTCTCCCTCACTTTTCCCCTTAAGCTACTGGTTGTGCTGAGATCATCTCCATAGGAGCTGCTGCTGTATCACCTTCCTCTTCTCCTTCTCTGTTTGTGCTGGGAGAAATATTCCTGGGAGCAGCAGCCACTGTTTCACCTTCTTCCCCTCTTAATCTTCACCTGAGCCACTGATTCAGTGCTGGAGATTACTTCCTTGGAGCTACAGCAGTGCTACATCATCTTCTTCTCCCTTATTTCATCACCTAGGAGGTCCTGGTATTGCTGGAAATTGTTGAGGTGTTGCTGCTACACCTGCTACTTCTTCTTCCTATTCTTCTTCTTCACTGCTGAGTGGGGACTGTTGTGCTGGAAACAATCTTTAAGAGCTACTGCTGTATTCTTCTTCTTCTTCTTATCATCACATGGGAATCCTCCAAGCTACTGCTGCTTCACTCTGCTACTGCTGCTGTAACCTCTTCTTCTTCAGCTGGACTGGGTTCTCTTCTCTCCTATTTCTCTCTTTTCTACAAATCTCTCTACAAATCTTCCTAAAAGGCAAGTGCACCTATAGTTAATATAGAATGTATGTGTTTTCCTTTGATTTCAGTAGTTTCATTTCATAAATCATGTTAATTAAGTTATAGAATCCACCTGGAGCCTCTGTTTTGTGTTTTGGGATGAAATGGCATTGATGGATGGGGGTTTCACCCCCCATTTGGAAGATCAATGGGCCACAAGGTGTTAATTGTAGGGCAATTGAGTTATTTAATGTTTAGAGATGTATTGGTGAAGTTTGGAACCGATTGGAAGTGGTTTGGATGAAAAACGAGTTAAAACGGAAAAGTTACAGAAACATGATTTTTCTCAATTTCTGCTGTGTGGTAGGTCAACCTACCTACAGGTAGGTCGACCTACTACACTAGGATTTGGAAAAAAATGAGTTTCAGTTAAAAAAAATTTTTGCAGGTGGTTTCCCTGTGTGGTAGGTCAACCTACCTGCAGGTAGGTCGACCTGTGACACTGTTTTTCTGGGAAAACACCTCCCGGTTGGGAATTTCCTGCAGGATGAGTTTTCAGTTAGACAGGTTGACCTGTCCCTGACTAGGTCGACCCGTTACACTGTATTTTGTGAAAAATTGGCCCTCAGTTAATTTTTCCTGCAGAAACCTATTCCATTTAGCCAGGTTGACCTGGCCTTGACCAGATTGACTTGGTATACACTGTTTTTGCAGGATTTAGCTGAAAGTTGGTTTTTCACCTGAAACTCAGACCCTTTATGTTCAGATTGACCCGATACTTAGGATTTACTGTAAAAAATGTTTAAAGCTGGGACATCACTCTTTCTAGGGTTTTTGGAGTATGCGGTCAATCACCTAGGCCAGGTTGTTTGACCGGACACGCTGGAAACCTTTAGATACGAATTAAGTTGTCCAGGAAGCCTGATTCAGATTAGTCAGTGCACTCGGTTGATCCACTAGGCCAGGAGATCAACCGAGCTCACTACACATCAGGTTCACCTGGGAAACTCTGATTTTCCAGTTTTCAACATTTAGGAGATATGATCAGTTGTGGGGCCCATTGACCATCCAAATGAGCATTTATCAGTGTTCTAAGCCCGAGTCAACGGTGTGGCTCAACCTTGACTCGCGGGGACCACTGTTTAGGGTTTTGGTTGATAATCTAAGATGATTCGACCTCTAAAGAGTTGTCAACAATGCCCTTAACCACCTAAGCACCAAATACAGTATTTTATGGCATTAATGACATCGTTTAGAGATCGAATTACCAGAGATGGACCCGAACCTAAAGTGGCCCATTACCTAGGATTGGACCGTTGGATTTCCCGTTGATTCTCTGATTGAAGTTTATACTTCACTGTTATTATTATTCTGTCATTCTAAGATCTTTAGAATAGCTGTTTACTATTAATTAAACATAATTGGAAGAATTGAACCTAGGGTATCTAGAGGTGACCCGATAGTGTGATTTCGGAGTTCATTGACCCGTGTCTGTGTCTAGGCGGGCCCTTATTGGGCCTAAGTGTGGAGATGTGAAACCTTTAGCTTGAAGAGGTAGTTTTATTGGACTGTTAAGCTGTTATGGATTGGAATGGAACTGTTTATCAATATAAGTGGATTAGTTGCCTCGTTTGGATAGATTTAGACCAGGCCATGTGTTGTTGGGCCTTGGTATGGATCCAACGAGTGGGCTTGGCCCTTGAATGAAATCCATGGACTAAGTTGAGATGTGTAGACCTCTTAGAGACTTGGATAGGACCTTGTTCACGCAAGGCAAAGCCTAGACAGACACAGACCTTAGAGTTATTCTCGAGTCGGCATGAACATTCACTCGGTTGATTTAAGCTCAGCCTGTGGACTGATCATCCCCGGTAGGAGCTAGATGAGTGTTGTAGAGCTATCATGATGAGCTGTATGGTTAAGACGGACGGTGTGATACCGTGCCGGTCTGGAGTGTTGAGATGGTGAGTTGATGAGATGATTTGCGGGATTAGTAATTCCCAGCACCGATGAGATTTCCCCGCCGCAACTGTGTTCAGTATGGGAGGGCCGCGGCATAATATCCCGCGGTATTCCAGCTCGTGTGAATGTGCCAGTTTGTTGTAGTAGTTTAGATGTTTATCTTTATACTGATTCCTTATGATTTAAATGCACAACTGCCTAGTTCATTTATCTTGCAATTCATTTAATTTATACCCGTCTTTATTTCCTTTGATATATATGTTCTATGTTAGTAGTATGCTGTAACTTGCCAGATCGTTTAGATCTGACCCATTCATTGGTGCTTAGGCCTTGATCCCGAGATTCCAGACGATGCACTAGCTGTAGTGGAGGCACCCGTTGCAGGAGAGTACGCGTGGGGCCCGGCCGACACGGATGTCGAGCCGGAGGGTGGAGACGATCTATATGGGTTTTGAGGGACTCTCTTTGTTTTGGGTTTGAGAGACAATTTTGTAGCAAGTTGGGTAGATTCAAATGTATAAGTTTTGATTAACAACTGATACTGTAACTAGACCTTTGTTCTGCTCACACTTTATATATCGATACCTATGGCTTCCGCATTGTTTAACTGTTATGCTTCCGCAATTTCAATGTTATTATTATATTGGTCAAAAAGTTTTAAATTGGACCTCACTGCGGCCTACGATCTTGGAAGTTCTCGGATTTTCCGGGAAGTAGCGCGCCAATTTCGGGTATTCGAACGAGTATATCGGTATCCGGAATTGGGGCGTTACATTATGTATGCAGAATATAAATGCAAGAAATAAATGTAAGAAAAATATCAAATTGTAAAGCAACCAATCCAAGAAACTGTCAGAAATCAAGTTGGCTTTTCATCGAACACTTAACATGCATCTGGATTGAATTAATTGGTTAAGCTATGATTGACTAAAATCTCTGCATCAAATACAAAGAATCCAATACAAGAATTCTTTACTAGACAATCACATAGAATTTAACTAACAAACGATTCATAAACCTGCAATCGCTAGATCCATGCAACCTATGCTAGTTTAACACCCAGGATTCAATTAACCTAGAATAGCACATCTGCCAACCTAACCCTCTTCAATTCATGTGACTAAACCACAATTAATCAATCACAATCTAATCACAAATCTCAATTAAGAATAAGGATCCAATCATATCACATCACACAACAGAAATCTCTAATCATGCAATTCGAAATCCCAATCAATAGAAGAAGGAAACAATTAATTCAATTCAGAATCAAAATTGGATACAGAATCTCAAAGCTAAAACAAAATTTCCTCCAGATCCTTGGATTGCTCTGGAATGTTTAGCCCTCCATGGCTACAGTACTTGGGTTGCAAAAACAAGAGAAACAAAAGAAAAACCTATCCACAAGAATGTATATCCCGTTTTCCCCTTTTTTTCCTCCTCTTTATACAAAACCAACCGACTAAAAGAAGTTTTGTTGTGAGTATTCCCCTTTTGTCCCTAAGTTAAAGTTAACCCTCGGCCTCTTAGCTTTCTTTGGCCACTGAAATCACCTGATTTGGGCTTAAGATGAGAGAGTTATGCCCAAATCACTCTCAATGGGCCTCTGGACTCGTTGGCCGACTGCACAGGGGTAGAACACCATCAAAACATTGTATTTCCAATTGGTAGTCTTCATAAGAGTTTGAGCCCCTTTTGTGTAAGTTCCAACGGGACTGGTTTCAGCTCCAAAAGACCTCTACAGCCCAAGTTATGGACCAATCAGTGAATGCTGCTCGGGTTCCAGCAACAGCACCCTTGTTCTGACTTCCAAGCCCAATCCGGCCCACTAGAAATCTGATTCAGCTCTGGGACTCTTCATGAAAGTTGTAGAGCTCTCTCTTATCTTTCCTACAAGGCAAGATACATAATTTTCAGATATCTAGAGCTCAAGATATGGCTGAAATACAAAAACAGTGTAAAATCCTAATAATGCTGGAAAAATCA
Organism: Cinnamomum chago; assembly: GCA_038049695.1. Taxonomy (NCBI): domain Eukaryota; kingdom Viridiplantae; phylum Streptophyta; class Magnoliopsida; order Laurales; family Lauraceae; genus Cinnamomum; species Cinnamomum chago. Next base: position 26,346,682 of record CP142460.1, read on the forward strand.
ATTAAGCCCAATTTGAGCCCAAACTTACAAAACATGGCCAAGCTCAAACAATTAAGTACATGGAGAGTGTAAAGGACTAAAAATGGAGGTTTATTAATGTATGAAATCTGTGATTATCAAACCCCCCCTCACTTAGCTTTTGCACGTCCCGGGCAAACTAAAGATTCAAACTAAGGGACAAGGAACACACAAAACTCAATAACCAAAACTCAAAGAGATTCACTTTCCAATGACCTTCAAGAATGTAAAAGTTACAAGTAAGGATAGAAACCAAGAAGTCTAATGGATCAAACATTCGTGAAGTGACTGTTCTTTACATCCCAAATCAATAAGCAAGGTAATTTCAATTGAAAAGCATAAACCAAGAATGATAGATTCTCACAGGATATACTCTCACTCCCTCAAGTGTTCAGCACTAGAAATGTCTAGAAGGAAAGTGTTTCACTCAACTCAACTCATGAAAATTTACACTACCATAAGCTTGCTTATGTTCTACTTCTCCACTATTCTGTACACATGCATACACAAATCAAGAGGGCTTTATTCAAGGTTGTAATGGGGCCAAGGTAAGGGATGAGAATGAAAAGGGTATGACAAACTAAAAATCAAAGAGGATAAAAGAACATTGGAGATGAATTCTCATGAAGGTTTAATGCAATTCCATATGCTGAAAATTATTCTCCTCATATATATTCCCTCTTTCCTTCTCTCTCTCTATTTTTTTTTTTTTTCACACAACAATTCAATTTTATATAGGCCCAACCATTGATGAATGCTGCTGAATTAGAGAACCAAAGTCAGGCCTTGCCCCTGCCTATTGACATCTCTTTTTTACATATAGGGACTACTTGACTCTGAGGTTTCATTTGGCTGGAGTCTCACAAGAGAGTAGTAAGCGCCATTCTCTCCTTTGGAAAGTAGCTCATCATGAGATCCCTCTTCCACAATCCTTCCATTCTCAATCACAGCAATGGTGTCTGATTTTTGTATTGTGGATAGTCTATGAGCTACAACTATACATGTCCTGCCAACCATCATCTTCTTTATTGCCTCTTGAACATGGATCTCCGATCTATAGTTCAGTGCACTTGTTGCTTCATCCAAGAGCAGTATTGTTGGACTTTTCAAAATTGCTGGAGCAAGCACTATCCTTTGCTTTTGCCCTCCTGATAGTTGCACTCCTCTTTCTCCACAGTAGGTCCTATAGCCATCCTCCATGCAACTTATAAAATCATGAGCATTTGCAAGAGTTGCAGCCTCGATGATCTTAGCTTCAGTTGCTATTATTTTCCCAAATGCAATATTTTCATAAATTGTTCCTGCAAATAGAGTGGGTTCCTGACTAACCAATGCGATATGTGACCTTAGAGCTCTCCAATTGTACTTCTTGATATCCACTACATCTATCTCGATGGAGCTTGTAGGAGATCTTTTCATTGTGTAATAGTCGCCCTCCATACCAAAAAAAATCAACCCCACATTGGCAGCAGTGAGGAACTGTGACACAAATAGGCCTAAACCAGCATACCAAGACTACTTTTGTTTTGCACTGTTAAGGTTTTCTTTGCCATTTTTCTTCATCACAACTCCTTTCGTGTAGAAAGCTCCAACTATTAGTGGTTGCATCACGATGATTACAATTGCAAGTCTCCAGGCCAATGCCATTTTTTTTTCTTTTCTTTTTCTCTTTTTTTTTTTTTTTTTTTAGCACAACATTCACAACATTTTCACACCCCCCACACTTGGTTCGTGCTTGTCCTCAAGCAAGCCAATCAATAGCAATGAAGAGTCCCCCACACTTGTTCATGAGCTCATCCAAGGATAAGGCCAATGCTCTTTATTCCTTAAGGTAAAAGGGCCAACAGGTTTTTTTTTTTTTTTAGAAGGGTATAAGAACAACAAAGAATAGGAAAATAGGCTCAAGGGGGTTAATCAAGGGAAAATATGTAAGGTTGGCTATGTGGCTAAAGTTGTTAATGCAAGGAAAGAAGGACTCAATCATGTTCATGCAGGCATGTGAAAATGTAGCCTCAAAAAGAATCAAAGCAAGTTCTAGAGTGATCAAAATTCATGAGTGAAGATCACACAAGAAGGAAGAGAATGGTACAAATACGTAATCCATTCAACAAGAAGCTCAAATTCTTACAAGGTATAAGTGTATCAAACTTAATATACCAATTCAATTTCCATTACCAAACAAGTCAAATTCAAGATGAAAGACAATTCATTCACTTATGTCATGAACCGTGGATCCTCAAGTTGTCCAAACTCACAACTTCCACACATTGCAAGAGCCATTGGAAAGCAATTAAAAACTAGAAACAAGAAGCACTCAAAATTCAGGTTTTTTTTTTAGAAGACAGAATTAAAAGAAAAGTAAATTAAAAACAGAAAAAATAAAACAAAAAATGAACAAGTAAGGAAAGGAAACTTCCTCTTTCATGTTTGATAAGTAGCATTAAGCAAGGCCACCTCCTCCATGCTATGCTCTTGGAAACCATCATAAAAGTGCTTGAGTCTATGCCCATTAGCCTTGAAGCTCCTCTTTGTAGTCACATCTTGAAGCTCAACTACACCATAAGGAAAAACATTAGTAACCATAAAAGGACCTTCCCATCTAGATCTCAATTTTCCGGGCATCAATTTAAGACGAGAATTATATAAAAGCACTTTTTGACCAATCTCAAATGTTTTTCTCATAATCATCTTATCATGGAAGGCTTTGGTCTTCTCTTTATAAAGTCTGGAACTCTCATATGCCTCCAAGCGGATCTCCTCCAATTCTTGCAACTGTAGCTTCCTCTCCATGCCCGCTTGGTCTAGGTCTAGGTTGCACCTCTTCACCGCCCAAAATGCACGATGCTCAATTTCCACCGGCAGGTGGCATGCCTTGCCAAAGATAATCCGATAAGGGGACATCCCAATTGGTGTCTTATGGGCAGTCCGATAAGCCCATAAAGCATCCTCAAGCCTCTTGCTCCAGTCCTTTCTGTTTGGTTGTACTATCTTCTGGAGTATCTGCTTTATTTCTCTGTTAGAAACCTCGGCTTGCCCATTGGTTTGAGGGTGGTAGGGTGTAGAAACTTTGTGTATGACTCCATACTTCTTCATTAAAACCTCCATGTTCCGATTACAGAAATGCGAACCCTGATCACTGATGATGGCCCTCGGGACTCCAAACCTGCAGAAAATCTGTGATCTAACAAAATCCACAACAACTTTGGAATCATCAGTACGAGTGACTTTTGCCTCCACCCACTTAGATACATAATCAACAGCCAGCAAAATGTAAACAAAACCAAAAGAAACAGGAAAGGGTCCCATAAAATCAATACCCCATACATCAAAAATCTCACAAAACAACAAAGGTTTCTGGGGCATCTCATTCCTGCGAGAAATGTTCCCTGTTCTCTGGCACTGTTCACAAGATTTACAGAACAAGTATGCATCATGGAATAAGGTAGGCCAATATAAACCAGAGTCCAAGACTTTCCTAGCTGTACGTTTAGGTCCAAAATGTCCACCACATGCAAATGCATGACAAAAGCTAAGAACAGAATCAAACTCATGATCAGGTATGCATCTCCGAATCACTTGGTCACTACAAAATCTCCATAGATAAGGATCATCCCACACATGATACTTAGACTCACTCTTTAACTTATCAATCTGAGCCCTAGTGAAATATGCTGGCAGTGCACCAGCAACCAAGTAATTAACTAGGTCAGCAAACCAAGGAGAGGTAGTCTTACCTTGCAACTGTAAAAGTTGCTCATCTGGGAAGGAGTCATGGATGGCCAGAGGTTCTGAAGCTCTTGGAATTCTGCTCAAATGATCAGCCACCAGGTTTGTTGCTCCACTCTTATCACGAATTTCAATATCAAACTCCTGGAGTAGCAGCATCCACCTAATTAGTCGTGGTTTCGCTTCGGGTTTCTTTTGAAGAAACTTCAGCGCTGCATGATCAGAAAACACAACTACTTTAGAACCAAGCAGATAGGAACGAAATTTGTCTAAAGCAAATACAATAGCTAAGAGTTCTTTTTCTGTAGTTGTGTAGTTGGCTTGAGCAGCATCCAAAGTTCTGGAGGCATAGTAGATCACATGAGGATCCTTCCCTACTTTCTGTGCCAGGACAGCTCCCACTGCATAGTTGGAGGCATCGCACATAAGCTCAAACGGAAGTGTCCAGTTAGGTGGCTGGATGATGGGAGTGCTAGTCAATGCCTTCTTCAAATGATCAAAGGCTCCCTGGCATTTCTGGTCAAAGATGAACTCTACATCCTTTTGCAGCAAATTAGACAGTGGAAGGGCAATCTTGCTAAAATCCTGGATGAAGTGCCTGTAAAAACCTGCATGTCCCAAAAAAGAACGCACCTCCCGCACGCATGTGGAATAAGATAAAGAGGTAATGACATCTATTTTAGCAGGATCTACTTCAATACCCTTACTGGAAACTACATGGCCTAAAACTATACCCTGTGTTACCATGAAATGATATTTCTCAAAATTTAAAACAAGGTTAGTTTCAATGCATCTATGCAGTACCTTAGCCAGACTATCCAAACAAGAATTAAAAGAAGAGCCATAAACAGTAAAATCATCCATGAATACCTCCATGCACTCTTCTAAAAAGTCTGAAAATATGCTCACCATACACCGCTGGAAGGTGCCCGGGGCATTGCAGAGGCCAAAGGGCATCCGTCTGTAGGCGAAGGTGCCGAAGGGACAGGTAAATGTGTTCTTCTCTTGGTCTTCTGGTGCAATATGGATCTGGAAGTATCCAGTGTAACCGTCCAAGAAGCAATAATGTGACTTGCCAGCCAACCGCTCCAGCATCTGGTCAATGAATGGAAGGGGGTAATGGTCCTTTCGAGTAGCCTGATTGAGCCTTCTGTAATCAATGCAGACTCTCCAGCTATTCTGTACTCTGGTAGGAATTAGCTCATTCTTCTGATTGGCCACAACAGTCACTCAAGATTTCTTGGGGACAACCTGTACCGGGCTCACCCATTGACTGTCAGAGATGGGATAGATAATGCCAGCTTGCAGTAGCTTGGTTACCTCTTTCTTCACCACATCCAAAATTAGAGGATTCAGTCTCCTCTGGGGTTGCCTCACTGGTCGAGCTCCATCCTCAAGTAAAATTCTGTGCATGCATGTGGAAGGGCTAATGCCAGGAATATCCGCCAGTGTCCATCCGATGGCCCTTTTATTCTCTCTCAAAACCTGTAGCAATCTCATCTTCTGTTCAGCAGGGAGGTTTCTGGCTACAATCACTGGAAGTTGCTCATTATCTGCCAAGTATGCATACTTCAGGTGTTCGGGTAACGGCTTCAGCTCCAATTTCGTTGGTTGCACTACAGAGGGTAATAATCTAATGGGTTGCTGCTGCTCTGCTTCTGCTGTCTGAACCTCTGTATATATATCACCTGTTGTACAATTTGCTAACTCAGGAACAGATTCATCATACCCCAAAAATGTAGAAATTTCAGAACACACAGAACACGACTTATCACCATCACAATTAGCACATAAATCACCGCACATAGAGTCACCAAAATCAGCAATCTCAGGAAACTCCTCACATAAGTCAGCATATGAATTATTAACCAAATCATCAATTAAATCAATATGAAAGACAGAATCTTCTTCCATCGGATGTTTCATAGCATCAAGAATATTAAACCTCACAATGGAATCTCCAAACTCCATGGATAGAATTCCTGCATGTACATCAATCTTTGTCCGTGCTGTTTTGAGGAAAGGTCTCCCTAGAATAAGTGGAGTCTTGTTGGATGATGACTCTCCCTCCATCTCCAAAATGTAGAAGTCAGCCGGGAAAATCAGCTCGTTCACCCGGACCAGTACATCCTCCACCAAACCAGCTGGGTAAGCATAACTCCTATTAGCTAGCTGGATCACGGCACCTGTAGTCTGTAAAGGACCAAGTTCAAGGGAATTAAAAATAGACATAGGCATTACATTGATGGAAGCACCTAAGTCTAGCATGGCAGTCTCAAATCCACAATTTCCTATTATGCAAGGAATTGTAAAAGTCCCTGGATCCTTGCACTTCTGTGGAATAGGCTGGATGAGGGTTGAAACATTCTGGCCCAAGCTAATTCTCTCATTGCCCTTTAGCTTCCTTTTGTGTGTACACAATTCCTTCAAGAACTTGGCATATTTCGGTATTTGCTTGATGGCATCCAGTAGTGGGATGTTTACTTCCACCTTCCTAAAAGTCTCAAGTAGCTCTTTGTCTTTCTCAGCCTCTTCTATTTTTCTGGACTGTGTGGCTCTTTGTGGGAAAGGAAGAGCTATGGCGAGTTGAGGCTTCTGTTTGGCTCCAATGACATCTTTCTCATCATCATTACTAGATTTCTGGGTTGGTGCACCAGAATCAGGTGTGGCGACTGCTGATGGCTTGTGCAGTTGTTTGTTCACTGCTGGTTGGGAATCCGCCTCCACTGCTTTTCCAGACCTCAACATAATAGAACTCACATTCCCCTTTGGATTGGGAATTGTTTGGGAAGGAAGTTGGCCAGATCCTTGATTCTGTAATTGACTCAGAGTAGAAGCTAATTACCCAATTTGAGTTTCTAAGCCTTGAATTGAAGCTTCTGTCCTCTATTGAAACTGTATGTTGTTGGTGGCCATCTGCTTCATTAGATCCTCCAAAGTAGGCTCAGATGTTGTGGTTGCAGGACCTTGTGGTTGTTTCTGGAAGGGTGGTCTGCTTGGCCCAGCTTGTTGTTGAAATTGCTGCGATTGCATTGGTTGTTGGAAGGTCTGCTTGTACTGTTGTTGTGCTGCTGCATTCCCATATCTCAGGTTAGGATGATCTCTCCAGCCAGAATTGTATGTGTTGGAGAATGGATCATATCTTTGTTGTTGCTGCTGGAATTGTGGTTTACCAGGAAAAACACCTGCTGCTGCAACAGATTGGTCTTGGAATGTAGAACTGTCATCCTGAAGTGTAGGGCATGCATCTGTGGAGTGTGAAGGACAAGAACAAATACTGCACACTCGAGTAGGTCCTTGCACAGATGGTTGGTGCCTATCTACAATCAATTGTCTCATCAAAGAGGTCAGCTCATTAAGTCTATGTTCTAATCTTTGCTGATCAGGATTAGAAAGCTGGACTTCATTGACCCCTCTCACAACACCAAAAACAGGAAATTGGAACGGAAAAGCGTTCATAATCCTTCCGTTCCTAATCCGTTAAACCGTTCCAAAAGCGTTCCAATTTCCGTTCCAATTTGGTACCAACCGTTCCTAATCCGTTAAAGCGTTCCAATTTCCTGTTTTTGGAACGGTTTAACGAATTAGGAACGCAAGGATTGGGAACGCTTTTCCGTTCCAATTTCCTGTTTTTGGTGTTGTGTCTGGTTGGAGGTATCATTCTGGCACCAAATTGCTGTGAGTTGGCAGCCATATTGGCAATCAAGTCTCCAGCAGCAGCTGGGGTTTTGTCAAATAAGGCACCTCCACTCGCAGCATCCACCATGCTTCTGTCCATTGGTAGCAAGCCTTCATAAAAGTACTGGATCAACAGTTGATCAGTAATCTGGTGGTGTGGGCAGCTTGCGCATAATTTCTTGAATCTCTCCCAGTATTCATACAAGGTCTCACCACTCACCTGTCTGATCCCACATATATCCTTTCTGATTGCAGCAGCTCTTGAGGCAGGGAAAAACTTCTCTAGAAACACTCTCTTCATGTCATTCCAGCCAGTGATAGCTCTTGGTTGCAAGTAGTATAACCAGTCTTTGGCTACACCATCTAATGAAAAGGGAAAGGCTCTCAGCTTGATGTGTTCCTCTGCAATTCCTTGTGGTTTCATGGTGGAACAGACCACATGAAACTCCTTTAAGTGCTTATGAGGGTCCTCTCCTGCAAGGCCATGAAACTTAGGCAGCAAGTGAATTAAACCAGATTTAAGTTCAAAATCAGCATCCAAGTCAAGATATTGAATGCACAATGGCTGATAGTTGACATCAGGTGCAGCTAGTTCCTTTAAGGTCCTATTTTGCATGATTTCAGCCATAGGTGCAGTGTTATTTATATGCTCAGCTTTAGTTTCAAATTCAATGTTAATCTCAACCTCAGATGTTGTTCTTTCACGAATCCTACGAGCCCTATTCAATGCATGCAAAGTCCTTTCAATTTCAGGATCAATGTCAAGTATATGACTACAAGAAGACCTAGTCATACATCAGTAGGGACTCAAAACACAAAAGCACAAAGCAATGGTATAAAAAATCACACAAAAACTCGACAGAAACTACATCTACAGATATATATATATATATATTTTGACTGGAAAAATGTGAAACTAGTTAAAAATACTACCAAACAAGAAATTAATTGATATGATTAATTAGCACCTAATGATCCCCGGCAACGGCGCCAAATTTGGTTCGAGTGCCGAACTCAACCAAATAACAAAAATTCTAGTTCTACGATAACTCGTAGCACAAGGCGATGAACCGAGTCGTTTCTTGAGGATCAAAGTACCAATTAAACCAAATCACAGTAAAAAAAAGGGGGGGGGGATTATGTATGCAGAATATAAATGCAAGAAATAAATGTAAGAAAAATATCAAATTGTAAAGCAACCAATCCAAGAAACTGTCAGAAATCAAGTTGGCTTTTCATCGAACACTTAACATGCATCTGGATTGAATTAATTGGTTAAGCTATGATTGACTAAAATCTCTGCATCAAATACAAAGAATTCAATACAAGAATTCTTTACTAGACAATCACATAGAATTTAACTAACAAACGATTCATAAACCTGCAATCGCTAGATCCATGCAACCTATGCTAGTTTAACACCCAGGATTCAATTAACCTAGATTAGCACATCTGCCAACCTAACCCTCTTCAATTCATGCGACTAAACCACAATTAATCAATCACAATCTAATCACAAATCTCAATTAAGAATAAGGATCCAATCAGATCACATCACACAACAGAAATCTCTAATCATGCAATTCGAAATCCCAATCAATAGAAGAAGGAAACAATTAATTCAATTCAAAATCAAAATTGGATACAGAATCTCAAAGCTAAAACAAAATTTCCTCCAGATCCTTGGATTGCTCTGGAATGTTTAGCCCTCCATGGCTACAGTACTTGGGTTGCAAAAACAAGAGAAACAAAAGAAAAACCTATCCACAAGAATGTATATCCCGTTTTCCCCTTTTTTTCCTCCTCTTTATACAAAACCAACCGACTAAAAGAAGTTTTGTTGTGAGTATTCCCCTTTTGCCCCTAAGTTAAAGTTAACCCTCGGCCTCTTAGCTTTCTTTGGCCACTGAAATCACCTGATTTGGGCTTAAGATGAGAGAGTTATGCCCAAATCAATCTCAATGGGCCTCTGGACTCGTTGGCCGACTGCACAGGGGTAGAACACCATCAAAACATTGTATTTCCAATTGGTAGTCTTCATAAGAGTTTGATCCCCTTTTGTGTAAGTTCCAACGGGACTGGTTTCAGCTCCAAAAGACCTCTACAGCCCAAGTTATGGACCAATCAGTGAATGCTGCTCGGGTTCCAGCAACAGCACCCTTGTTCTGACTTCCAAGCCCAATCCGGCCCACTAGAAATCTGATTCAGCTCTGGGGCTCTTCATGAAAGTTGTAGAACTCTCTCTTATCTTTCCTGAAAGCCAAGATACATAATTTTCAGATATCTAGAGCTCAAGATATGGCTGAAATACAAAAACAGTGTAAAATCCTAATAATGCTGGAAAAATCAATTAAGCCCAATTTGAGCCCAGACTTACAAAACATGGCCAAGCTCAAACAATTAAGTACATGGAGAGTGTAAAGGACTAAAAATGGAGGTTTATTAATGTATGAAATCTGTGATTATCAATTTTCTCTTGGAGATCCCACCCATCTTCTTGAGAAAAGAGATCTGATAAGCGGGTCATGGCGTGGAAGATCAATAGGTCTTGGAGATGCTTATTTGATACGTGAAAGTGTTTCATCATCAAAGAAAGACGCAACTGCTCCATTAGAGCGCAATCGATCTCCAAAGGTATAATCTACTTTCTTGCATGTTGTAGATTTTTATGGATGCTTGTTGGCTGCTGTTCTATCTTCTTGATAGGTTTTTTTAATGATCATGATGGCTGAGATAAAGGACATGGATCCTGGATTGAGTTTTATAGCCTTCTGGATAGTTGATCCCTGAGTCAAGTGGGTTAAAAAGTTTTGAAAATCTATCATCGAGGCCCACCTATTTCCAACAATTAGTATCAGAACCACACTGATAAGTCCACAAAACTAGGTCATTAGGTCATCATTTCATGAGCATTTGTGGACCTAATTAGGTTTAATTGCATAAAATTGCACTTAATTTCATGATTACATGCATTTGATGTTATTTTTGGAAACATGGTAAAAATCGGTTAAAATTCATTGAATTGCATGACTTTTGTGAAATTAAGTTTTACTCATCACATTTATCACCCCAAAATTAGGATTTTGGTTTCATCAATGCATATCCTACTATTTTTTTGCACCATGTGATATTTTTGGAAAGTTTGTCATTTGGGTGCATCATTAGGCATGTAGGGTCCCATGCATGATTCATGTTTATTTTCTTACACGTAATTTATGTTAAATTTATTTCTTTCAACTTGTAGGGGAAATCAACATGGGACCTATAATGAAGAAATTTGAGAAGAGAGGTGAAAGGAAAGTTTAATAAACAAGTAAGGAAAGAGTGCAAGCATGCCTTTGACGTCCAACATGGGTCCCACACACCCCATTGCATGCCAACATAGAAGCTTCCATTTGTGCACAATTATTCCCGGATTTTTCAGGGGCAGCAACTTAAAATGGCCATAATTCTCAAACTGAGTGTTGGATTGGCACAATTTAGCCACCGTTGGAAAGCTCTTTTTGAGCAGATATCCGTGGAGCCCAATATTACGTAAATCAGAGCTATATTGAGAGAGATATGACCTTGGGAAGTTGTCTGATACAGTTTTAGACGGGAATTGCAAGATATCTCAATATTTGGAAAGTTTCTTCCCTCTACATCATCATGCAAATTTTAGAGATATTTTTGGAATTATACAAGGAAGGTGTGTGCATCAAGAAACCTAATAAGGCAAGGAGATCTCTCAAATTTTAAAGTCTCTCCAAAGAGAGAAGAGTAGCTTGGAGATGAAGAAAAGAATCAAGGCAAAAGAGGAAACAAAAGCCCTATGAAGGAGGGGAATTCTTGGCAAGAAGGAGCATCAAAATATATAAAAGGAGACCAGCCAAAGGGGCGGGAGGTCAATGCCTTGTAGTTAAAAAATCTTGGAAGTTTTCTCACCCTCTCCACTCCCATCCACCCTTTCTCTCTAAGTCTCTTCTTCTTCTTCTTCATTCTAATTCTTTAGACATAGATTGAGAGATCATGTCGAGATAATGATGAAGAGAAAAGAATCTTAATTTTTTTTGTACTTCAAGATCAAGGAATAAAGACACTACTTGGATTGATTCTGCGTATTCTTTATGTAAGCGGTTTAATTTTCTATTTCTAGTTCTTTTATGTGTTTTGATTGGAGACAATATTTCACATGATTAGATCTAGGGATTTGAAAATAAAATAAAAGGATTAAAAGTTGAGAGACAACAAGTAATCACTTGCATAAATTTTTCCTACTCTGAGAAGAGAGGACATCATCATCGCATTGTCAATACTTGTATGATCGTCTAGTTTTTAGATCTTTGTTGGTACATCTTTTCTGCTTTTTATTTTTCCACCCTTTTGTTTTTATTTTTTAGTTAATATTCTGATTATTTATTTTTACTTGCAAATTCTTGATTTAGAAACCCAATTTACATCTTTCTATGTTTAGTAGAAACTTTCTATTTTTTACTTGCATAATCTATGGTTGGAAAGTGTTTTTGTGCGTACTTCATATTTAGAAATTGCATTAGAACAGGTTTTTGTTACTGAATTCACAAGATTATCAACTGATTAGAAAGACTAAATTCGGACCTGGTATGTGAATAGTGAAAAATCTTGCACTGTTTCAGCAGAATTGATCCAACTATGTTACAAAAGTGCGTGATTTAAAAACCAATTAAACGTGATTGTTTTGATCCAAAAAGTAGCAGATTTAAAGTATAATAATTTGAGTTTGAAACCCCAGAATTTCAGTCAAAAATAACCTCGGGAACCATGTCAACTAGAGGCTCAAACAGGGGTAGTTGGTAAGCCTGCGTTTAGATTTCAGCAGCATAACTGGGACAAGTAGGCATCTTTAGGAGATTATATCTTTTTCGTTTTAAGCCCTTTTTCCATTCTTCTTTTTTTGTTGTGTTCATGCATCATCAGAGTATTGATTACAGCCATTAGATTTAGGTTTATATCATCTTAGATGAGTCGTACAGTCCAGGAAAATTAGGCCTGTATAAGAGTTTCCATACTTAAGAAATTTTTATAGCATGCATCAAATTTGTAGAAACTTACATAAAATTGCATTGTTAGCATTTAGGGAATTATAGATCATTTATATTTTCATAAAAAGTTATTTTGGTAATTAGGATCTAATTTAGGAAGTTTTATTTTGATTTATTTTATATTAAATTGGTTGTTTTGATGAGTTTGTTACTTTTGCAGGTTATAGTTAGAATAAGGTTAAATAAACTAGCTTTCTTTACTTAGTTTAGGTTTTTATTTTATTTGGAAAGTTATAATTGTTAATTTTAAGTTTTTAGGAATTTTCTTATAATTTGATTAGTTTCTTTATTAGGTTAGATTTAGTTTCTAAATTAGGACAGGTTGAAGTTGGAAAGTTTCTTAAAAAGCATTGCTTCCTGTGGATCGACCTGGACTCACCAAACTATTACTACAATTGCACCCTATACTTGGGGTCCGATCACATACCTCATCTCTAATCATGTTAGATCAGTAAACTTGTTCTAATCTTTGCATGAGATGCGAAGAGGATAGAGCAAAGGCTATGTACGGATTAATTTTTGATGGACTTGCTTTGTTTATGAGTGAATTTATGTTTGGATAGTTACAAAAGGGTATAATAATGATGGAAGGATGGTAGGAAGCCATTGAGAGCCTTCAGAAGTGCTTTGGAGGTGTTTGGACTCGAATTGAGAAAACCCAACTTTCTGCCTTCATCAGGCGGGTCGACCTGGCCTCGTGCTCGGTCAACCGGGTGCCTGTAGGGCCGGTCGACCGAGCCCTCTATCCGGTCGACCGGGCACACATGATCACTTTGATCTTTGATCCGGATTTTTTGTCCCCCGGACCCCCTTGGCGAAGTGCATGTTTTAAAAAAGTGGGAGCCTTTGGCATCTTGTTTTCCCATTGTGGTTTGGTAACTTGGTTTTGTGAGATGCTTTGTTGTATGAGATACTAACTTGCAAATGATAATGTCCTCTCCATGTGGCCCACAAGATTTTTACTTTCTTTTTATGGTTATTGGTTTATTTGAGGCTAAGTGTAAAGGGCATCATGGTTTCTTTGGTTTCCCGCGAAAGGGCAAGGCATGGTGAATTTCCCTATAGCCCTTGTATTTCCATGTTTAGATTACCATGTAAGTCTCATTGTAGAGACATAGGAATTTATGTAATTTTTCCAAAATTTGTAAATTTTGGAGATGTCCGAGATGAAGAAGGAAAGTGAAGATGAACTCCTAATCAAAGAGTTTGAAGACTTCCAAAAGGATCTTGGAGATGCCCAAAGAGTTTGAGGATTCTCAAAGTTTTGGAAAGTCTAGAAGTCCAATAAGTTTATTCCGTTTGGGCCATGTAGAGGAGAGGGCTAGTTTATATTTTTGTACTTTCTATTTGTGGATGGTTGCTTTTATAGAATGTTTCCAAATCTGATCCACGCATAGCAATTTTCAAAATTGGTCAAATTAAATTAATTTTTGGAAAGAGTTCTAATTAGAGTTGATGGGCCCATGAGATGGATCCATTGGTAACACTAATTTAAGAAACTGAACTTTTCTTAAAATAACTTGACTTGGAACCAATCATTGGTCATATCATGAGATGATTTGATGTCTATATTTGTGGGCCCATATACCTAAAATGAAATCCTCAATTCTAAAATATTAAGTGGGAGCGGGGCATTTAAATTTAGAAATCCCCATGGTTTTCCACCATACGTCCATTGTAAGGAAAGTATTAGCCTCGCGCCATCTTGAGAATGGTCGTTCCCCACGGAGGGCTTTTACTTATCTGGTTACTAGATATGGATCTCCTATGGATAGTGTTGGTGAGACGGGGTGAGAGTCCACTCCCCAAGGAGGAGCTGCTCACAACGGTTGTCATGCAATGCTAGTTGGTGGGTCACACTTAACTAAAACAATGATGTAGTATCCCCAAGGATTTGCCTCATGTATTTTAGAAACCAAAGTCAATCAGGAGTCATTCGTTATTTGGTATGAGATACCTAGATAATAATGAATGAAGGAGATCATGGATAATTAGTCTTAATCCTAATTTTGACCAACTTTGATCCGCACCAATCTAGGTGGTATTCGCACTCCCCAAGGAGGCATACCCCTGGGATTGGGACTCCGATGTATTCAAAATTTAGTAGTTATGAGGATTCTCACATAAATTTGGTAGAATACTAAACCCAAATGTCATTCATTAATTGAATGTATGGTTATGTGCTACAGTATTTCAAGCATGAATTCAAATACTTTCAATCCACTTGGGACCATCCTCAACCAGAATAAGTTGGTGGGATCCAACTATGTAGACTGGAAACGGAACCTGGATATTGTCCTAACTGCTTCAGGATATAAATATGTCCTTACCAAAACCCTCCTTGATGAGCTTGGTCCAGATGCACCGGAAGAAGAAAAAGACTTTTACACCAAGTGGACCAAAGACGATGAGATGGCCAGATGTTACATTCTAGCATCCATGTCTAGTGTTTTGCAACATCAACATCAATCCTATAAGACTGCATACGATATTATATCAAACTTAAAGGAGATGTTTGTGAAATAGGGCAGGCCTGCTAGGCAGGCAGCTATGAGGGTGCTAATGAGCACCAAGATGACTGAAGGTACATCAGTACAGGAACACATGTTAAAAATGATGGACTCATTAAATGAGTTAGATGTACTAGGAGTTGCGATTTATGCAGAATCGCAGATTGACATAATCCTTGAGTCACTACCAGAGTCATTCAATAATTTCAAGGTTAATTATAATATGAATAAGATGAATCTGACTCTAGCTGAGCTGTCTAGCCAGTTGGTGGTGACTGAAGGGATTATGAAGAAGAAGCCAACTACCCTAGTGACAGAAAAGTCAGATGTCAAGTCCAAGCCGAAAGGCAAAACGTGGAAAGGCAAAAAGAAATCAGTTCCGAAAGGTCCTAAGGTGGAGAATGGTCCTTATGGAGGCGTGGCCAAGGCTAAGGGTTCAGGGTCAAAAGGAAAGTGTTTCCATTGTGGTAAGACAAGACATTAGAAAAGGAATTGTCCAGAGTATCTGTCTAAGAAGAAGACCTCAGGTATGATTGAGTCACTTATTTCTAAAGTTAGTTTTGTAACTGGTATTTCAAGATCTTGGTGTGTGGACTCCGGGGAAACTAATCACATATGTAATTCGTTGCAGGGGTTCAGGGAAACTAGGAGGTTCAGTGACGGAGAAATCATTGTCAACCTAGGATCTGATGCTAAGGCAGAGGCCGTTTCAGTATGAGTTATTACTTTATGTTTTTCAAATAATAAATTGGTTTTGTCAGACACGTTATATGTACCGTCTTTACGTCGAAATTAAATTTCAGTTTCTAGTTTGGTGAATAAAAGTTATTCCATTACTTTTGGTACTGAAGTAGTCATAAAGATTAATGGTACTTTTATATGCTCTGACAAGGTAACTAATGGGCTTTATTTGTTAACTCCTATAATGTATGAGATACATGATACTAAAACAATTAATAGACCATCATTAAAGAGGAAGTCACCTTCGTCTTATCCAACAAAACTTTGGCACTTGAGGCTATGTCATATAAACCTAAACAGGATTGACAGGCTAGTGAAAGATGGTATCTTGCCTTCATTGGTGGTAGAACCAATGCCTGTGTGCGAGTTCTGTCTAGAAGGCAAAATGACCAAAAGACTATTTTCATCTAAGGGCAATAGGGCCAAAGATTTATTGGAATTAGTGCATACTGATGTGTGTGGACCCATTAATGTCAGGGCCAGAGGAGGATATGAGTATTCCATCACTTTCACAGATGATTACTCAAGATATGGATACATATACCTTATGCACCGCAAGTCCGAGGCTTTTGAAAAGTTCAAAGAGTTTCGAGCGGAAGCGGAAAAGCAATTAGGTAAAAGTATCAAGACTCTTCGATCAGATCGAGGAGGGGAATATCTCTCTGCTGATTTTATGGGATACTTATCAGAAAATGGGATTCTATCCCAGTTGTCTGCTCCTGATATGCCTCAACAGAATGGAGTAGCAGAAAGAAGAAACCATACTCTTTTAGATAAGATTAGGTCTATGCTGAGTTTCTCAGGATTACCTATATCCTTTTAGGGATACGCCTTGGATACTGCAATTTACATACTAAACCTCGTACCATCTAAGTCTGTACCTAAGACTCCCTAGGAGTTGTGGTCCGGGTGAAAGCCTAGTCTACAACATTTACACATTTGGGGTTGTCCGGCACATGTGCTAAAGGTTGAGAGGGATAAGTTAGAAACGAAGTCGGAAGTGTGCACGTTTTGTAGGATATCCTAAAGGAACTAAATGTTGGTTATTCTATAATCCCAAATAACAGAAAGTGCCGGTGAGCACTAATGCGGTTTTTCTGGAGGAAGATTATATGATGGACCAAAAATCTTTTGAAAAGGTGATCTTGGAAGAAATTCAAGAGCAAATAATTCCAAATCCAAGTATGACGGAACTTGAGGAAGAACCGCCCTCACCAGACCCAGTAGTTACACCAGTGCCTCGTCGTAGTGGGAGGATTGTCAGACCCCCTGACAGGTTCTCATTCTTGGGAGAGTCTTATGAGGCAGTCCCGGAAGAACCAGAACAAGATCCCTGTAACTATGATGAAGAATTAATGACATAGATTCGGGACGTTGGCAATATGCTATGAAAGCTGAGATGGGATCTATGTACTCCAATCAGGTCTGGACACTTGTGGACTTGCCTGCCAATATTAAACCTATTGGGTGCAAATGGGTCTACAAGAGAAAGAGAGGACCAGATGGTAAAGTGGAGACCTTTAAGGCAGGCTTGTTGCGAAAGGGTATACTCAGAAAGAGGATATCGATTATGAGGAAACCTTCTCGCCGGTAACCATGCTCAAGTCCATCAGGATACTCTTATCCATTGCAGCTCATCTCGATTATGAGATTTGGCAAATGGATGTCAAGACGACGTTTCTCAACGGCCATCTTGAGGAAGAATCTATATGGTGCAGCCAGATGGTTTTTGTAGCTACGAACTAAGAGCAAAGAGTTTACAAGCTGCAGAAGTCTATTTATGAACTGAAGTAGGCATCCCGAAGCTAGAACATCCGTTTTGACCAGGCAATCAAGTCATTTGGTTTTTGTCAAAATCCGGATGAGTCATGTGTGTACATGAAAAGTGAAGGTGACAGGGTAGTCTTTCTGGTTTTATATGTCGATGACATCTTATTCCTTGGGAAAGACGTGGGGAATGTTATCAACAGTAAAAGTTTTGTTGGCAAAGACTTTTGACATGAAGGACTTGGGAGAAGCTAGCTACATCCTAGGAATTAAACTCCATCGAGACCCGAAAAATAGGATGATTGGCTTATCCCAAGCTTCATACATAGATGAGGTACTGGTACGGTTTGTCATGCAAGACTCCAAGAAGGGTATTACACACCTTTCAGGCATGGAGTGCACCTTTCCAAGGATCAGTGTCCTAAGACACCTAAGGAAAAGGAGTAGAAGAGGTCGATACCATACGCTACGGCTGTTGGTAGCCTCATGTATGCTATGCTATGTACTAGACCGGATATCTGTCATGCAGTGGGCCTAGTCAACAGATATCAGTCTAACCTAAGAACTGAACATTAGATTGCTGTAAAATGTATTCTCAAATACTTGAGAAGGACTAGAGATTACATATATAGTAGTGATGAACTGATTCCAGTCGGATACACAGATTCTGACTTCATGTCAGATAAGGATTACAGGAAATCAACTTCTGGGTATGTGTTTATGTTGTAGTTGCTTGAAAAGCAACTAAAGAAGCAGATTGGCTCAAAAGATTCCATATGGAACTTGGAGTGGTACTTTTGGCAGGACAGTCACTTACAGTTTACTGTGATAATAGCAGGGTAGTAGATAAGTCCAAGGAACCCAGGAGCCAAAAACATGTACAGAGGTAGTAACACATGGTCAGAGAGATTGTGCAGAGAGGTAATACTGCTATCACGTAGATAGACTCTGCAGACAATCTGGGAGACCCCTTTACTAAACCTTTGACTACCAAAGTCTTTGAGCAGCATGTAGATGGGATGGGCATGAGATGCAACCCTAACTGGCATTGAGCCCAAGTGGGAGATTGTTAGTTTGTATGGTCTCAATCCATCAGTTGATGTAATAAATTGATTAATTTCTTTATTTATCAATAAAATCATGCTTTCCTTTCATGAGATGAATGATGTGTTATTAATGTGCATTAAGTAATAAAACATCATTCATCTCATGAAAGGAAATCATGATTTAATTGATAAATAAAGAAATTAATCAATTTATTACATCAACTGATGAATTGACACCATACAAACTAACAGTCCCAACTATGCTGGGGTTATCTACATGAACTCAACTTCTCATTCTAGTAATTTGGTCCAAATCCTCAAATAGGTTGGTTCTTCTCTCAAAATTCATATTAGGTTTGTGAAAAGTATTTCACGCTAGTTGTCAAGCTCCCTGAGGCAACTCTCTTCTTTTAGACGGGCTTCTTGTTGCTCAAGGTTGAGCTTGGGCTTGGAATTGGTTTATTCCTCATATATAAGAACTAGCAACAGAGGCCCGGGTAAAAATATATATTTAGAATTAGTATTTTTTAAAAATATTATTGATAAAATGTAAATCAATAAAAAAAATAGCATGAGCACAATCTGATCTCAACACAACCTAATTTGAGCATAAAATTGGGAACAACATGATAACGATGCCAAATGAGGCCAAAGGCCCATGCTAAGCCTGAGCTAAAATATAAAAATATACATATTTGGTGTTTTCGGAGGAATATTATTGATAAAAATAAATTACAGAATAAATCTACTATTAATAATCAAGGGCCTGATCTTTAGGTACACCCATAAAATCTATTAGTGGGGCCAAGCTTAACCTCAATTAGATTTAAACCCATCAATATTTTTTTTTTCACTTTAGAATTCTATAAGAGGACCCACTCTTAAAATCTTAATGTGGCCATGAAATCATTGCCATAAAACCCATTGTGGGGCCAAGTTTCACTTCAATCAAAATTAAGCCTATCATTGAGGACCCACTAATAAAATCTTAATGTTCCATGAAGCAACGCTATAAGTTTATTGTGGGGCCAAGTTTTACTTAAATCAGACTTCAGGCCACCATCGTAGTTTCTGCACATAGGATTTTATAAGAGGGACCCCACCAATGTATTTTTCATAAGTTTCAATGTTAGTATGAAGGTAATATTATAAACCCATTAGGAGGCCCTTTATTAAATCCATAATATTTCAAAATTATAATATTTTTTTCAAATCATCAACCCAAGTTTTATTCAAGTAACACCAAGGTGCCACCACCCTTGGCCCATCCAGACTGGAGAATTGTTGCATGATAATTGTCGCGTCCCCGGAACGGATCCCGAGACACGCGGAATCTGTCTCCTATGAACAAGTTTGCGGAAGCGTGCAGCAAATCACATCAAGATAAGCACCAATAAATTTTTTAGTGCTATAACAATTAATATCAAGACATAGTATCAAAAGAAAGGAGTTGACATGGCATTCCCATCATAATTCAAGTTATAAGGTTAATGCAAAAGTAAGTTTAGTTGCATCCCATAAGAGGCCAACAAAGGCCAATACAATTCTCAAAATAATAAAAGAACCCAAATGAAAAAATGTAGCGAAACTCAAGAATCCACCCGACGTCTAGATGACATCGTCGGGTTGCCACTCTCTAACTGGGGGTGGCTCAAGAGCCTCCTCCGGACGTTCCTCCTCGAAGGCAACGTCACCTGCACCTGGTCACCAACATACAAGGGTCAAACACAACAGTTTGGCAGGTAATCAATTTAGGCATGAGCATATGGTAGTAAACGTTAAAGGAAACATTTAAAGAAATTTTGTTAAATTGTAAACAGTTACATGACTACGATCCATTTCAAAATGCGAGCAAAACTGACATAAATACTTATAATATCATGAATAGTTAAATTCCACAAAGAGCCCATCCTTTCTCTATCATTTATAATGAAAAGAGAAAGCACGCACAACAAGCACTATATACATAATGTAATCACGACACGATTCCCACATATACGGGGATTCCAGCCGCGGAACCGGACACGCACGATGAGTAATAAAATACACGACCAGTCTGCAGACAATCCACATGTTTAAGGACCCCCAGACAGTGGATCAAACTGAAAGGACAGTCCAAGCTCAGTGGTGTTCACTTAAATTCATGAATGCACAAAACATGCGAAACACTGTTTATACATGTCGAGATAAAAGGGAAAGATCACTTATCAAAACACGATGAACACGACTAGCAAAAGGCATAATTCATATGCATAACACGCTTAAGAAGTGACCCCTTTTCTTAAAACAAATCTTCAAAACGAGCTTGTACTAAAACTTCAAAACGAGTACACAATGATATTCATTGTATCAAAACGAAAGTACGAACACAAAAGCCTATCAAGCACATGTAAGGACCTTTGCTTGATCTTTGTGTAAACGAAGCCCAAATGTTGGAATTAAAATGGAATCGGTCCCGGAAGTTCAAAGACATCTCAGGTTTCGAGTGCACAATATGAAGAGAAAGGTCACTCAACCTGTTCTAGTTTTCATTCTTACAAATACTCTTCAAAATAGGCATTTTGTCAATTTCGGTTAGCACGCGCTCAGCTGTTGGTTAACCGAAATGGGATATGGCGGCTAGCCGCAAGCTGACCGACAGGCTGACCGCTGGAACTCAGGTCTGAAAACTTAGCTCTCTGGAAAAGGAGCCGTAAAGAATTCGGTTGGCCAGCGGTTAGCCGAAATAGGATATGGCAGCTAGTCGCAAGCTAACCGTCACGTTGACCGAAACCCCCTGTCAAAATGCAAGCTTCTAGAAAGGGAACCGCCGAACTCGGTCAGCTCGCGGTTAGCAGAAATAAGGATTTTGTCTAGCCGCCAGCTGGCCAGCGGCTGACCAAAACTGCACGGGAAGTGCAGTTCAGTTCAAATTTCCACATTTCTTCTTCCCTTCTTCTTGGTTCTCATTCAACCTGCATTTCCCTGAGCCTACATGCTCTCCAAGGGATAAAACACGCATTTTTCCACAATTTCAAACATTCAATCCAAGGAAAACATGATCATGAAGCTTATAAATAAGTTCATATGCAAAATTTCTAGAATAACAATGAAATCTAAAATACACATGCAACAATGATCCTATAGAGATTACTTGCCTTTGCCCAAATGCTAAACAATCCTCTTCAAGCACTCTTACTCAAGAGCTAAACCAACACTACAAGAATCCCAAGGGAAATCCACTCAAACTCAACAAAAATGAAAACAAAGAACCCATTTTCACAAAAGGGTTTGTAAACAAGAAAAAAACAAGATTTTAAGGAACTAAAAAGACTCCATGAAAGGTATGGGTTGAAGCTCTTTCCTAGAAATGCCCAAACAAAAAGGGAATGAAGACAGTGGAGAGCTTGCTCACTTCTAACTTTCAAGAAAAGGACATCAATAGAGCTTGAGATGAGAGGAAGAAGATGATGGCCTTAGAATTCCATTTGGACGCTTCTAGCTTGGCTATGCAAGGTGAGGAAGATGAAAGAAAAGAGGGTTTTCTCTCCTTTGGCTGCTCTAGGGTTAGGGATTGAGAATGAAAAGAGGGAAAAAGAAAGAGGGTTGGCTTAAAACACTTGTAAGTGGGGCCCAAATGGCCAAATCTTGTATCAATGAAAACATGCTCTTGCGGGCCTCAAATGAACTCGACGAAGAAGGATAAAATGACCCTCAAAATATCTAGTTTCCAAAAAGTATATTTTTGACATGGTTTTGGGATATCAAAATTTGTGTCCAGATTTGTGTATAAAAGACAATTTTACCCTTTTTGGGCCAGAACTTGGGTTTTTTGGGCTGAAAACATGAATGGGCTGAAAACGAAAGTTGTAACACATAGTAAAATCATTCAAATGAAATCAAAATCACAATTAAAAAATGAAAACCGATACGATCCTCCCAAGCTTACACGTGCACTCAGGCCTTCCTGAGTGTATCTGACTAACACTAAACGTCCTCAAAATTTCCAAAGCTATATCCAGGACTAAACTAATTATTTCTAACCCAACGACAACTAAACTCATTTAGGACTAAACACACACTAATCGTACACTAATCGAATTAGTCTGGGTCGGGATCTAACAATCATCATGGTCATCCATTCGACTAACTCTCCCATTGTTCTAAAACTTACATGGAGCCTACTTCATGTTTTTAATTATAACCACCACCATCACCACCACCACTTAATTAAGCCTTGTCCCGACTATGTTAGGGTCAGCTACATGAACTCAACTTCTCATTACAGTATTTTAGTCCAAATCCTCAAATAGGTTGGTCCTAGCTTCTCTCAAAATTCATATTAGTTTTGTAAAAAATATTTCGTGCTAGCTGTCAAGATACCTGAGGCAACTCTCTTCTTTTATATGGGCTTCTTGTTGCTCAAAGCTGAGCTTGGGCTTGGAGTTGGTTTATTCCTCATATATAAGTATTGTGTATTAATGTGTATACTAAAAAGCCCACCTTGAGCTTTAACTTAGGCTTGAAACAAAGTTGATCTGAACAGGCCCAGCTCAAGCTTGCTATAAGTAAACTGAACCAGGTAAAGTCCAAGTTCAACCAAGTCCAATTGATCACTATATGACACTTGTTTTTATAATATTTAATTTACATATTTCACAAACGATCAATTTATTAGGTGGGCTCAACTCCTACCAATGTGAAATTATAGTGAGGATATATATAAGAGGGCGACATTTATTTTTTATTTAAAAGAGCTCTTTACTATTTTCATTTATTAAATAAAGATCCTTGTGAAAGACAAAAGGAATCTTTGGTTAAGAAAAAGGAAAAGGACGTGCAATTTAATTAAAAAAAAGGTATTTTCATTATTTTTAAAGATTCAAAAAATAAATTTAACGTTGTTACCTTTCAATATGTAGTAATAACCAATTGAAGCGAGTCCATAAAAATTAATAACTTTTTATAATTATCATTTTATGATCCTCTTTCAAGGTGGTTGAACATTAGGGGCTTGCCAACACACTCATGGTTGAGTGGTGTTGGCATCTAGCATCACACACAAGCTCAGAGATCAGAGATCGATCCTTGGGCTTCAAGTTTAGAGTACCACTCTAGTGGTCTAACTTAATGAAAAATAAAATAGAAAACAAAAAACATGAAGGAGCTTTTTTTTTCAATTTTTTTTATACTTCCCCTTTAATTTTTGTGCTTAAGATTTTTCATAAATAGACCCACTTATGAGCCTTCCCAACTTCACGTCGAGTGCCAGCTTGCGAGGATCGGGAATAGTTGTGAAAATCGTTTCATTTCTGGTGAAATCCCTAAGATTTTTCATTTCAGGCTTCATTCCAAAAACGGAGCACCATATTCCAATTTTTCGCCCAATTTTGCCCAAAATGTTGAATTTGGGTTGATTTAGCCCAATTTCGCCCGAAATGGGCCCTCTTATGATTTCTATACCATAAATAAAAAGGGACAATCTCTCTATTAGTTTTTCCTCCTGGTTCCTTTCCTTTCTTTCTTTTCCTACTTTTAAGGCAGTTTGGGTGGACAATCTTCCTTGGCCCTTTAGTGCAAGGGGTATACTTAACACACATGCCCAGGGGCCCACCTCCATTAGTTCTCTTTTCTCTCATGCTGAGTTTGGTTGGACAACTTGGGAGGCAACCTTTTCTCACCTCTTGGCACCCACTTAGATGAACATGTTACCTATGGGCCCCTTTAATTCAAGCTGTCCACTTGAGATTAAGACACAATCTCATGGGGTCCACCTAGCATGCAAGGTACTCATTTTTTTGTGCTACCAGCAAACATATTTGGAGAGATTTTTTATCCTATTTGACCTACGAAAGTTTCTGACCCGGTCTTTCGCGATCTTCACTCACCCTCGCTCTGGTAAAGAGAAGTTTCTTCGTCAATAAATCAGATGAGTGAATGTGTTTTTCAATTTGACATGGATGTGGTTATCGATTTTCTTTCTTTCGATGGTTGTTTGTTGATATTTGATTTTCTTCTTTTCACGTGATTGTCTTCATCTTCCTCTCCCATCGATACATTTTCATGTTGCCCCTTTCTGAAGTTCTTCTCCTCTCGTCTCCTCCAATCCATAGACACCTCACTCACTTCCCCTTGCTCTCTCCGCATTTGATCTCGTTCACAAGGTATGTGGGTTTTTTTTTTCATTTTTTCCTGTGTTTGATATTGATGAGTCCTGAAAGGCGCACATTTTCATACACATTTTGGACCATTTTAAGGGCTTATTGATATTAAAGAGCTTTATTTAGTATCAAATCATGTTTTTATGCATTTAGGGTCCATTGTAGTGCATTCATGCATAATTTGCTCAAAAATCACACCTTTTGCATAAATTCATGAAACCAGCCATTTTTGGAGATTTATTTTTGGAAAGTCGGCTATTTTGGGTGCATCAAGTAGGGTCCCATGCATCATCCGTTTAAGTTCCTTACATAAAATTATTCTTGAATCCATTTATTTTAATTTGTGTAGGAGAAATCAAGAATGGGACCCACATTGGTGAAATTTGAGAGAGATCAAGGGTAGGACATCTTTCATGGTGGATCCACATATCTTGTTATTTTTGGAGATTTGAAAAGTCAACAATGGAAAGGTAGATTTGTGATTTCAAGATCAAGAAAGAAAACTTTAGATTTGGTAAGATCTAATTCTTACTAAGTTTGAAAATTCAAAAATCAAGAAAGAAATTCAAGAAAGGAAAGTGTGCTCAAAGAGTTAACTGGTCAATCAAAGAAGCTTGGAAGCTAACCAAAGATGGAAGGGGAGTTAAGAAACAAGGAAAGAAATATTCCAAGATCCCGTTGGACGTCCACATGGGTCCCACACACCCCATTGCACAACTAACATTCCATACGTGCACAATTATTTTCGGATTTTTCAGAGGCAGCAAGATTAAATTGGCCATAACTCTTGATTCAGCCGTCGGATTAGCACAATCCATACACTGTTGGAAAGCTCTTTTTGAGTAGATATCTTTAGAACCCAAGATTGTGTCAATCGGAGCTAAAACAAGAAAGATATGGCCTCTGGAAGTTGGTACTATAATTTCTACTCGGGATTGCAATTTTGCACATGGAAGCACCAAAAATCTCTCACTCACCTTGCTACTTCTTTGAAGAATTGTTGGCCAAGGAAGGGACTCGCCATACAAATAAGATTGCATGCTACAAACTTGGAGCAAAGAAGGAAAGAAAGAGAGCAAAAATCTATAAATTGAAGGCATAAGCATCCCTCTCCTCTCATGGTTGAAATCATCCACCTCTCCCTCTAGCTTAATTTCATTCCATCTCTCCCTCTCTTCCCTTTCATCTCAAGCCATCAAGGGGGTTCTTCTCAATGGCCACACCACCACCCTTGTTTTCTCAACTAGAAAGAGGGATTCTCAATCATCCTAGTATGTATTTTTGTTTTTAATTCTCAATCTTATGTACTCAATTGCATACTAGTATTACTAAAATTGTTTCTTTTTAATTCTTGTATTGATTTCTTGTGAATCTTGATATTAGTTTTGCAATAGGGTTAGTTCTTACTTTTGGTAAAGTAATTTTAATTGGCTTGGAATAATTACTAACAACTCACCTTAGTATCCTCACAATATACCTTGTTTTCTACGGATACATGGTATTTTTGGAGGCAATACAATGTGAAGTTGAAGAGTGTTGATCAAGAAAAGTTTAATAATCCAAGTCTGAAATTTATTTATTAAAAAGTGAGGATTTATTATTCTCAACTTGAATTGACAACCCAAGTTCAAGAATGGGACCCTAGGTTTGCACCTCGAATTTTCTTGGACCTTCAATTGAGAAGAATTAAACGAAGCAACTCACCACTTTTATATTTCAATTTTATTTACCATCTTTGATTTATGCACACCACCCTTATTTTCAACACTTCACTTTTAAGTCCTGCACCTTTTACAATTCTATGTCACACAATTTTATTTAGATTTGTTAATTGCTTGAAAGTGCATTAGACTCATGCGTTTATTTATTTATTTTGCATAACATTAGGTGGCGTTCACGTGAAATTATGAAATTAGATTTATGTTAAACATTCATGTGGCAAAAACAGTCCATAAACAAGCCCAGAAAACTGCAGAAACAGGTTTTTTTTTCTTTTTCTTTTTTTTTTTTTTTTTTGCGAAAAGTTCAAAGTGAGTAGACTAGTCAAATCAAGGTATTTTTTTGTGAAATTTGGAGAAATTGAAGTTCAATATGTGGTCTGTTACATCCCAAGATTTCAGAGCAAAACTATTTCCAGAGGTTTAAGAACCATTGGCTTAAACATGGCATGTTTGGCTGTCTGTGTACAGAATTTCTGCACAGTTTTAGTTTTTTAGGTCATGTTTACGCATTCATATCTTCTTTGTTTTAAACCGTTTTTCACTTCCATTTTTTATATTTGATTCATGCATCATTATAGTTTAAATTCCAGCCATAAAACTCATTTTTAGGTTGCATTAAATTAGGAGAAATCATGCATAAAAATAGCCATGCATACTAGTTTTTCAGACTTAGAATTTTCTAACATCTCATGGCATACATTGCCACTACGTCAAAAAGGCTGAAAAATGACTGTCGAAGACAGTCATTTTTCTTAAAAAACGACTGCTATTGGCAGTCGGACGAGCAGTCGGCAAAATCGCAGTCGTTTTAGGAAAACGACTGTCGTTGGCGGTCAACGATTTTTCAAATTAACGACTGTCTACGACTGTCATTTTTTTAAAGACGGACTTCATCAGTCGAAAATATTTTAAGTCATTTTCTAAAAACTATATAACAAAATTGACTTATCGTTCAATTAGTGACTGTTTAGAGCAGTCGTTTTATTAGAGGGTTTTTAAAAAGAATATTTCATTATTAATTTTTAATTTTTATATTTTTTAATAAAAATTCTATAATTTTCATAACTGTAAGTTAGCATCAACCATACAAACATCCATTATCCATCAAATAAATAACTCAAATAAGCTAATAAATCATCCATCCACTTAAAATTTAAGCCATCAAAGTAGCTACAGTAAATGGTAAAAAATTAACAAAAACCACGTTCACGTTCGGTATTACTAATACCACGATCACACACATCAGTGTAAATACTACAAATAAAGTCATCTAGCAGTAAATCATGTGGGCTTTGAAACTAGCCAAACACGGTTCTATATGTGGGCCATGAAATGATGTCACCCACGGTGAGATCCCCAAAAGTCTTTTCTCCACCCAATAACTCTACGTCAAACTTCAAGATCTCATCTACAACGATCCTATAGCATCCTTCCTCCTCAATTGACAAACTGAGAACGCGTCCAAGGGCAACGGTAATATCTTTTCGCACGTAATGCAACAGCCTGCATGTACCCTGGCGTGTATTAGTATTCGGTTGATTTGTACATGCCACTTGACATGAAGAATTATCCTGAGCCTACAAACAATATTACAAATGCATTGTGTTAGTATTTCATCAATCAAGATAATTAATTAATTTATCGAATCAATCATGTAAGAAAAATAAACATTGTACCTGAGATGAACTACCATGATAAGTTGAAGGTCGCACTTGTGTCCCACCTTGGGTAAGAGTTTGTTTCAGTTCATCCATTTCCCTCTGTATGCCCATATGATCCTCCTTCAACCTTTTCACCTCAGTTTGAAGATGTGAATTGCATTCATGCTCCTCCTCCAAGGCTCTTTTATAAGGAGCTGAATGTTTTATGGCCGTTTTTGAAATAGTGCCTAAGCCACGTACGCGTCCTCGGCTATCACGACCAAAGACCTATGAAAAAAAAACAAGTATACCATAAAACCCACAAAATTAAAGATTACTAACATTAAAAGATATTATGATCACCAAGCAATAAAAAGATACCTTTGTAACTGCATCATGGTCTAAATCACCTTGCGCAACCGAGCTGTCAGATTCATATGCAGTAATAACATCATACTGCAATAACAAAAAAGGATAAATAAGAAACATAAACACATTTTGGCAATCATTAACAGATACTTCATAAAAATGTTCCGTAGAAAAATTTCTAATGTGAAAGATTTCTCGAAATTTCGGCAGAGTCTCCCCTGCACGTGTGACATTTAATTTTTTTTTACAACCTGCTAAGTACCTGTACATGCCAAAAAAAAAAACACTTCATATAAACAACCCAATTCCCAAACACATTACAAAGTCATTCACGTCACTATGTCATCAGTCATACACCATTCGACCATAGCACTTCAATGCCCCAACACGCTAGAAAGATGCACCCAAAAAAAATTATGTCCATGCATATTTGCTGTTTGCATGAGCATTCTGAAGAAGTGTAGCTGCAATGTAAAATTACCAGTATCATTGGAACATGAAAACGAGTGTTTGCCTCGATTAGTTTCATATAAACTATATTCTCCAATCATCAGGTTATTATTGGTTAAAAAGCCATCTTACATAATTATTGGATTAATAGAAATTACACTATCTCCCAGAACAGAGTGTGATATAATGTGAGAAGATGCAATAAATGTGACTACACTATGTCTTTCTCTTCGTGCTACAGAGATGAACCAGTCTGTGGTATAAAATCATCATCTGGTACACTTTGTCATATGGCTTTGATTCACTGTTTCAAATTGTAATTGAAAGCCTTGCAACTGAGTTACTAAAACTCTATGCCTGTCAGGTCTTATGAGTTATATGAGAATCTGGACTTGAGAAACTATAAAATGGAAACCTGGTTTACTGTAGAGTAGGAAAATGAGTTTACTCATTACTGTGACATGGCAACATGGGGTGGCTTCTTTTTTTTTATAATGCCTGCTCGTCCCTTATTTAATTGCAACTATGATTAGAATAAGTAAAAAGAGATCCAGCAACTTGATTGGTGCTTTTAGGCACATTTTCGTATTTTAGTTCATTAATATTTATTTCTTTTATACTTTTATGAGGCTATTTCTATTCCAACAAAGGGCACGTTTGTGTTGCAGAAATGGTTGAGACAGGTAAGCGATCCCGCTACTAGAGGGACCATGACAATGAGGGCAAATATCATAAGAAAAGAGGCAGCAACAAGGACTACTTGGCTGATGGGGAGTTAGTTGTATATCGAATTCTTTGCCCAGATGGTGTTATTGGAAGTGTGATAGGCAAGAGTGGCAATGTGATAAATACCCTAAGGCAAGAGACACATGCAAGGATTAAGGCAAAAGTCTGGAAGCACTATCAGACTAAGAAGGAATTTTTTGGGGAATTTTTGGTTTAGGGTCTTTGTATTTTAGTGGACTAGATGCAACTATACACAATATACTACTACAATACTGTTTATTAATTCAGAGAATATGGTTCCAATAAATTCAATGTAGCTCATGAGAACACACCTCTAAATCTCAGTAAGTAATCAGATCAAAACTAAATAACTATGCCCAACTAACTGTCATGTTCAAAGCTGGAGCCAGATCCGAAGAGGCTTTGACTTTCCTATCTGGTCACAGGACTTTGAAAATTATGTCTGAGGTCATATCTGAATTATGTCTACAACATTCACCACTCAACCATAGCACTTCAATGATTTACTTCACACAAACACCACGAATATTAAATAAAAGGATTCGCAAGTAACAATTCAAATGAATAACCTATTCACCAATTATAGTAAAATGGTTCTCACCACATGGGGGCTCGATGCTGATCCATCCTTCCTTTTATGGGTGGCCAAAAAGAGATCCATGCGATTTAATGGTTGATCCGGATTTTTTGCTTTCTGTAAAAAAAAATTGGGATATTTTAAAAATATACTAGCACAAATATCCATGCTGAGCACAACTGTCCATACAAGATTCAATGTAAACTAATGTTCATTCAGTCTAATTCTTTTTATGTGTCTTGTAATCAACCATCTATAAAAGAATAAAGTATAATTGCAAAAAGAAGCTAGATATGTGCACAAATCTTACCAACTCTGCAGCCACTCTGGCCTGTCCCTTCCTGCCCGTTGTGTGAGGGCTCTTCAACTTTGACCTAGCAATCTTACCAGCCTCCCTGGCAGCTAAGGCCGCCGACGTCGAGGATATGTCCACAAATTTTACCCAATCTTCTGGTTTCACGAACTTGGGCACATTGCTTTTCCTCTCTGCATCTGTGAGGTATTTGTCTATTGCCTGATGACGAAGAACATACTTCCAACCTTTCCACGATATGTTTGCCTTCTTCATAACGAAACTTTTATGGATCTCACTAATGATGTAGGTGCTCTGCAGAGATTATGAATGAGGAGTTATGAATATAATGAAATGTTGATATAAAACTTTAAATTATATAAATGCAAAAGTACTCACAATCACACCGTTCCAAATTTGCTCCTTAAGATCACTCGGCACATTTGTCCATGCCTCATATATCGGGGACACATATGTCCTCACCAAATTTCCTATCAACGAACTCAATTGGGCAGCATCTGGTCCAATAGGTTGGTCATGCTCGCCAAAAGTGATCGACTTGGGCACGCCTGTTTCGAATTGACTACTGTAAGGATTAGCTCGTTAAGAAGAAATAAAATAAAAGTGAATACACATATTGTTAAAAGTGATTGTTGGCAATATGTACTCTCGCGGGAACTACACCCCGACGGTGTAGTTGCTGACGCAGCAGAACTATGTGTTGCTGATTGATCATGTGACATATTGACTGTAAAAAAAAAATGTGAACTTTGAATATTGTTGTCATATAAAAAACATTGAAATGTAAAAATAAGGAAACTAGATCGATGAAACATGAAAAAATTCCAATTTAATGAAACATGATATGTAAAAATTGGTCCATTTAATGAAATAAATATGCAATGAGAAGAATATTGACATGAACTTGTCACCTCAAATGATGTCAACATCTGTAATATCATCATGTAATGCTCCGATATATGCATTTTCATTCGTTCTAGCCTCAAAGACTAACGGATCTTCATAAGAGTCCATGTCTTGATTAAGTCTTTTTGGAGCATCCAACACAACATGCCACTCCTCCGTAGGACGACTTTGATCTTTGCAATAAAAGACTTGAGAAGCTTGAGAAGCAAGAATAAATGGCTCATCTGATTCTTTTGTAGTTCTCATTAACCTCTCTAAATTAACATATCTCAAGTTTGTTTCTGGATCAACTCTAATGTTGTTTGTGTTCTCTATACGCACCCAATCACAGTTGAATACTACTACTTTGAAGTCATGGTAATCTAACTCAAGAATTTGTTTAATAATGCCATAGTAAGGGACCTCCTCAGATACAAAATTAGTATCGTTTACGCTAGATCTGAACTTAGTTAGAGCTTGCATAGAGACCCCGCTGTTTTGTGTTGTTTTCGATATTTCCGATTCTGCTGTGCAAAAAACATATCCATTTATCGCATATGAGGTATATGAAATAGCCTCAAATTTAGGTCCATCAACAAGCCTTTTCAAGACACTATTTTCCTCATTTTGTAATTGTTGTCTCAGCCAAGGAATGTAATCCATCTCCTTTTCTGTTCGTATGGTGCCTCTCCTATTCTGAACATTAGATACGTGTTCCTGTACGTATCTATCATAATTCCTGAAAATAAACTTATTTTAAAATTAAGATGCATTATACATGTAAAAAAATAGTTAAGAACAAAGAAATTAACCAAATTTTCATACTCTTTCCATGCGACATTCTCCACAGATGACTCCAATACCCATTTACGTGCTTGCTGGTACTGCACAATCTCAAGATATTCGACCTTCCCATTTTTATCGATAGGATAGGCACATAAACCATCATCGTCCATCCA
Organism: Cinnamomum chago; assembly: GCA_038049695.1. NCBI lineage: Eukaryota > Viridiplantae > Streptophyta > Magnoliopsida > Laurales > Lauraceae > Cinnamomum > Cinnamomum chago. The sequence continues at coordinate 26,379,029 of CP142460.1, forward strand.
CTTCCCCTGTGCTTGCTTATGGCTTGCTTTTGTACCATTTGGCATATAATTCATGGCATACATCATTGCTTCATTCATGAGGAAGCACTCTGAAATAGAACCCTCTGGATAGGTATGATTCACCACATATCGTTTGAATGTTTTCATCATCCTGCCACATGTCTCATTAATAAGATCTCTACACTAAACATTATTAAGGGGAAAAAAGATATATGTGGCTTTGAATTTGATTTACCTCTCAAAAGGATACATCCATCGATATCTAACGGGCCCGCAAATTTTTGCCTCATCCGCCAAGTGCACAACAAGGTGTATCATAGATACAAAAAAATGAGGGCGGAAAGTACTTTTCGAACACACATAATGTTTCTACAATGCTATCTTTCATCTTCATCAGCTCTTCACGGTTTATAATCTTCGAACACAAGACATTGAAAAAGATAGACAATTGTCGAATAGCAGCACGTAATGGCTTCTGTGATTCAAATGCGTACATCAACATCACTGGTAGTAGTTGTTGCATGAGAATGTGATAATCATGAGACTTAAGGTTTTTGACCTCCAAATCATCCAAGTTGACATTATGTCTCCAGTTACCACTATACCCAATGGGAACCTTCAAATGGTATAAGGTTTTACATATTAGATCTTTCTCCAACCGGGACAGTGTGTAAGGAGCATCTGGATAGGTCAACTTGCCATTCTTTTCTACGGGCCATAATTTTTTCTTAATCTTCATCTCCTTTAGGTCTTGGCGAGCTTGAAGACCATCTTTCGTCTTATCCTTTGTATTCATAATTGTTCCAATTAAAATCTCTATCACATTCTTCTCAATATGCATCACATCCAAATTATGACGAATGGGAAGATCCTACAAAATTTATAGATTCGTGTTAGTATGTAAGTCATTTATACCGCATTGTTTTAAATTTAAGATACATCAATGTAAAACGAACCTTCCAATATGGCAAGTAAAAAAAAATCTATCTCTTTGTCCATGGAGTGGGATTTTCATCATCCGCGGGCCTCTTCCTTTTCTTACTCTTTCCAAAATTAGTTTGAATATTATCCATTTTGCTTAACAGTTCGGAACCACTCAAACGCCTTGGAGGCTTTCTATGTTCCTCTTTTCCATTAAATTGTGATTTTTGACTCCGGAAAGGATGGCTCGAATTTGGTAGGAACCTTCTATGCTCCATGTAAGTACATTTCTTTCCATGTTTTAGCCATAGTGAATCTGTCTCTTCTCCACACACAGGACATCCAGACTTTCCCGCGGTCCTACAACCTGACAAATGACCATATGCCGGGAAATCATGTATAACCCATAGCAGAATTGCTTTCATTGTGAACCTATTTTTATTGTAAGAGTCATACGTTATGGTTCCGATGGACCACAATTCATTCAACTCTGCGATCAATGGTTGCAAATAAATGTCAATATCATGCCCTGGAGCTTTCTTTCCTGGAATCAATAATGTTAGCATCGTGAACTCCTTACGCATGCAAAGGGATGGAGGAAGATTATATGGAACCACCATAACAGGACAGCAACTATATGCATTGCTCTTTATCCCGAAAGGATTGAATCCATCCGTTGCAAGTCCTAATCGAACATTACGTGCCTCAGAAGCGAATTGTGGATTTTTACGATCAACTTGTTTCCAACAGGATGAATCCACTGGATGACGCATGATTGAGTCATTAGGTACCAAGCTTGCATTTGCATGCCATGTCATGCTCTCTGCAATCCATGGTACACTGTACATTCTTTGTAACCTTGGTGTAATAGGAAAGTATCTTAGCTTCTTCCAGGGCAAACGTACAGCTCTTGGCTTTGCAGGGTTTACCGGTTTCCATCTACTAAGCCCACATGTTGGACAATTATCCTTTTTTTTATGCTCCCTCCAGTAAAGTATGCAATCGTTGCGGCATGCATGTATAATTTTTTCCTCCATACGTAACGAATCGACAATCTTCTTAGCATTGTAAGTATTATCCGGCAAAGCATTCTGTTCTGGAAGGACCCTTTTGAAAAGTTGTAACAACTCATTGAAACTCTTATTAGACCACTTATGTCTAGTCTTCATGCTCAACAACTCAACTGTGACTGACAGTTTCGTATCATCAGTTCGACCCAAGGGATATAAGGGTTGCATCGCATCCTCCATCAACTTCTTATATTGGATACCCTCCGGTGAATTATCCTGAGCATGAACATCTTCTTCATGATTAGTTTCATCCATGCATGTAGGCTCACTAGCCCCCATATGATATTCAACACCATCCTCATTAGGGATACGTGCAAACACGTCATTCACCATATCAACCATTCTTGGGAATGCATCTTCATTGTTGTTAATGGTGCCAATGTTTACAGTACTTGTAGAATGAATTTCTCCATGATGGATCCATTTGGTATAAGATGTATCTATGCCATCACATATCAAATGTTCACGGATTTCTCTTAATGTCTTTTTCCCTCCTACTATATTACGACATTTGACACAAGGGCAACAATACCAATCGTCACCCCTCAGCTTCTGTCGATTAGCTCTTAAGAACTCTAAGAAATTTTCAACCCCCTTGAAGTATTCATTAGATAACCTTGGTGCCACATCCACTCTTTGTTCATGGCCATATTCTGAAAAATAACAATTAGCACTTAAATTACAAAATAACACAACATAATTCCTCCTCTTTGGGAACCAAAAACAGGGCATCGAATTTTTTCATACACCTTACAATTTTTTTTTAACAAATACCCAACTGTTATCAAAAGTATCACTTAACAGTTTAATGAAAAAGAAATACATAAAAAATCTTAGGGAGACCTTTTAACAAATAGGGACTCATGCACTTTGCATAATATGACAAAATTTTCATAATATGACAAATAGGGTTTTGATCAATAGATGGTTCCATGTGTGAGGGTTTTGATCAATAGATGGTTCCATTACTTAGATAAATTTTTTTTTAACAAATCCCATTCAATAACTTACACAGGCTCCACATGAACTAGATTGAATTGGGGAGAATGAGTTGATGGGAATTTGGAATTCCCAGAGAAGGTGATGTCATGTTTGCCAGTTTCCGTCGGTCTAGGGCTCTGGCTAAATGCACTCTAGTTATAGTAAACAACCAACGAACGAAAGTGATTGCGAGTGGAGAGAGAGATGATCACTACTAGAGATACACATTATCAGTACCATTGAATCCTAATTCCTATCCATTAATGGCTGCCTCTGCTGAGTTATGCTTTTCTGCTTTACACTATTGAAGGCCATGTCTTCCATGACTCAATCATCTAAACACTAAATTGAAGTAAAGAGAATCTACCTAAGAACTGCAGACTGGAAAGTGAGGTTTCTGTGTTGCATTCTCAAGTCTGTCTGCATGCATGGGTATCAAAGAGAAAATCACTCATCCTAGAACATGATACATTCTAGATGACGCCCTTCAACTATCTTGATTCAAATTCCTCAAATCTTCTCCAACAGAAAAAAAAAAAAACTAAATCTCAGAATTTTAGGGCACACACTCTCTGAATTTACTCTGTTTGGCTACTACTTATCCAATAATACTATTTGCAGCATGTATGTAACTTTATTTGCATTTGCATTTGCATGTGATAAGATCATCGTCATCCCAAGTAATATCCAATCTAAGCTTTGTGATTTGTACTCTGTTTTTCTATAATCTCTATTTCTTCTTCTTAAGTCTTACTTAAAGTGATGTTAAATCCTGCATTTCCCCTTTCTGCATTTCTCCTTTCTTTCTTTTGCTGGTGCTTTCAACTTTCAAGTAAAAATATAAAAAGAACATCACAGCCAGATCAAAATATCTTGGCAATAAAAAGACTTTATGAGAGTAATAAAACTACTTTAAGAGGATAATAAATGATCCTTTTTTTTTACCACAAAAGTTTTACTGTTCATTGTTCTGTTCATCTTCTTTCAAAGACGGAACAAGAAGAAGAAAAAAGATTTCTCTATGGTTCCCTACAATACCTTTGGCCTTCTACCAGAAATTAATGACGAGATATGGCCATAGCAGCCCAGGAAAAAGACCACAAAACACAGATTCCAAACATCATCTCTCTCTTTCCCATCTTGGGTCTAAAGCATTAATATACCCAAATACAGATAGAAGAAAGTTCCACCAGAAAGACTCAGAAAAAATAAAATAAAAGTTTCTTTTGGGGGAGAGAAACTAACCTTGCTGCTGAAATGGGTATTTTATCTTCCTTTTATCTTCTGAAAGTTGTGATTCGTTCTGCAGAGAAAACCAGATTCTAGAAACATAATCAAATGTACTATTAAGGGCTACATTCATAAGGTCCAACGGAATAAGCCCCTTTTGAGACAAACATAACAGAAAGGCAGTGAAAGAGAAGTTTCAGATTCACTGCTTAGAACACAACTCCGAGATCTGAATAAACCCTTTTGAGACAAGCACAACAGAACAGGCAGTGAAAGAGAAGTTTTAGATTCACAGCTTAGAACAAAACTCCAAGATCTATAAACCCAACTTTTTCAATTAACAAAATCACCATAACCAACTCAATAAACGAAACACATCTTGAGAATATATAGAAAATGAATGGATCAAAACCAAGAGAAGAAGAAAATACCTTCGTAGCTGTAATCGAAGTGCCACTGCCGATCGAGGTGGAGGAAACCTTCCGCCGAAGTCGAAGTGCTGCTGTCGATCGAGGGGGAGAGAGGGAAAGAGACCGAGTGGGAAAATATCAAAATGGGAGTAGGCGGTTATGGGTGGGGTGGGGCGAGGGAGAAAGGGGAAAAATCTGGATTGATAGGCATAGGTTAGGCGCGCGCGGGAGCGTCGAAAACATTTGGGCGGGTTTTTCTTGCGCCAATAAGACTGCCATGGGCCATCGATAACATTAGTAATCCGTTGAAAAAAAACAGACGGCCCACATCAGTCAGTAAAACCAAGGCGTTGGAGTCATTCATCGTCCGTTTTGACATAGTGTGCATTACTAACTTTCTAACTTAGGTTTCTTTTGTTTCTACTTTAGTTTCTTAGTTTTATTTTTAGTACTTTTTATTCTTGATCTTCTAACTTGTGTGTTCTTTTGTAGCAATTTTAGTTTTTAGTTTAGGATTTTTAGATTTAGGAATTTTTCTTTTCATTGGATTGTAATTAATTTAATTTTTGGAAAGTAGGAATGATGGTTTTAATTTTCTAGTTTGTTAGGCTAGATTTAGATTTTTTATTTAGGGCAGGTACAAGTTGAGAAGGAACCTTAATGTACATTGCTCCCTGTGGATCGATCTGGTCTCACCAGTTTATTACTACATCGCGGCTCTACACTTGGAGCTCACGATCAAGTTTTTGGTGCCGTTGCCGGGGAGCGCCATATAAGGTAACTTCTCTAACTTTCCTTATTTACATTGCTTTATGGGTGTGTTATTATTGGCATGTTTCTAGAAATAGGAGGTGCATGCATGGAATGTTAGACCGTCCTAAATTGGATTAGGAAAGTGCATGGATTGCTAATTGGAAATGACACATCATTGAATTTTTTTTAGAAAACTTTTTAAAATTGGCAAAGTTACTTTATTTTTCTCAACTTGTTTTACATCTTTTTAGAAGAAAGTGAGCCAAAGTGACCTAATCGCTGTCCTTGATCATCTCGGTGCCGAAACAAAGCCTTGTCCAGAGTGTGGAGACAGCTAGACTACTCTAGGCAAGGGTCCTTCAAACGGGTCCATTTGTGATCCTACCCTTACCTGGGGGCTGAATTGGCCGGGTTAGCTTCATAGGGCCGGGTTGGTGAACTTAAGTAAACTTTTCAACTTTAGGAATTAACTTAGTTACTGCAAGTGTAGGCTAGTTTCCTTTCCTTTATCACTTAAAAAAAAAAAGAAGAAAAAAACTAAGAAGAAGTGATTCCAAAAATGAACCAATGGAAATCCACAAACATGTGGAGACCAAATTCTGGACAAACCAATGAGGGTAAAATCAATGGTGATAGCCCAAAGAAGTCTTGGCGTGAGTACCTACACCCCACAGATACGTACCTGTCAACTTACATTAACTCATATACGAATAAATGGGGATTTTATTAAAGCAACTCCGATGATGCTTCAAATAATCACAAATCCCTGAGTTGGGCGAACAAGAATGGAATGCAAATATACATCAAATAACTTGTTCGTTGGAAAGAGGTTCCACATATGGGCGGAAATGGGCCAATCACTAAGGTCATGATTACAATGAGGAGTGCATGGAGGGTATCAATGGAATGAAAATGGAAGATGATCAACCAACATGGGCCCCACATGATTACTCATACCCCACGCACTCATTCGCTCCTTCAATTATGGATGTGGGAATTCAATGGCAGGCAGAATCAAATGCAAATCAATAGCCTTGTCACAATGAAATGAGTAACATGAGTAGCCTGTGCAATGAGGCTTCTGACAATTGGCAACATGGGTGATATGGGAAATTCTTATCTCCAAGAATTTACTCCGAGTTGGTCGTATGATTACCCCTCACAGGATATTTCATATGCACTCCACTCTTCCCCTTGTTCATATGCACCTAATGACTCCCCACCGCGTGAATGGTCATATGAACCACCACCACCACCACCCCCGAAGGGGTCCTTGGAAGACACTTTAGCCAGATTCATCACGTTCACAAAACATCATGCAATCCATACAGAGTAATGCACAATCCATGGAAAGACTAATGACTTCAATTAGTCAAACTGCACTTCAAATGAAAAAAGTAAAGAACACCCTTGGCAGTGAGAATGAATTTCAACATGACGATCCATCACTCATTGAAAATCCGACAGTTATGCATTGCACAAATATGCAGAGGGTATCCAAGGGTGCACCTGTGGATATGGATGATGGTGCGCTGCATGAATCAGATTATGAACCCGCACTTGTCTGGTCCGAATGAGAATGTGGACCCCTTCGAAGAAGATACTGTGCCCTTCTATGTTGATCCTTACTTTGGGTCCAATTCTTCTGATGATTTTGGCATTGCGGATTTCCTAGAAATTGATTTTCCCATGATTGATGGACCCGCGAATGCGCCCAATGAGCCCCAAATGCAAGATTACTATTGGGAGGATGACCCCATTTTTCATATTTCTTATTCGGAAAATGTGGAATCCTTGGAATCATGTACTGAATTCTTCATGAAATCTGATGATTTGACCATAAAAGAAATTGCCATCGCATTTCTTGGTCCTCAATGTAATTCAGAGAAACTTTTGGAATTAGAGGGTGGTCCTGTTCAAACCTTCGAGTCTAACACTTTGGAATCATTTGAGCCCGTGCCTATGGACATTGTGGAAATTACTTCAAAAGAATTTGTGGCATGGGAGGACATGGGGCCACCCAGTTGTTCAATGCGTCCTCCTCTCCTTCCATTCAAAGATTCATTTTTAAGGGAGGAGGAATCATTTTTCATAGTGGTCCTTTTTCCACACTTTTACAACAAACATCATGCGGTCCTTATTTTCAATGTGCTTCACGTTCCCATGGTAACATCTCTTTATGTGTTTCTTGTGCTTTGTGTGGAGGAAAATTTCATCTGGGATCTGGGTGGATTCATGGTTTCGGATCAAGTAGTGTAGGATTTTCCTTTCTTTTTATTGTATATTTTTCTTTTCTATTAGTCTAGTAGCTTCTTTCCCTTTTGTTTTCTTTATTTTGTCTCACCATGGACAGAGATCGATAAAGCTGCATCTTCAGGTGACTTCTTCCCCTTTACCTTCCTATCATTTACTTTCCTCATGTTATATTTACTTTTCGCACTACATGCATAACATCGAGGACGATGTTTGTCTTAGGTTAGGGGGTGGGAACAAGCACACTTGTCCATCTTTAGACAAAAGTTTTACACAATTTGCTTTTGATTTTTCCAAAAAAAAAAAAAACCAAAAAAAATCTATTATTTTGTTGGTTCTTGGGAAAAAGGAAATTTCAAGAGGATTTTTATGAAACAAAGATACCTTGAACTTTGGAATTTTTGGTGCTTTGGGCAAAAAGGAGAACAATGGTTTACTGTTTTGTTTATGGAAAGATTTTTTGGAAAAAGTGCTGAATTTTGATCCCCCACATTTACACTGTCTGTATATGTTTTCAAAGTTTTTGAATGCCAAGCCATGATTTTGGTTTTTCTTTGACGATTGGATTGAAAATATAATACAAAACCGACCCTTAGTGTTACAATTTCTTGGTTCATCTGGTTTTGTTGGCCACAGAGCCATTGAATTAATTCGGGCACAAGGAAAGGGCTGCCTATTGTTGGGGACCGTTAGAAAACAAAAAGAGAAAAATAAGAAAAAAAAAGTGTTGAAAAGAATAAAAAGTTGTGTGACTAGTTTGGGTTCGTAGCCTTTTTAACCCGAGCCAGTAAGCCTGCAGGGGTATTTACATACCTAGTGCCCTAAAGACATCTGTTTTGGGAGTCATTGGCCTAATGCTCGTTACATGGGTTACTTAGAAAGCTTAAAGGACCTAGGCATTGTACAATCACATGTGTGTGTTTAAAAAAAAAATTACGGCCTTTGAAAAAACAGTAGTGCAAAAGCCATCATGGTTGCCTTGAGAGGAATATTGTTTTTCGTTGCTAAGGTTAGGTGGTCTAGAATTTTGGATTGAAAATTGTTTTCACGAGAATCTTGTCGGATCATTTGAAGCTTATTTGTTTTTTACGTATACACACTATTTCACCATGCACGATCAAATTAGCATGAATTCAAGAATTTTAGACCAAAAGATGGAATTTGTGAACTGAGTTTCAAATTTGCCTTTGCTTTGAAAATTCCAAAAATCGAGAATATCCGGTGTTTGTAAATCTTCTTTTGAAAATTAAAGATCCTTTGATTCTTAAAAAAAAAAATGAATTTTGTGGGTAAATTCACGGCAAACCCTCACGAGGCACAACTCGTCCACTAGGGGGAACCTAGGGGTTTAAGGGCTTACTACATATGCTAAATGCAGTCGAGAGTGCCAGCGAAAGTGGCGATGCATTCATTTTCATTTCATTTCATTAGTTTTAGGATAGATTATTTCATTGTGAATTCCTCATTTTATACGCAGTTTTTGCTAGGGACTAGCAAAATGCATCCTTCTCAAGGTATGTGTTTTTGTTATTTTTTTATACAGTTATAACGATGCATTGAATGTGTTTGTTAAATTGCCTTAAGTTAAGAACTTTACCGTTGTAACTGCATATAATGTGTTTGCTAAATTGGGAAGTGGGTTATAAGAACATATGACAAAATGAATGTCTCAAACAAAGAACCATTTAAATCTTTCACAGTTAACCTCACATCATGGTTAGAAACAAGAAAACAATGTTGAAACTATAGGGATGAACAAGATTAACATATAAGCTACTAGACCACACAAATCCCCAATCTTCCTTCTACATGTCCAATAAGAATTAAGTAAAACCATTGCTTACAAGTTACCGCACATAATGTAAAGTTTTAAATATAAGAAGGTACATGGAGATCATTCACGAATCGAATGATGTTCTAAAAAGGATCATGGAGAGGTAAGTCACAAAATACAAAACCAAAACATTGGACATGGTTTTGATAAGAAATAAAATGAAACCATTGATCGGCTCGCTTGTTTGCTTGCGAGACTGTCGGGTTCAGCGGATGTGAGAGTCTAAGGGGCCCAACCCTTTCGTGACCGGAGACAAAGAAAACATTAACTTTTGTGTACGGGTATACCAAATTTTCTACTCTACATGGAATTACAAGTGGTGATCCGTAGATCCACCTTCACAAGTAAAAAAGAAAATTAACTTTTTTTTAACTTTCATTGCACATGTGTTAAGAAAAGAGACGTGATTTGATTTAAATGCCGTGAAAGGCGATTTTCATTTGTTTGCCGTGAAAGGCGGTATTTTTGCCGTGAAAGGCGATTTACAATTCTTATCAAATGAAAAGACAAGAGCTGTGAATTTTTTATGTCTCATTAAAAAATACAAACTATAATGAAAAGTAAGAAAAGGAGATCTGACTTCTCAGGAGATTGTGGAGACTCGTTCAGATTAACGGTCGCAAGTCATGTTTGGACTTCGCCATCATCCTTCAGATGAGAACAGAGGATGTTTTTTATTCGATTCACTCGGTTTGAACCTCAGATTCTTAGAGGATAAAGACCAAGCGGAGGTCCTATATCCAATAAAAACCTAAGTAGATGGACTAAAAAGACATAGGGGTGGCCCCCCAAAGGACATTGGTCACCTTGTAGTGGTGGTCGCTGCAAAACTTCTTCAACGGAGGAGAGGTCGTTATAGCAACTTTGAAGAATTTTCTATATGCCTTTTCTCTTGTGTATGTCTATATTTTTTTTTTCTTGGATCCCTAAAATGATGGAAATGGCCTCCTTTTATAGGCTTTTGGTGGCCATGAGGGGAGTTTATGAGCTTTAAATGCATTAATTGTAATTAATAATGCACCATGATTGGAGGAGTTACTGAAAGTCCGGGATCTTAACCCTAGAGGCGGGGGGGGGGGGGGGGGGGGGGGGTGGTGAATATGGTGAGCTACAAACTAGTGACCAATTATGACAAATTTTAACTTCTTTAAAATTAACTAGTCACAAGTGATGATTATAAAATTAAATGCGGAAGCTAACAAAAAAAATCACCACAAAGCATGCACCATCACACAAAGATTTATGGTGGTTCGGCCTCAATGCCTACATCCACTACTGGTTTGTGATCCAACACCCCACCGAATTTCCACTATCTATGCTTTTCAAAAGGCTAAGCAATAACCTTTACAATATGCTTTCCAAGGCTAAGAAATAACCTCTACAATGACATTTTTCTAGGCTAAACAACAACCTATCAATGTGCTTTTCTAGGCTAAGCAATAACCTTAACAAGATCCTTTTCAAAGGCTAAGCAATAACCTTTACAAGTAGAATATTTTCTCTCAAAATAGTGTCTACACAAACACTAAAAGAGATACAATTTAAGCGCAATTACAATGCCTCTAAAATAGGCGGATATGAAATTGAAAATCTAACTCACACAAACACTATATGAATGCAAATGTGTATGCTCATGATGTGTGTGTGTGTGTGATAACTTCAATCAAGTTAAAAAGTAAGCTCAATCAATATATGCTCAAAGCATTTAAAAGTTTAAGGCACGTAAAAAGATTTAATTGAAGTGAAATACCAATCACATGTATGAATACAAACTTGTTAATGAAATGAAAATCAAAGGCTCACAAGTTGTATGAAACTAATTAATTCTAAACATGTGATGCATGTGCAATGTTGTTTTCAAAACCAAATTAATTTAACTAAGGTTTAAATGAATGAAAACAACAAATAAAGATTCAACCAAGTAAATGAATCATGCTATAAAATAAATCAAAGATTTTGGCTAAGCATGATTAAAGAAGATTTTAAAACAAACTTAGTTTGAAATCAAGGTGAAGAATCTAATCCAACTTAGATCAAAGTGTTAGGAATTTTGTATATTGGAATTTGATGGATGCATTATCATATTAGCATCATTTGAATTTACACACTTGCATTGTTTTAGAAAAACTAGAAATCTTGATTTACACATGCATTGGTTTTTAGACTTGTAGATATCTTGATTTATGCATGTTTTGGTTTTTAAACTTCGATGCAATTAGATTTGAAAAGAGTTTTAGAAATCAAGCAAGCCATTGGTTTTAAAGTTTCAAATCATTTTTGGCTTTTTATGTTTCATGATTTTAAACCACTTAGATTGATTTAAATCATGTTTCCAAGCTTGATTTAATGGCCCAAAAGTTCTCACAGAAAATACTTTGAAAATATGCAATTTTGGGGAATTTTGGTCCCAGGGGGTCGACCTGCTGTGTGGCCGGTCTGCGCGGTCGACGGGGCAAAGAGCTGTTGGCTCTTCCAACAGTCATTTTTTTTACCGTTTGCAGCCAGGTCGACCGGGCTCTGTACCAGGTCAACCGGGCACTCACAGAAACTCACTTTTTTGTATAAAATGTAGTTCATTCCTTTGCTTAAGGGGGAGATTTTTAAGCCTTCTTTGAGGTGTATTGAGACAAGACAAAGGGGATGAACTAAGAGAGACCAAAGAGTCATTTGGAGAGCTAAAGCTTGGATTAATAAAGTTAAATCTCAAAGTAAGCTCTACCTCTCTTAATCATAGGTTATATGCTTTGTTTAAATTATTGGTAAATGATTTTTAGCATGATAACTATGATGTGTTGAATCCATTCTTCTCTTAATCTTTGATCTAATTAAGATTGGATTCTTCACTTTAATTTCAAGTCAAGTTGTTTTAAAATCTTCCTTAATCATGCTTAGCCAAAAACTTTGTTTTCTTTTATAGCATGATTCTTTTACTTGATTGAATCTTCATCTGTTGTTTTCATTCATTTGAACTTTAGTTAAATTTGTTTAGTTTTGGAAACAACATTGCACATGCATCAGCTGTTCTAAGTTAGTCATTTTCATACAACTTGTGAATCTTTGATTTTCATATCATTAACAAGTTGATATTCATACATGTGATTTGCATTAAACTTCGATCAAATTTATGAGCCTTAAACTTTGAATTGCTTTAAGCAATATATTAATTGAGCTTTGTTTTTAACTTGATTGAAGTTATCACACACACACACATCATGAGCATACATCTTTGCATTCATATATTGTTTGTGTGAGTTGATTTACACTTTCATATTAGCCTATTTAAGAGGCAACATCATTGAGCTTAAATTGTATCTCTTAGAGTGTTCTTTTTGTGAAGACACCTTCTTAGAGAAATCCTTCATTGTGTAAAGGTTATTGCTTAGCTTAAGAAAAGCACATTGTAAAGGTTATTGCTTAGCCTTGAAAAGCATCTTGTAAAGGTTGTTGTTGAGCCTAGAAAATCAACATTGTAAAGGTTATTGCTTAGCATAGTAAAAAGCATAATTAGTGGAAATCCGGTGGGGTGATTGGATCACAAGCCGGTAGTGGATGTAGGCATTGAAGCCGAACCACTATAAACCTCTGTGTTGTGGTGTATGCTTGTGGTGATTGTTTATATTAGCTTCCGCATCTTGTTTGATTAATCATCACTTGTGACTAGTTTATGTTAAGAAATTAAAATTGGTTAGAATTGGTCATATTTGTAGCACACCCTAATCACCCCCCCCCCCCTCTAGGGTTAGGATCCCAGGACTTTCACAAAGATTAAATGAAGAATGGATTCAACACATCATAGTTATCATGCTAAAATTCATTTACCAATAATTTAAACAAAGCGTATAACATATGATTAATAAAAGTAAAGCTTACTTAGAGATTTAACTTCATAGATCCAAGCTTTAGCTTCACTAATGACCCCTTAGTCTCTCTTAGTTCATTCCCCTTTTCCTTGTCTCCACACTCCTCAAGAGTGGCTCTTAGTTCCTCTTTGATCCACACCTTTTACAAAAGAATGAACCTCATTTTATACTCAAAAATTGAGTTCCTGCGAGTCCCCGGTCGACCTGAGCTCAACGGTCATAAATCTGACCGTTTGAAAAAGAGCTCCAACGGCTCTTTCCTAGTCGACCTGCAGTGTGATCGGTCGACCAGGTCCATGGGCTCGGTCGACCGAGCACACTGCAGGTCGACCAGGGCCCAGGGACCAATTTCCCCAAAAATGCATATTAAAAGATAATTTCTTGTGGGGACTTTTGGGCCATTAAATCAAGCTTGGAATCATGATTTAAATCAAACCAAGAGGTTTAAAAACATGAAACATAAAAAGCCTAAAATATGATTTGAAAGATTTAAAACATAGGCTAGCTTGATTTATAAAACTTCTTTTTAAATTTAAATGCATTCAAGTTTAAAATCAAAACATGCATAATCAATATTTCTACAAGTCTTAAAAATAATGCATTTGTAAATCAAGATTTCAAGATTTTCTAAATCAATGCATATGAGAAAATTCAAATGATGCTAAAATGATAATGCATCCATCAAATTGCAATATACAAAATCCCTAACAGTTACAAGTTTTTAAATTCGTATTTTTGTAACGCCTTTTTTTTTTGCTTTTGATTGGCCGTTGGAGAATAATGGGCTTTTAATTACCTTTAAGCTCCATGATGGAAGGAGTTACATGGTTTAGTGCCATCATTGTGGTTGAGTTGTAACTCTCATTCCTTGGCTTTTGATTTGGTCGTCAACAATAATGAGTAATTAACCACATTAATTTGTCATAAAACGGGTCATTAACTGCATTCCGCCAAGGCATTTGATCGAAGAGTTGCGGGTTGTACCGCATCTTTTAGAATTCTACCCACGATGTTGGAACCCTTGATCGTCAATGGATCTTCATGCCAATTGTCGTCAGATCATCATGTAATTTCAGACATTAATTATTACCAATGGGCCGGTACCATTTGTCATGTCGATTTCTCGATCGGTCGGGCAGAAGGTGTGCTTTCTTGGTCGTCCGGTTGGCGATTTCAAAGTGTCCAATGACAATCCAATGATTTCGACGGTTGTTTGCTGATGTTGACGAAGATCGACGAAATTCGTGTCCCAAAAATCATATTTTTGGAAAATTACAAAGGCCAAATAGCTTGGAACACGAAAAGGGACCCAAAGATGGGTTTTCGGAGAAAGTTCAGGATTCCCAAGGTCGCCGATGACCATGGGGCTTTTTGCCCCTTTCGGTCACCTATTTTTTTGTCGTCTTCTATTTTTTTCTGCTTCTTTCTTCTTTGACATTTTTCTTGGCATTTTTACGCATGTTTTGGCATGATTTCCCCACTGAAAACTTGACAAGAAGTCGTGCAGAACAGAGGGAAAAGTTTCTAATTTTTCGGAAAGCCTAAGACTTTGTCGCGTAGAGTTGTCGATTTGCCATCAGAAGCCAAAACTAGGTCAAACAATGTCGGAATGACCTGAAATTTGAGGTGAAGCCTCCTAAGCAATAAATAAGACCAACCACAGGTTTTTGTTTGAGTTTTGAAGCCGTGTAGGGTCATGTCGCTGTAGACTCGATTTTCTCGCTAAGAAGATGATGCGCTTTGATGTACAGTCAACCAATGTCAGATTGACCTGAATTTTGACAGGGAGCCTATTGGAGTCATTTTAAAATGATCCATTAACTCCGATTTGGAAATCATGGTTCCGAGGGGCTCCGCCGCCGGGAGGCTTGATTTAGCTTCTGGGAGTCAAAGACTGGTCAAATATTGTAAAAATCACCTAAAACTTGACATGCAACCATTTGGAAGTATTTTGAGATCACCTACGTGCTTTGTTTGATGAGTGATAGCCTTAGTGGAGAGGCTTGGTTTTGCTGTTTGAGGGTTGATGTAGGGTCAAACTATCACGAATAAACTAGAAGAGTCATAACATATAAACGAGACTGAATGGAATTCGATGTTCTACCATGAGGATCCATCACTGTATTTATAGATCAGAGATGCCCAATTTGGGCTACAATTACAAACCATCAAATCTCCTATTTTAGTATGTAGTGTCGTACTAGTCTAACTAGTATCAATCTATCAAATC
Source organism: Cinnamomum chago (assembly GCA_038049695.1). Taxonomy (NCBI): domain Eukaryota; kingdom Viridiplantae; phylum Streptophyta; class Magnoliopsida; order Laurales; family Lauraceae; genus Cinnamomum; species Cinnamomum chago. The sequence goes on from CP142460.1 coordinate 26,394,571, forward strand.
TCCTATTTTAGTATGTAGTGCTGTACAAGTCTACAATACGATGGCTTTTGCAGATGGGTCATGGATCATGGATGTTGTGGAATTAATAAGCATCAATTTGTTGGATAAAAATTGATGATGTGGGTGAGGGAAGTCCCTTTGTGAAGATGTCCGCAATCTGGAATCTGGAGGCCAGATGAAATGAACGGTGGGGAAATGACATCCCGTAGATATTCATCACGAATGAAATGACAATCAACTTCAATGTGCTTGATCATTTCATGAAAGACCGGATTTTATTTAATATGAATAGCACTAGTGTTGTCAGCTTTGATTGGTATAGGTGAGCTTTATGGAAAACCGAGATCGAAAACAGTAGCCCACGAAGCCAAAGTATTTCAAAACATGCAGCAGACATGGCACGATATTCAGCTTCAGTTGAAGATCTTGAAACCTTATCTTGTTTCTTATATTTCCAGGATATCAACACATCCCCAAAATACATACACCACCCAGTTGTGGACCGACGGGTGTCAGTACAACCCACCCAATCAGCATTGGAGAAAGCAATTAGATTTAGTGGGGAGCCTACAGGGAAGAATAAACCACAAGTAGTCGTACCAAAAAGGTAACGAATAATTTGTCGGACATCCATCAAATGAAGATGCCTTGGTTGAGTCATAAACTAGCTGACAAGGTTAACAACCAAGGAAATCTCAGGGCGGGTATTAGTTAAGTAGATCAGGATACCAACCAGTTGTCGATAGAGCATGGTATTAGGAAGAAGATCCCCACTATCCTTTGAAAGCTTCAAGTTCACTTCAAGAGGAAAATCAACTGGAGTTGAGTGCTGGAGTCTGCTGAAGGACTCACTTTTCCGTGCATGTTGCTACCGAGGTCAGCAGACGTGAGAGTCCGTGGGGTCCATGTTAGATTGTATGGTCTCAATCCATCAGTTGATATAATAAATTGATTAATTTCTTTATTTATCAATAAAATCATGCTTTCCATTCATGAGATGAATGGTGTTTTATTACTTAATGCACATGACCAATACATATGACATAATGGTTCATGAGATGAACCGGGTCCCATTAGTATATTAGATGTGATATATGTATATGGATGACATCCACATACGGGACACATGTGTCACAAATCTTATACTTAAAAATATCTTCACAACCAGTGATGAGACTGAGCATCTCATCTGATAAGGTTGCAGCACCTTGAACACTATGAGATAGTTTGATTTGTCTCGATCATCAGAATGTAAGATTTTGGATCACGGCGATGGTATATTAGATGTATTGAAGGACCATGAGAAACACCTTATAAAATACTGTCTCGATCTTAAGGTCTACTCTCATAATTCCCTAGCAATAGAATCTCAATCCTTAGACATTGATGAAATCAAGTTTCTGTCTATTCATTTGCTTTGAGTCACCAATGAGTGAGGCCAACTGTAGGTCAACATCTCAATGTCTTGGATACGTGGTAGTAGGACTGCGGAACATCCAATGGTCGAGATGGAATCTATCTATATTATCCCCTTGTGCCAATTAATAGAATTATCATTAGTAAGTGCACACCCATCTCGATTAAGAGATAATTGGATGGTACTGATGATTACCGTGATTAATTGAGGCTCAAGGATAATAAGATGTGGATCTAAGATTGGATAGGACAGATTTATTCCAATTGATCCATGGATAATGATGGAGGGGGCCCACTTGTGGTAATTGGGAAGTTTAGGGTCTTCATTGTAATTTATTCCGAAGACTGGAGTACAATTGCATTTATATAGTGGTGTTATTTGCAATTAATTGTGGGCCCGGATTCCACATGAGATGTGGGGTCGTGAGTCCCAGTTGGAGCCAGCTTTCTAAGGAATCCCTAGTGGTCCCCACGCTAGCCCAAGTTATTAGAAAGATTCTATTCTTACTTAAACTCTAAAAGGAAGGAATTAGAAACGTACTATTTCTATTTACAAATTAGTAAGAGAGTTAAAAGAGGAGACTTAAGGGCTATTTAAGGGGATCAACCCCTTGGACGTCCAAGATATAGAAACACACGCCCAGCCTCTTGTGTGCAAGAGTTGTGCATCTCTCCTTCTTCTCTTCTCTCTTCTAGTTCTCTTCTAGTTCGTTGAAGATTCTAGTAGGATTTTCTCTTGGAGATCCCACACATCTTCTTGAGAAAAAAGATTTGATAAACGGGTCATAGTGTGGAAGATCAATAGGTCTTGGAGATTCTTATTTGATACGTGAAAGAGTTTCATCATCAAAGAAAGACGCAACTCCTCCATTAGAGCACAACCGAGCTCCTAAGGTATAATCTACTTCCTTGCATGTTGTAGATTTTATGGATGCTTGTTGGGTGCTGTTCTATCTATTTGATAGGTTTATTTACTGATCATGATGGCTGAAATTCAGGACATGGGTCCTAGATTGGATTTTATAGCCTTATGGATAGTTGATCCCTTAGTCAAGTGGGTCAAAAGTTTTTAAAATCTATCCACGAGGCCCACCTACTTCCAACAATTGGTATCAGAGCCATACCTCATCTCTAATCATGTTAGATCAGTGATCTTGTTTTAGTCTTTGCATGAGATGCGAAATGGATAGAGCAAGGGTTATGTACGGATCAATTTTTTATGGATTTGCTTTGTTTATTAGTGAATCTATGTTTGGATAGTCATGTGAGAACCCGACCCCTAATCTCTTGGATTAGTGTTGTTTTATTTGTGGATTAGTTTCTTTTAGTGGGATTAGTATTTGTTGGGTTGAGTTCGTGAGCTAGAATGGTTTCCTTTTAGTTTTGAGCTTTTGAGTGCTTTGGTAGCTTGTGGGGGCCCTTTGGGGGTTCCCTTTTCGGCTTTGCTTTTACTTGTGAGATTTTCCCGATTGGTTTCGTATTGTGTTTTTGGCCCGTTGCATTCATCTTGAGGAATCCTACAACTTTCATGTTGATTCCGTATCCATTTGAGAACCCGAAACCCGATTTCTTGGCCTTGAGGGCAAAACAGTCATTTCACACCAAATCTGTACCCAAAACTCGATATTCTCGAAATCCGTGAAACATATACTTTTTGGAAACTAGATATTTCAAAGATCATTTCTTCCTTCTTCGTCGAATCCATCCGAGGTCCCGAATTAGATGATTTCAGCCACCCAAGTTCTTTAAGTTGTGGGACCCAAACCTCACTTGCTTATAAGAGGAACCCATCCCCTTCATTGCTCATTTCCTCTCCATTGCTCCAGCACACAACTGAGCCTAGGGTTTGCTCTTGTGTTTTCTCTTCTTCTTCTTGCTTCTCCATCTCAAATCCTTACCAATCTTGCACCAAACTCGAAATGGAGACCGTCTTCTTCTTCCTCATCTTGCAAGCTTTCCATTGATACCATTTGTGAAGAGAACCCTCCATCACAAGACTTCTTTTGAGCTTACCTTGTCCATTAGAGGACCTTGCAAGTAAGTTCCTCTTCATCTTCTAGATTTGTAATCTTCTAGCCTTAGAGAAGCTCCACCTTGATTATTGGAAGGTTTCCTTGTCATTTCATTGTTTAACCCATTTTAGGGTTTGTTTTGGGGGTTTTTGTAGAGATCGTTGATCTTGAGCTTGAGAGGTGATTAGGAGCTTGGTTTGCTTGATTAGAGTCAAAGGCAAGTGGATGAATGGATGGTTTGAATGTTATTAAGTTTTATGAGAAAATCTTAAGTTTTATTACTTGTTCTTGATCATTGGATACATGTTTGCACATATGCTTCTTGTCACATTTCTATTGATTTCGAAATGCATATGAATTGGTTTTTCTCTCTTGTTAAATCTCTTGGAACTCTTGGGAATGTATGCATTTTATTTAGTCAAGTTTGTTCATATGGTTTTATAAGGAATGAGGTTGGATTGGCTATTCATGGTTATGTTATAAGTCACATTGACTTGAATTGATACTCATTTAAAGAGGTGTTTGAATTTAATTGTTCATTGGAGTTTAATGAGGATTTCAAGTGATTTTGGAAGAGAAATGCAAGTGGATGTTTTGATCTTTATAAGCTTTCCATGATTTTTGGTGCTTTCACTCATGTCTATTTATTACATTGGGTTGAAATAAATGCCCATGATAGAGCTTTGGTAGTGCATTCATGGTAGTGCATTTATGTCTTATAAGTGTATTGGTGAATGTCATTTAATTTCTTCTTGCTTACATCAAATGTACCCTATTGTGAAATGGTTTCCTTCTTTCTTTAATTGCATTGGATTTGATATTGATGGATGAGGTGATGGAATAAACCCATATTGGAGTTGTGGAGAAGTGTAGATAGTTGCATTGGAGGAGCTTTTAGCTCAGTTTTGTGGCAAGGATTAAGTGGAAGTGAGGAGAATGGTTTGAGGAGGAGAAAGGGCTTAAATCTGAACACAGTGGGTGATTCCCGCACCTGGCGGTCAGCCTGCGGTCACCCGGCGCCTGGCGGCTAACCGCCAGCTAGCCGAAATGTTACGGTTACTTTTCCAGAGAGCACCCTTCTCCACCTCAAAACTCAGTCAGCTCCACGGTTGGCCAGCGGCTAACTGCCGAACACATCGGCGGCTAACCTCCATGTAACCGCACTTGGCGGTCAGCTTTCCAGTAAGCTGCATTTCTGCAGCCCAGCCGCGGTCAGCTGTGCGGTCAGCCAGCGGCTAGCCGCCTGCCCCAGCGGCGGCTAACCGCCAGGTAACCGAAATTCCCCAGATTTCGAAAAGCTCCCCGCTCGAACGAACTCTCCGGTTCGTTCGAGCGCTGAGCTTTGACGATCAAAGGAGATTCACTAGGCATTGTATGAGGCCATCCGAGAAAGAAACCATATCACAAGGATGTCATTCGAAGTTTTGAAAATCCAAAGTGTATAAGGAGCCCGGGATGTCTTCAAACTCAAGGAGTACCAAGTCATTTCAATAATCGACATACGGGACCCCTATCCACTTAAATAGATCTCGAAGTCAACAGTTTTCCCGAAATGGTATAGTTCATTTTATTTCTTCATTTCCAAGATTTACTTTACATGACTTGTTTTCCCGAAAGCATTGAAGTTACTCTAGTAACAATTATTTATCCCGAGATGTATTGCCCGATATGAAGTGACAGTGTGCCCTTGAGCACCCCCGTTTTACCCGTTTATTTATTGTACTTGATTTACTTGCATATGTCCCGATTTGTTATTTGACCTATGAGTCGGCATCACTAAGCTTGGATACCTTGTCGGTTTGATCCACCGACTTGGAAATCCCTCTCCCGTCCCGCCAGCTGCAGTTTGGATCCCGATACCTGGTTATTGCCGTGGTCCCGTCCCGATACCCGGTTCGCTACCGTGGTCCCGTTCCCGTATATTTATATTGTATATATAATTTACGTTGAGTCTCCTCACCTTGTGTGACTGAGACCAACGTCCCGTTATACTCTTGTCACTTCGGTGATAGAGGACTTAGCTTCTTGTGATTGCCATATTGCCAGTTCCCGTTTCCTTGGATACCCGACATGTTTTATATTGCTTACTTGCTTTCCAATAAATGATTCGTTTCCTTTATGAAGGTTGTTATTTAAACAAGTGTTAATATTCTCCAATGTAAATTCAGTTATTATTATATTGTCTCCTGTTCTTTGTACCCACACATGTTTTAAATGAATGCCGGTTGGGTGAATACCCGTGCTTTTACATATGTTTCAAACGATCAATGATTTTGCTAGATTTATATGATTACACATGTTTTAAAGGAATACCCGAATTGTTAAATATCCGTGCTTTGTTTTAAATGACATTTGACTTGTGAGATTCCTATGTTTATACTTGTTTTAAATGAATACCCGAGTTGTTAAATAACCATGCTTTGAAATATGTTTCAATTGACACCTGTTTTGCCAGATCACTATGTTTATACCGGTTTCAAATGAATATTCAATTTGTTAAATATCCCTGCTTTGAAATATGTTTCAAATGACACTTGTTTGCCAGATTCCTACGTTTATACCTGTTTTAAACGATACCCGATTTATTAAATATCCGTAATTCTACATAGGTTTCAAATGAACGTTGTTTTACCATACCGCTATATTTATACATGTTTTAGACTAACACCCGATTGTCAAATGTCTATGATTTTAGATGATGTAAACGAACACATGTTTTATTAGAAATTCATGTTTTACCCATGCTTGAAATGAATACAGGTTTTCCCCGAGATTCCCGACTTTTGCACCCGTTTAATTATATGCAGCATTTGATCGAATAGCATGATTTATCATATGTTTTATTCTGCAGTATATTTGTTATCTTTTCATCCACCTGCCAGACCGTCGTGTCTGACCCACTACTTTTGGTACTCAGGTTCAGATTTCTTCGCCCCGAGTTGAGTGTTAAGTTGGCTGTGGAGCCATGTTTTGCAGGTTGGTCTGTCGGCTATGTCATGTAGACATTGAGCTCGACATCGGAGTTACGTCACATTTGGGTAGTAGTTTATAGCTTATTGTTGTATGGCTTTTGTTAGCCTTTTTCTTGGGATTCTTAATTAATGTACATTGATAATTGTAACTTGAACATATTTGGGAATGTAATATCCTGTTACTGTCAGCTCTGTAATTTATTGTGATGGTTACTCCAGTCTGATATGATTCTTGATATAATAGCTATGTGCTAAAGGTTGAGTGCGACACGGAATCCGATGGCCACGGACTTCGGGTCGCAACGCCACAAATGCTTCCGCAAAATATTCAGAATGTGTTGAGATGTGTTGTCTTCACACACGCGGATCCTGGGAGAAGTAAAATATATTTTATGCTTAAATCCCATTTCCCGCCCCCTAGGTTCTGGTTCGGGGGCGCGACAAGTCACAAAAGGGTTTAATAATGATGGGAGGATGGTAGGAAGCCATTGAGAGCCTTCAGAACTGTTTTGGAGTTGTTTGGACTCGAATTGAGAAAACCCAATTTTTTGCCTTCGTCAGGCGGGTTGACCTTGCCCCGTGCTCGGTCGACCGGGTGCCTGTAGGGTCGGTCGACCAGGCACACTGGATCACTTTGTTCTTTGATCCGAAGTTTTTGGTCCGGGCGCATCACGAGCTGACCGGGCGGCTCGATCCCCGTCGGGGGACACCCCCGGACCCCCTTTGCGAAGCACATGTTTTATAAAGGTGGCAACCTTTGGCATCTTCTTTTTCCATTGTGGTTTGGTAACCTGGTTTTGTGAGATGCTTTGTTGTATGAGATACTAACTTGCAAGTAATAATGTCCTCTCCATATGGCCCACAAGTCTTTTACTTTCCTTTTATGGTTGATGGTTATTTTGGGCTACTTGTAAAGGGCATTATGGTTTCCTTGGTTTCCCGTGAAAGGGCAAGGCATGGTGAATTTCCCTACAGCCCTTTTTATTTTCATGTTTAGATTACCATGTAAGTCTAATAATTGAGGCATAGGAATTTATGTGATTTTTCTAAATATGTAAATTCTGGCGATGTCCGAGACGAAGAAGGAAAGTGAAGTTGGACTCATAATCAAAGAGTTTGAAGATTACCAAAAGCGTTTTGGAGATGCCCAAAGAGTTTGAGAAATCCCAAAGTTTTGGAAAGTCTGGAAGTCCAAGAAGTCTATTCCACTTGGGCCATGTGGAGGAGAGGACTAGTTTCTAATTTTAGCACTTTCTCTTTATAGATGAATGCTTGTTTTAGAAAGTTTCCAAATCTGATCTAAACATAGGAATTTCCAAATTTGGTCAAATCAAATTAATTTTTGGAAAGAGTTCTAATTAGAGTTGGTGGGCCCATGAGATGGATCCATTGGTAACACTAATTTAAGAAACTGGACTTTCTATAAAATAACTTTGACTTGGAACCAATCATTGGTCATATCATGAGATGATTTGATATATATATATGTATGTGGGCCCATATACCTAAAAACGAAATCCTCAATTCTAAAATATTAAGTGGGAGTGCGGCATTTATATTTAGAAATCCCCATGGTTTTCCACTATAGGTCCATTGTAAGGAAAGTATTAGCCTCGCGCCACCTTGAGAATGGTCGTTCCCCACGAAAGGCTTTTACTTGTTTGGTTACTAGATATGGATCTCCTATGGATAGTGTTGGTGAGGCGGGGTGGGGGTCCACTCCCCAAAGAGGAGCTGCTCGCAACGGTTGTCATGCAATGCTAGTTGGTGGGTCACACTTAACTAAAATAATGATGTAGTATCCCCAAGGATTTGCCTCATGTATTTTAGAAACAGAAGCTAATCGGGAGTCATTCATTATTTGGTATGAGAAACCTAGATAATAATGAATGAAGGGGATCATGGATAGTCGGTCTTAATCCTATTTTTGACCGACTTTGATCCACACCAATCTAGGTGGTATTCGCACTCCCCAAGGAGGCATACCCCGAGGATTGGGATACCGATGTATTCTAAATTTAGTGGTTATGAGGATTCCCACATAAATTTGGTAGGATACTAAACCCTAATGTCATTTAAATTCTTTAATTAAATGTATGGTTATGTGCTACAGTATTTCAAGCATGAATTCAAATACTTTCAATCCACTTGCGACCATCCTAAACCAGAATAAGTTGATGAAATCCAACTTTATAGACTGGAAAAGGACCCTGGATATTGTCCTGACAGCTTCAGGATGTAGATATGTCCTTACCATACCCTCCATTCCTGAGCCTGAGCCTGATGCACCATAGTATGAAAAAGGCCTTTATACCAAGTGGACCAAAGACAATGAGATGGCCAGATGTTTTATACAGGCATCCATGTCTAGTGTTTTACAACACCAACATCAATCCTATAAGTCCGCATACGATATTATATCGAACTTAAAGGAGATGTTTGCGGACCAGGTTAGACCTGCTAGGCAAGCTGTTTTAAGGTGCTGATAAACACTAAGATGGCTAAGGGAACCTCAGTACAAAAGCATTTGTTAAAAATGAGTTTAGCATTGAATGAGTTAGATGTACTAGGTGTTACGATTGATACAGAATCGCAGATCGACATGATCCTTCAGTCACTACCGGATTCTTTCAATCATTTCGAGATCAATTATAATAAATTGGAAATGACCATAACTGAGTTGTCTCGCCAGCTGGTAGTGACTGAGGAAATCATGAAGAAAGAGCAAAATCCCCTCATGACAGAAAAGTCATTTGCTAGGACCAAGCTGAAAGGCAAAGACCGAGATAGCAAAAAGAAATCAGTCATCAAGGGTCCTAAGGTGGAGAATGGTTCTACTTGTGATATGGGCAAGGCTAAAGGAGTAAAGGGAAAGTGTTTCCACTGTGGTTTGACAGGACATTGGAAAAGGAATTGTCCAGATCTTCTGTCTAAGGAAAGGACCTAAGGTATGATTGAGTCACTTATTATTGAAGTTAGTTTTGCAATTGGTACTTCAGAATCTTGGTGTGTGGACTCCGGGGCAACTAATCACATATGTAATTCGTTGCAGGGGTTCAAGGAAACAGGAGGCTCAGTGACGGAGAAATCATTATCAACCTAGGATCTAATTCTAAGGCAGAGGTTGTTTCAGTGGGAGTTATTACTTTATGTTTTTCAAATAATAAATTGTTTTTGTCAGACACGTTATATGTACCGTCTTTACGACGGAATTTAATTTCAGTTTCTAGTTTGGTGAATAAAAGTTATTCTATTACTTTTGGTACTAAAGTAGTCATAAAGATGAATGGTACTTTTATATGTTTTGGCAAGGTAACTAATGGGCTTTATTTGTTAACTCCTACAATGTATGAGATACATGATACTAAAACAATTAATAGACCATCATTAAAGAGGAAGTCACCTTCGTCTTATCCAACAAAACTTTGGCACTTGAGGCTACGTCATATAAACCTAAACAAGATTGACAGGCTAGTGAAAGATGGTATCTTGCCTTCATTGGTGGTAGAACCAATGCCTATCTACGAATCCTGTCTGGAAGGCAAAATGACCAAAAGACCCTTTTTCCTTTTCATCTAAGGGCAATAGGGCCAAAGATTTATTGGAATTAGTGCATACTGATGTGTGTGGACCCATTAATGTCAAGGCCAGAGGAGGATATGAGTATTTCATCACTTTCACAGATGATTACTCAAGATATGGATACATATACCTTATACACCTCAAGTCCGAAGCTTTTGAAAAGTTCAAAGAGTTTCAAGCGGAAGCGGAAAAACAATTAGGTAAAAGTATCAAGACTCTTCAATCAGATCGAGGAGGGGAACATCTCTCTGCTGATTTTATGAGATACTTATCAGAAAATGGGATTCTATCCCAGTTGTCTGCTCCCGGTATGTATCAATAGAATGGAGTAGCAGAAAGAAGGAACCAGACTCTTTTAGATATGATTAGGTCTATGCTGAGTTTCTCAAGATTACCTATATCCTTTTGGGGATACGCCTTGGATACTGCAATGTACATACTAAACCTCGTACCATCTAAGTCTGTACCTAAGACTCCCCAGGAGTTGTGGTCCGGGCGAAAGCCTAGTCTACAACATTTACACATTTGGGGTTGTCTGGCATACGTGCGAAAGGTTAAGACGGATAAGTTGGAAACGAAATCGGAAGTGTGCACTTTTGTAGGATATCCTAAAGGAACTAAAGGTGGGCTATTCTATAATCCCAGAGAGCAGAAAGTGTTGGTGAGCACTAATGCGGTTTTTCTGGAGGAAGATTATATGATCGACCGAAAATCTTTAGAAAATGTGATCTTGGAAGAAATTCAAGAGCAAACAATTCTGAATCCAAGTATGACCGAACTTGAGGAAGAACCGCCCTTATCGGACCCAGTAGTTACACCAGTGCCTCATCGTACTGGGAGGATTGTCAGACCCCCTAGCAGGTTCTCGTTCTTGGGAGAGTCTTACGAGGCAGTCCTAGAAGAACCGGAACAAGAACCCTATAACTATGATGAAGCAATTAATGACAGATTCGAGACGTTGGCAAGATGTATGAAAGATGAGATGGAGTCTATATACTCCAATCAGGTCTGGACAGTTGTGGACTTGCCTGCCAATATTAAACTTATTGGGTGCAAGTGGGTCTATAAGAGAAAAAGAGGACCAGTTGGTAGAGTGGAAGCCTTTAAGGCCAGGCTTGTTGCGAAGGGGTATACTCAGAAAGAGGGTATCGATTATGAGGAAACCTTCTTACCGGTAGCCATCCTCAAGTTCATCAGGATACTCTTATCCATTACGGCTCATCTCGATTACGAGATTTGGCAAATGGGTGTCAAGACGGCGTTTCTCAACTGCCATCTTAAGGAAGACATCTATATGGTGCAGCTAGACGGTTTCGTAGCTATACAAACCAAGAGCAAAGAGTTTGCAAGCTGCAGAAGTCTATTTATGAATTGAAGCAGGCATCTCGAAGTTGGAACATCCGTTTTGACTAGGCAATCAAGTCATTTGGTTTTTGTCAAAATCTGGATGAGTCATGTGTGTGCATGAAAAGTGAAGGTGGTAGTGTAGTCTTTTTGGTTTTATATGTTGATGACATCCAACTCCTTGAGAAAGACATGGGAATGTTGTGAACAGTAAAAGTTTGGTTGGCCAAGACTTTTGATATGAAGGACTTGGGAGAAGCTAGCTGCATCCTAGAGATCAAACTCCATTGAGACCGGAAAAATAGGATGATTGGCTTATCACAAGCTACAGACATAGATAAGGTATTGGTACGGTTTGCCATGCAAGACTCCAAGAAGGATATTCACCTTTCAGGCATGGAGTGCACCTTTTGTCACGACCCCAGACCGAGGCCTGGGCCCGCGACGTGTTTCCCACAGGTTCCCGTGATGAGGATTCCCGAGACACGTGGAATCTGGCTCACACGATCAAGTTTACGGAAGCGTGTAGCAAATCACATCAAGACAAGCACAAATAAAATTTAAAGTGCAACATTAAAATAACATCAAGCCCAAGATATCAGAAGAAGGAATTATAACCTGTCATTCCCGGCATAATTCAAGTTATAAGGCTGACACAAAAGTAATTTAAGTTTTATAACATCCCATAAGAGGCCAACAAAGGCCAATACAATTCTCAAAATAACAAAAATAAAGCCCACGACAAAATGAAGCGAAACTCAAGATCCCGCCTGACGTCTAGTTGACATTGTTTAGGATGCCACTCTTTGACTGGGGGTGGCTCAACAGCCTCCTCCGGACGCTCCTTCTCAAAGGCAATGTCACCTGCACCTGAGCACCAAAATACAAGGGTCAAACACAACGGTTTGACAGGTAATCAATTTAGGTGTGAGCATGGAACAAAAGATGTTTTAAGAAACTCATAATACATAATTAATTGACTGAAGTACATTTCCAAAGTATGAACAAAACTAAAATTTCAAAACAAACTAAGATACCAAAGCAAGCTAGCATGAATACTTATAATATCATGAATAGTAAATCCACAATGAGACCATCCTTTCTCTATCATTTGTAATGAAAAGAGCAAGCACACATGACAAGCACGATTAGCAAAACACGATTCCCACGCCACACAAAGGTGGACGGGGATTTCCGGCACGATGTGTAATAGAATACACGACTAATCTGCAGATAGTACACATGTTTAAGGACCCCCAGACAATGGATCAGACTAAAAGGGCAGTCCAAGCTCAGTGGTGTTCACTTGGATTCATGAATGCACAAAACACGGTGAAACACATCATAAATCGATCGAACTTGAAGGGGGAATCACTTATTCAAAACGAGACAAGACACGGCTAGCAAGAGGCATAATTATATGCATACAAGCTTAAGAAGTAATCCCCTTTTTATTCTTGAAATAATCTTCAAACGAGCTTATACTTGAGTTTCAAAACGAGTACACGATGATACTTATTGTATCAAAACTAAAGTTAGAAAGCAAAGTCTATCAAGCATATGTGAGGACCTTTGGTTGACCCTTATGTAATTGAAACCAAAATGTTGGAATTTAAAATAGAATTGGTGCCCCCGAAGTTAAAAGACATTTCAGTTTTTCATGTACACAATATCAGGCTAAAGATCCCTAAACATGTTCTAGTTTTCACTCTTACAGAAAATCCTTCAAAAACAAGTCAGTTTGCTAATTCGGTCAGCATGTCGGTCACCTATCGGCTAGCCGAGATGGGGAGTGTTGGCTAGCCGTCAGCTGACCGACGGCTAACTGCCTGAAATCCATGTTAGAAAAAATAGAGCATTCTGGAAACGGGACCGACAGAGTTCAGTTGGCTATCGGTTAACCGAAATGGGCGTGTCGGTTAGCCGACAGCTGACCGAGAAATCCCTGATGGATTGCAAGCTTCTGAAAAAGGAACCGACAGGGTTCGGTTGGCTATCGGTTAACCGAAATGGCATGTCGGTTAGCCGACAGCTGACCGGGCAATGCGTTTCAAGTCAGATTTTCACAATTTTTCTCCCTTTCTTCTCACAACTAAGCACCTGCACTTCCCTGAGCCTTCATGCTCTCCAAGGGTTCATTTTTTCACATTTCCATATCACTCAATCCCAAAAATCTAAACATTAAATTTCCATCAAAACAAATCCAAATCTCATAATAAAACAAGGGCTTGAAGCCAAATAGAAATCTAGAAGTTTGGAAAAAACACTTGACATTCATGCATATACTTGATTAGAAATCACATAAGAAGAAATCTAAAGAAAGCATAACAAGTTACTTGTCATTTTGCCTAAATGCCACGCAAACACTTCTTCAAGCACTCCTACCCAAGAGCTAAGACAAATACTACAAAAAACCTATGAAAAACCATTCAAAGCCCATTCAAATCTGAAAACAAGAACCCATTTCGAAATAGGTGTTGCATGTTAGAAAAACAAGCTCTTTAGCAGTAGAAAAGACTCCATGGAAGAGATGGGTTGGAGCTCTTACCTAGAGATGCCCAAACAAGAAGAGATGAAGAAAATGGAGAGGTTTTCTAGCTGAATACTTCAAGAGATTTGTAGCCATGGAAAGCTTGGAAGAAGAGGAAGAAGATGATGGTTTTGGAATTTCATTTGGAGGTCTCTAGTATGAGCATTCAAAAGGAAGAAGGTGAAGGGGAAAAAGGATTTCTCAGCCCTAGGTCTTGAAAGTTGCAGGATTTGGGAAAGTGAAACATGAGGGAGGGAGATGAGGCTTAAGTTGAGTGGAAAGTGGGCCCCACAAAGTTTTGAAACTTGCAAGGGTTAAAACATATTCTTGCGGGCCCCGGATGAAAACGACGAAGAAGGATAAAATGATCCTCGAAAAATCTAGTTTCCAAAATGTATAATTTTGACATGGTTTTGAGATTTCAAAACTTGTGTCCAGATTTGGGTATAAAAGACAATTTTTACCCTTTTGGGCCAAAACTAGGATTTCTGGGCTTCAAACACGAACGGGCCGAAAACGAAAGTTGTATCGAATAATAAAACCATTCAAATGAAATAAATATCATAATTAAAACGAAAATCAAAACGATCCTCCCAAGCTTACAAGTACACTCAGGCATTCCTGAGCGTGTCTGACTAATACTAAACGTTCTCAAAATTCCCAAAGCTATGTCCCGGACTAAAACTAATTATTTCTAACCCAATGGTAATTAAACCCACTTAGGACTAAACACACATTAATCACACACTAATCGAATTAGTTTGGGTCGGGGTCTAACACCTTTCCAAAGATCAGTGTCCCAAGACACCTGAGGAAAAGGAGTTGATGAGGTTGATACCATACGCTTCAGCTGTTGGTAGGCTCATGTATGCTATGCTATGTACTAGATCAGATATCTGTCATGCAGTGGGCCTAGTCAGCAGATATCAGTCTAACCCAGGACCTGAACATTGGACTGCTGTAAAATGTATTCTCAAATACTTGAAAATGACTAGAGATTACATGTTGATTTATGGCAGTGATTAGGTGATTCTCGTTAGATACACAGATTTTGACTTCATGTCAGATAAGGATTCCAGGACATCAACTTTTGGATATGTGTTTATGTTGTAGCTGCTTGAGAAGCAACTAAAGAAGTATATTAGCTCAAAAGATTCCATATGGAACTTGGAGTGGTACTTTTGGTAGGATAGCCGTTCACAGTTTACTGTGATAACAGCAGGGCAGTGGATAAGTCCAAGGAACCCAGGAACCAAAAGCATGTACAGAGGTAGTAACACATGGTCAGAAAGATTATGCAGAGAGGTGATACTGCTATCACCTAGATAGACTCTGTAGACAATCTGGGAGATCCCTTTATTAAGCTTTTGACTACCAAAGTCTTTGAGCAGCATGTAGACGGGATGGGCATGAGATGCAAACCTGACTGGCATTGAGCCCAAGTGGGAGATTGTTAGAGTGTATGGTCTCAATCCAACAGTTGATATAATAAATTGATTAATTTATGTATTTATCAATAAAATCATGCTTTCCTTTCATGAGATGAATGATGTTTTATTACTTAATGCACATGACCAATACATATGACATAATGGTTCATGAGATGAACCGGGTCCCATTAGTATATTAGATGTGATATATGTATATGGATGAGATCCACATACGGGAGACATGTGTCACAAATCTTATACTTAAAAATATCTTCACAACCAGTGATGATACTGGGCATCTCATCTGATACGGTTGCAGCACCTTCATCACTATGAGATAGTGTGATTTGTCTCGATCATCAGAATGTAAGATTCTAGATCATGGTGTTGGTACATTGGATGTATTGAAGGACCATGAGAAGCATCTTATGAAATACTGTCTCGATTTTAAGGTCTGCTCTCATAATTCCCTAGCAATAGGCTCTCAATCCTGAGACATTGATGAACTCAAGTTTCTGTCTATTCATTTACTTTGAGTCACCAATGAGTGAGGCCAACTGTAGGTCAACATCTCAATGTCTTGGATACGTGGTAGTAGGACTGCGGGGACATCCAATGGTCGAGATGGAATCTATCTATATTATCCCCTTGTGCCAATTAATGGATTTATCATTAGTAAGTGCACACCCATCTCGATTAAGAGTTAATTGGATGGTACTAATGATTACTGTGATTAATTGAGGCTCAAGGATAATAAGATGTGGATCTAAGATTGGATGGGACAGATTTATTCCAATTGATCCATGGATAATGATGGAGGGGGCCCACTTGTGGTAATTGGGAAGCTTAGGGTCTTCATTGTAATTTATTCCTAAGACTGGAGTGCAATTGCATTTATATAGTGGTGTTATTTGCAATTAACTGTGGGCCCGGATTGCACATGAGATGTGGGGTCGCGAGTCCCAGTTGGAGCCAGCTTTCTAAGGAACCCCTAGTGGTCCCCACGCTGGCCCAAGTTATTAGAAAGATTCTATTCTTACTTGAACTCTAAAAGGAAGGAATTAGAAACTTACTATTTCTATTTGAAGTGGGACTTCTAATAGTGGTAATAGTATGTTGCTAATTAGTGTGGTAGTAAGACTTTTAATACAAATTAGTAAGAGAGTTAAAAGTGGAGACTTGAGGGCTATTTAAGGGGATCAACCCCTTGGACGTCCAAGACATAGAAACACACACCCAGCCCTTTGTGTGCAAGAGTTGTGCATCTCTCTTTCTTCTCTTCTCTCTTCTAGTTCTCTTCTAGTTCGTTGAAGATTCTAGTAGGATTCTCTCTTGGAAATCCCACACATCTTCTTGAGAAAAAAGATATGATAAACGGGTCATAGTGTGGAAGATCAATAGGTCATGGAGATTCTTATTTGATACGTGAAAGAGTTTCATTATCAAAGAAAGACAACTCCTGCATTAGAGAACAACCGATTGAGCTCCTAAGGTATAATCTACTTCCTTGCATGTTGTAGATTTTATGGATGCTTGTTGGGTGCCGTTCTATCTATTTGATAGGTTTATTTACTGATCATGATGGCTAAGATTGAGGACATGGATCCTGGATTGGGTTTTATAGCCTATGGATAGTTGATCCCTGAGTCAAGTGGGTCAAAAGTTTTGAAAATCTATCCACGAGGCCCACCTACTTCCAACAGTCCAACCCTTTCACAAGTAGAAAAGGAAATCAACTTGGAATGCGAGAACCAACATTTTTTGTACCGGTATGCCAGATTTTCTACTCTACTTAGAATTGACAAGTGATGGTCCGGAGATCCACCTTCACAAGTAGAAAAGGAAATCAACCTTTTTTTAGTTTTCCATTGCACATATATTTAAGAAAAGAGACATGGTTTGTTTGCCGTGAAAGGCGATTTACAATTCTTATCAATAATGAAAGACAAGAGTTGTGATTTTTTTATGTCTCTTCAAACAATACACAATACAATGAAAAAGGCAAGAAAAAGGGATCTAACTTCTCAGGTGATTGTGCGGACTCGTTCAGATTGCCGGTCGCAAGCCGTGTGTAGACTTCGCCATCATCCTTCAGATGAGAACAGAGGATGCTTTTGATTCCCTTGGCTTGGCTTGAACCTCAGATTTTTAGAGGATAAGGACCAAGAGGAGGTTATATCCAATAAAAAGTCGAGTAGACTAGCTGAAGAACCACGTCTAAGCCCTAAAGGAGGAAGGAGAAGGCCTTGGGGGCAGTGACCTCCTAAGGGACTTTGGTCACCTTATAGTTACGGTCGCTGCAGAACTTCTTTAAAGAAGGAGAGCTTGTTGTAGCAACTTTTGCAGAGCTTTCTCACGTGTATGATTGACTTTTCCGAGAATGGATTTCGGATCTGTTTCCTTTGGAATGACCCCCCTTTTATAGGCCTTCGGTAGCCATTAGGTGGATTTAGGAGCTTTAAATGAATTAAAGCAACATAATGGGAGGAGTTACAAGTCTTAATTCATCATTGTTGTAACTCCTTTTTCTTGGCTTCTAATTGGCCAGTGAAGAATTAAAAGCTTTTAATCACCTTTAAGCTCCATGATGAGAGGAGTTACACGGTTTAATGTCACGTTTGTAACTCCTATTTGCTCGCTTCTGATTGGGCCGTCCAAAATCATGAGTTAATGACCATGTTAATTTGTCATAAAATGGGTCATTTAACTACATTAAGTGGTCGTTGAGGCGCTTAAAGGGTCGTAGGCCGTGGCGCATCTTTTGGAATTCTTTTTGTAATGGTCGCCGACGGATCTTCATGTTGTTCGATGTCGGATGACCATGAAACTTCAGACATTGACTGTTACTAGTGGGGTGGTGCCATTTGTTCTGTCAATTTCTCGATCGATTGGGCAGAAAGTGTGCTTTCTTGGTCGACCGAATGACGATTTTGAAGCGATCAATGATGATTTCATGCTCTTAATGGCGGATCCGTGATGTTGATGAAAATCGACGGATTCTAGGCCTTAAATGTCGGAATTTTTGAAAACCACAGGGGACGGACATCTTGAAACTCGAAAAGGGACCGAGAAATGGTCATTTGGTGAAAATTCGTGGCCCGTCGATGACCATGGCCCGCCGGCGACGATGGGGGATTTTTCCCCTTTTGGTCTCCGATTTTCAGTTGTCTTTCCGGTTTTCTCGATTCTTTTTTCTTCTGTGTTTTTCCTAAAATTTTTGTACATATTTTGGCCTAATTTACTTGCAGAAAACTTGAGGAGAAGCCTTGCATATTGGAGAGCAAAGTTTCAGATTTTCCATGAAAGCTGAAGACTGTGTTGCATAGAGTTGCCGATTTTCCGTCAGAAGCCAAAACTGGGTCAAACGATGTTGGAATGACCTGAAACTTGAGGCGAAGCCTCCTGAGCAATAAATAAGACCAACCATAGGCTTTTGTTTGAGTTTTGAAGCCGTGTGGGTTCCTATCACCAGTAGACTTGATTTTGTCGTGAGGTAGATGCCGTGTTTTAATGTACTGTCAACCGATGTCCGATTGGTCTGAAATTTGACAGGAAACTTATTGGAGTCATTTTGAGATTGTCCACTAGCTCCGATTTGGAAATGATGGTCCCAGGGACCTCCGCCGCCGGGAGGCCTGATTTGGCTTCCAAGAGTTAAAGTCCGGTCAAATGTTGTCGAAATGACTTGAAATTTGATATATAGCCTTTTGAAGTCACCCATGTTCTTTGTTTGATGAGTGATGACCTGGTAGTTCTTGCCGCCGAGAGGCTTGATTTTGTTGTTCAAGGGTTGATGTGGGGTCAAACATTGTCGGTTTGACTTGAAACTTGACATAGAACTTTTTGGAGGTATTTTGAGACCATCCATAGGCTCAGATAGAAGATCTGATGTCCTCGACGCTGTCGCAGCCAGGAGAGCTGACTTTACTGCGGCTGTTTCCTTTCTGAGCCAAACAGTGTTAGAAAGGCCTGGAATTTGATGTAGAGCCTTCTAGTAGCATTTTGAGGCCAACTGTGTGCTATGTTTTGCAAACCGAGGTCGCCAGCTTTACCGTTGCCGGGAGCTCTTGTTCAACTACTGAAGGCATGAAGTTAGGCCAAACAATGTTGACATGGCCCGAAACTTCATGTGTACCCTTCTTTTGGCAGTTTTGAAGAATCTTGTAGTTTTTGCTTGATTCTGTTAAGATTTGACGCTTGAAGTAGCGTTGCTTGTTTGTGGTAGGATGCTGCTTCAAGTGGCTTTTTTATGTTGAAGAGGCAAAGTGACATTTTTTATGTCAACAAATGCCACCTCAAGGTACAGTGACGAGTTGCATGACTTTTGAAGTCGATGTGCCTCGAAGAGAACTTTGAAAGAAAGCTTCTGACTTAACCAAGAGTCTTTGAGCAGTTTTCTTCTGGTAGAGTAGCCCTTTGAGTTTTCAGGGGATTTTATGGTAGTGAAAGGGATCACATACCATCTCAAGGCAAAGTTTTGAAAATGACATGAGAAATTTGGATTTGGGTTTTTGGATTTTCTTTTTGACTTTGTGACCTAACAAGCTGTATGTGGCATGTTAGGGGGTGTGGTTTGGTTTTTGACTTTGACCTTGTGACCCAACAAGCTGTATGTAGCAAGTTGGAGGGTCGGGATTTATTTTTTGGTTTCGATCTTGTGACTAAACAAGCTGTATGTGGCAAGTTGGGGGGTCAGATTTGGTTTTTAGTTTTGACCTTGTGACCTAACAAGCTGTAGTGGCAAGTTAGGAGATTAGGATTTGGATTTTGATCACTCTTTGGGACTATTTTGGGTCCATTGGAGTGGTTTGGATTTTTGTGGAATGTCAATGTCAAGATTTTGGCTCAATTTGATATATGAAGTTGGATGGTTTTGAATTTTCGAAGCTCATGAAGCTTGGATTTTTTTTTGGTCCAATCAACTCAAAAGAGGCATGGAACCACTTTGTACTCTTTGTAAGAAGGATTTTTTATAGGAAGCCCCTTTTAGTGCCTAGGTGGTCAAAACTAACTCATGTGGGCTAACCCATGGGATCTTAAGTTTTAAAGATGGCTTAGATCTCTTGTGGTGTCATTTTGTAAAGAATATCTAAAAACATCTCCTTTGGATAGAGAATGTCTAAAAATATCTTTACTTGGAGAGAATCTCTCAAGTTTCCTTTCTTTTTGGAGAGAATATCTCAACATATCTTTGTTTGTGAGAGAATCTCTCAAATCCCCTCTCTTTTGGGAGAAAATCTCTCTAATTCCCTTCTTTTGGGAGAGAATCTCTCAAAGTATCTTTCTCTTGGGAAAAAATCCTTCAAAGTATCTTTCTTTTGGGAAGGTTGCTAATTTGTAGCACTTACCTCCTTGCTTTTCTCCTTGTTTCCTTCTTTGGCTTGCTCTCCTCTATAAAAGTATAGGGAGATTGGATCTTTTGCTTTTATTGCTTTCTTTTGCAAAAACCTTCAAGGCCAAGAACTTTTCTTCTTCAAGGATCTTCATGCTTTTCTTCTTCTTCTTCTCCATCAATGGCTTCAAGTAAGTTTTCTCTTCTAAGAAAACTCCATTGTAGAAGTAGGATGGTAATAAAAGTTCTTCATTCTTTTTTTTTCCTTCTCTTTTTTTTATCTTTTTTTTCCACGTGTTTTCCCCTATTTTTACACGTTTTTTCTTCTTTTCTTTTTTTTCTTTTTTTTTTTTTGTGGCCGTACGGCCACGTGGCAGTGGGCCAGTCCCTTATTTTTTTCTTTCCCCTCTTTTTTATTCTCTGTTTTTTTTTTTTAGAGTTTCTAGGTCAAGCTAACATGAGTTTTGGCTTAGACAAATTTTGATTGGTTTTGACCAAGTTGGGTTAGAATTGGTCAAACTTTTGTCAAGGGTTTCCTAGCATCTAATGCGTGACAATTTCTTTTCTATGCATGATTTTTTTTTTTGTAAATTGAATTGGGAGCATGATATGATAATGCATACCTGAAAAAATTTACAAGTTTTAGAGTTTGGCGCTCGCAGCAATGTTGAGCCCCTTCCCAATCTTGCGGGATTTGAGAAGCTTTGCAAGTTTTGGAGCTTGCATCAATGTTGAGCCCATCTTCAAGCTTTCTATCTCTTTTGGGGTGTTTCCCTTTTCTTCGAAATTGCCCTGGAATCATGCCAAAATTTCGGTAGATCTTTATTAACAAAATTATGTCATTTTGATGATTGATCTTTTTCTTTTCCAACCTTTGCAGGTGGTTCCTCCAGAATTGACAAGGGTAAGGGGCCTGTTATTGGCATACCCTGCCGATCTACTAGATCTTCCAATGTGGTCGTTCAACAAGCCTGGGAGAAGGTCCAGTATATGGAAAGAAACTTGGAAAAGTGTGACTCCCTCAACAAAGATGAGATAGGCAACGATTGATCGCCCTCAAGGATGAGGAGTTTTACAAGTTCATGGTAAGAAATCGTCATTGGATTATGGACGATCATACTGTTGTGTCCAAGCCTACCTTTCTCTTCGGTGATGCAGTCCCTGACGACATGACATACCAAAGGAGATGTTTTCAGCTCTCTTACACAGCTGATGGTGAGGAGAGGATTGTTGCTACCCCGTCGACTTTCGATCGTACTATCTCGATCATGAGCCTTTCTCCCACATGCTCTAAGAGGAAGGATCCTCCAAGCTGGGTGAAGAAGACCAATGTGATCAAGATCGGGGTTTTTGTTGGCGGCCCTTCTAGATATACGGAGGATTCGCCTGCATGCATGGACATATTGATGCCGGCTAGTGGCTACCAAGGTTCTAATCATCCGTCGGTCGATTTGAGACCGCTGGGCCTTGGTGTTTTCAGTAGTGATGGCAACAATTGGGTGAAGCCTTTTCGACTTCGTGGCTGTTTCAGTGCTGATCCAGGTTGGGAGTCATGGACTGACCGCGTCCTGTTGACTGGTGGCGCCATCTTGATGGAAGGCGGGATTTTGATGCAGTCTGCGTGTTGGAATATAGGTGGGTCATTCAGATAGGTTTCAAAAACTTTTGATCCACTTAATGCAGGGATCAACTATCTAGAAGGCAATAAACCCAATCCAGGATGCAATTCCTCAAATTCATAAACCATGTACAACAACATAACCTATCTAGAAGATAGAAAATAGCACCTAAACATGCAACCACGAAATCTACAATATACAAAGATGTAGATTATACCTTTGGAGCTTAGTTGTGCCCTAATGGAGAATTTGAATTCTTTCTTTGATGATGAACACCTTCACTTAATCAAATCAGAATCTCCAACAGCTTTTGATCTTCCAAGCTATGACCCGTATCAGATTCTCTTTTCTCAAGAAGATGGTGGAATCTCCAAGAGAAAAACCCTAGAGGAAACTAGAAGAGAAACTAGAAGAGGGAGAGGAAGAGGAGTGTGCAACACTTGCACAAAAGGGGCTTGGGCGTGAATTCGAAGATGGAATTAATGCATGGGGACGTCCAAGGCACTCCTCTCCCCTTTTTATAGCACTTAAGCAACCACCTCATTCTAATTGAAATAGAAGTCTTACTTCCACAACAATTAGTTGCTTACTAAATCACTATTAGAAGTCTTACTTCAAATATGATTAGTAACTTTCTCTTTTTCTAATTAAAATAGAAGTCTCACTTCCATTAATAATTAGTAACTTACTATTACCACTATTAGAAGTCTCACTTCAAATAGAAATAGTAACTTTCTATTTCCTTTTATAGTTCTACTATAATTAGTATCATTTTAATATCTTGGGCTAGCGTGGGGACCACTAGGGATTCCTAAGAAAGCTGGCTCCAACTGGGACACGTGACCCTATATCTCATGTGCAATCCGGGCCCACAGTTAATTGCAAATAACTCCACTATATAAATGCAATTGCACTCCAGTCTTAGAAATAAATTACAATGAAGACCTTAAACTTCCACATTACCACAAGTAGGCCCCTCCATTTATATCCATGGATCAATTGGACCTGTCCACCAAATTAGATCCATATCTTATTATCCTTGAGCCCCAATTAATTATAATGATCATTTGGTACCGATCCAATTAACTCTTAATTGGAATGGGTGTGCACTTACCAATGATAAATCCATTAATTGGCACAAGGGTATATTAAAGATAGATTCCATCTTGACCATTGAATGTTCCCACAGCTTTACTACCACGTACCCAAATCACCGAGGTGTTGGCCTACAATTGGCCTCACTCATTGGTGACTCAAAGCAAATGAATAGATAGAAACTTGAGTTCATTAATGTCTCAGGATTATGAGCCTATTGCTAGGGAATTATGAGAGTAGACCTTAAAATAAAGATAGTGTATATAAGGTACTTCTCATGGTCATTCAATACATTCAATGTACCACCAGCACACTACAACAAACTGCACTTTTAGCGACGAAAATTTTCGTCGCCAAAAGTCATAAAAACGTCGGTAAAACTTTTACCGACAAAAATATTTTTGTCGGCCCGACGTCGGTAACAAAAGGTGGACAAAAGATTTTACCGACGAAAAAAATTTTCGTCGGTCAAAAGTTTAATATTTACCGACGATTATTTGCACTTTACCGACGACAAAAAACGTCGTTAAAACTATTTTTACATTTGTAAGTATCTAATAAATACTTTTACCGACGTTTTTTTTTCGTCAGTAAAAAAATAAAAAATAAATAAAAACACTTTTACCGACGTTTATTTTCATCGGTAAAAAATATATATATAAAATATAAAAACTTTTACCGACGTTTATTTTCGTCAGTAAAAATAAATAAATAAAAAATAAAAAATAAAAAAACTTTTACCGACGTTTATTTTCGTCGGTAAAAAAAATAAATAAAAAATAAAAAATAAAAACACTTTTACCGACATTTATTTTCGTCGGTAAAATAAAAAATGAAAAATTTATAAAAAATAAAAACACTTTTACCGACGTTTATTTCCATCGGTAAAATAAAATGCAAAATTTTTTAAAAACTAAAAACCTTTTACTGACGTTGTTTTTCGTCGGCAAAGATCAAATTTATAAAAAATTAAAAACGTTTACCGACGTTTAGTTTCGTCGGCAAAGCAAAACGGAAAAAAATAAACACTTTTACCGACGTTTAGTTTTTGTCGGCAAAAGTAAAGAAAAAATAAAAAGCATTTTTACTGACGGTATGTTTCGTCGGTAAAAGTTAGCAAAGAAAAAATTAAATAACCTTTTACCGACGAAAAAAACGTCGTTTAAAAGTATTTTAATTTTTTTTATAAATAGCTTTTTCCAATATATATATATTTTTCCTTTAAACCTGTTTTGTACACATGTGTCAAACCTATTCAATATAAAAATTCCATGCAAACTTCCAATATATATATTTTTTCCTTTAAACATGTTTTGTACACATGTGTCAAACCTATTCAATATAAAAATTCCATGCAAACAAAAGTCCATTTTTCATCAAATCATTCATCTCATTAAACAAATATTACAATCAATAATGATACAATCCCAATCCCATATATATGTCCAATATACATATACAAATAAACTAAAAAAATAAAACACATTTAGCTAGTTTGCAACTGACCCCAAAGCGTCCATCAATCTGCAATAACAAAAACAACATTAGAATCTTTTCAATAAATGAAAGCATTCATCCTTCCTGGATGTGTGCTGCTTATGAATTATGATAGATATGAGGATAAAACAATCAATTCAGACTTGTGCAATTACTTCATTGGTTTTCAAAAGATACATGATGGTGGGAGTGGTAGAAGAGTATGGTTAATGTTGTTGGCCATTGTTTTCCCAAATAAAGCAATATTGACCATTTTCAAATTTGAACTAAAGAACAAAATTACCTGTGCTAATATGTGACAGGTAGCCAAGTATATTATGTGGACAATTTGAAAAGTTACATGATGCTACAACAACTCACTTCAAATATGAATCTCCATACATTCTAACACAATGTCAGTGAGTACACTGTTAAATTGATCAAGACGTAAAGTGACATTAACACAGCCATTAAAAAGCTGTAATTGTGATACATGCTCCAACTAGGACTATAAACATTGTGAACAAGACAATATTATTAGATTCGTTCACATCAATTTTATTCCTACATCTGTTCTTACTTTCTTTTTAAGATCCACTTCGTTGAAAATGATAACAGCAAAAACCTACATTTTCCAAGCAAACAAGACTGGACTAGCAGTAAAATTTCATTCTCAAGCTTTCTGATTGTTCCTAGCATTCATTTAGCATGGAATTATGAACCATCATCAAAGCTTTATCCCACTGCTTTGTGAGTTCTACCAGTTCAATCAACCCCTACTGTCATGTTTTATCTCATTCTAAAAGATTATTATTCATATTGGCTCCCTAACTTGTAAATCCTCACTATATCATGGAGTCATGTCATAGAAATTCAATTCATTCACATTGCATTAGCTTCAATCATCAAATTCAACATATATCACATAAATGAGGTACTGATGGGAAAACAGTAACACTGTGGAGTATGGATTATTGAGTTTCCATTAGCAAGGCTTGGATGGAAATGTAAAACTAGGCTTTTCCAGCAATGATGATGAAGAATAAGCTTTTTTCTTCCTAATGGGATTGCATTTGAGCATCCATGGACTCAAAATGCGAAAATTTGAAAGAAAAGGCAGAAGTCAATGGAAATCTCAGAGCTGTATGCCTGCATCTCTCTACTTTCTAGATGTTGAAAACTGCCACCTCAATGGATTTCAAGGGCAAGGGGGGCCAACCACCTCAGGGTCAAGTTAAGAGCATGATTATTCTAATGCCCACACTCATTACATGGATTAAAGCCAATAAAATTCATTCAATAATGCATTAGACATCTAGACATTCTCTCTCTTTCATAAAAAGGTCAGTGGTCTGGTGCCACATTAGATTGACTCAAGGGGTTGATTATAGAACCCATACGAGCCGGTTGGTGGCTACATTTTCCCAAAAGAACTTCATATTTAAGACTTTTGGTATTTTATTGAAGAATGCTTAAATTGGAACTCCACAACTCTGTGATTCAAAAGATGTAGGCCTGATCGATCTGAGTCAATCTGGAATAAGTTTAAGCCAAGACCTGAACTTTAAAAAAAACCATAGACATGAAACATACCCCTCCAAACCATGAATCTCATTTCATACACAACTACTCCAACACTTCGAATTCAATAAAAACATAAAACATATCTACAAGAAAATTAATACCAAACCATAGACGTGAGTTCCATAGATATTATTCTAAAGCATCATTTTAGAGAGACCAAAAGGATGAAGGAAAATCACCTGATTGTCACTGCTACATCAACCAATCTGGCCTTCTTTGGTACTGTGTATCCTGGTTCAAATTTCTGCAAAATTAAGTTTTCCCAATCAATCATGTTAGTTTCTATTGTAAAGTAAAGCATTCAAATAAAGAAACAAAAAAGGACTTAGTTCTATTATAGGAGAAACTACTGGAGCATGTGAAAAAAAAACATAAATTATCAGACTTGTCAATGCAATCAATTACTTGAAATGTCTTTGCATCCTTTTCTGAGCATCCTACAATTCAAAAAGAATTCATAGCTGACAGTGGATAACAATTCATAAACATCACAATGCTTTGTTACAAGAACAACAACTAACAATGATAATGATGAAGATTATTACAATGATAGCAAATGCCGAATAACAAAAATCTGTGACAATGTTGACAAGCAAGCATGAACCAGATAATATTTTAAGAATGTCAATGTTGAGCACCTTCACCTTCACCAGATAATATTCTCCGCTTCTTGCTATGATCAGTAGCATTTAGTGCATGTTTTGATCCACCCATTCTCCTATTCAAGCTCAAATTTGGACAGTGAACATAACCCTAAGATTTAACAACTTGAACAAGTTAGAAAACAATCCAAGGCAGTGTCCGGGATCACTGGCTATCAACTCTGTCACAGAGTCTTTGCAGATTTGGTCTACTCCATCTTCCAGTGTTGGTCAATGGATTGGATTTCTTGGTGAGATCACTCATGGACCACAAGGGGTAAAAGTCTCACTTCGAATTTCTTTTGCAACATCAAAGCTATTCATTAAAATTTACAATCCTTCCATTCTCATTTATACTTTCCTCAGTAACCGAGAGCTAATTCCCATCATAAACTAACAAAGAGTAAAAGATCAAAACAAACAGCCTTTATATGGTTCAATGAGACTACATGGTGGGTGGCATTTATCAACATTGTGTACAAGACTTCCACAGAAGAGATTCAAGAGAGATTTGGTTTCATAATGTGATGCTCAAGAGGACTGTCTCCCTCTCGGACATGGTCATTTGGGGCCCACACGCCAACATGAACTTATAAAAAAAAGAGCACGTGACTCTCCTTTTTTTAGCTTAATTGAGACTGGGTTGCCTTGTTTGAGGAATTGAGATTTTGTATTTTTTTTCCTTTCATATTTAGCAGATTCCCATTTGAGTGTGTGTTTTTTAAATGATTTTTTAGAAATAATTTTTCTCTAGTCAAATCCAAATGTAGTGAAAAATCAGCTTTCACATAAAAATGGTAATTACCAGCAACGGAATTTTGTATATCTAGTTTTCTCCTCATGGATTCTCCATTTGTCATCATCTCTACATAGTACATACAAAGATGCTCTTGTGTTTTCGATAGGAAAAGGCATAAGACTCCCAGCAGTGCACAACAGAGAAACAAGCTGTATTCATGGGTTCTTTCAGCAAATTGATTTATTTTAATTAGAATGCAGACTTCTTCTATCAAATAATATTTGTCCCTTTATCAATCATGGCAGAATATTAGCTAGATATAGGAACAGAACCGTCTTGTGTGGTTGGCTATTGGGCACCCTCAAACCCATGACCATGAGCCTAGAATTGAGCTAAAAGGAGGAGAGAGCTGATGCCCATGTTGGGTTATGGGCTCCTTCACTCCTCCATGAATCCTGCTCTAAGCTTGTTATTAGAAGAAAGTGCGAAATACACTTGTATGACTATCACCCTTCTCTATAGGGAAAGTTGTTTCCATGTAGTTAAAGTGCCATCCGATTCGACAGCAATTCACTTCCAGTATCCTCTTGTTGTGACACTGGTGAATGATTATTAATGGGATCCACTCACCCATCAATGGCTTTCGCAGGTATCAAAGTTTATTTATACAAGGAACAGAGAGACAATGGGCCCCACCACCCTCCAAAGGATAGAAGTAAATCTTGAATGAATATTTCTTCTCTTTATCTTATCAATGTAGAAGTGGACGTTTCCCTTGCCCTTTGGTTTTTATTATTCACTTGTCCTCATTAAAAACTATAACCTAGGAAAGCAATTTCTCCTTTCCACAATTGGCATTCTCTACAAGAGAATGAAAATAAAGGCAAGGGTCCTGATTCCCTCTCTTAAACAAATGAGAGTATATTTTGATCAGACAGATAAATAACTAGACAAGAATAGGGTCATGCTAACAACAAGTATGCAATAACGAAGGTGTTATTAGATGTATGATACTAAGAGAGATTTTAGGGTAGAAATTAAATGGGTTGAGTTTGAATTTGATAGGTTTGTTATTAGTTTGTTTAAATTGAGATCAGAGGCTCTGAAAGCATAAAATGTCTCAACAACATAACATTATTAAGGAAAAGATCCCAAGTTATAGAAACAGAAGAATAAATTTTATATTCAATATTTGGCTACCCTTACTCCTTTTCTTTTTGCTCCTACCAACTGTCCTTAACAAACTTAAAATCTCTGACCAAATGCCTCCAAGTTCCATTTTAAGGTGATTAAGGTAGTTTGTACAAGTTGCAACAGGGATTCCTTTCAATAATGGCACTTGACCAAACATGCATCTCAAATTGTGTTCTTTCGGAACTTGGGCTTTGTGTACAACCATGAACCATCCATGAGGGGTAGTGTCCACCACAGTCCACAGAAGTGGCCATGGAGCAAAATCACCTTACAGAGAGACGATTGCATGGTCATCTCCATGATAAACCTTACCCCATCCGTTTAGGACATGAAGTTTAAAAGATCCCAACCATCCAATCAATGATCCAACAGTTCACATTCATAATAAAAACTAGTTGATGGAAAGAGCGCGATCAAGATCGTCCAATCACACACTCTTTTTTGCAGGGTGGCTATCAGTGGTGGGACCCAAGTCATTTTCTGGGTAATTCAATGGACAATTAGTTCAGATGGTTCCAGTTTAGTACCTGGCATTAGGAATGTAAATGGTTCTAGGATTATCTGCAAATCTGAAGTGATCAGGTTAATAAAAGCAGGTTTTGGGAGGGAGGGGAAGGAGACTCACTTCCTAAATCTAAATCCATGTATATGATTTAGATCCTTGTGTGTTCTTCCCACCAATGGTTCATATATAAAACATAATACAACTAAATAGTAATAATTAAAAACTTTAGAAGCCTAAAAAGGCTTGAATCACATTGTTATTTGTCTTCCAAACTTAAATTGTAGTGCCATTTCAAGAGACATATATAATTGTATATTTAACGGATCTATTTTAGGACTACCCCTATGAGCCTTTTTTTTTTCTTCTTGAATCAGGGGATGGAACTGGATCTTCAAATGTTTTATTTGATACCAGATCCAAATCCAACATAAAGGATCAATCAATGTTGGATATGAATCCTGATTCCTTGGACAGATCCATCCATGGGTCAACCCAAATCCTACCCGTTTACCTACCCACTTGACATGGTTCTTTCTCCTAAGATGAATATATACTGCAAAGAAGAAAAAAAAAAAGGGGGGGGGGGAGGGAAGGGAATCATTCATCCTGACATTTCTACTACAAAAATCTCCAATGAAAATAAAGTAAAGGCTCCTCCCATCATCATTTTGTTAGCTCCTCGTGACCATTTATCTGCAAAAGAGATAGCTCCAATCTCCATCTCTGTCTCTTTCAAACCACCTTTTCCAATACATTTCCCAGCTCCTCTACTAAAAAAGGAACCTACCACCTTTTTTTTCTTCATACACAAGACGTTTCTCATTTGTTCTTCCCTACCTCCCACTAAAAGAGAGAGAGGAGAGAGAAAAGAGAAGGGAGAAAGATGGTTGGATCTGGCTCAGGTGGGTGATTTCTAAGGCAATTTAGTGGTAAAGATAGGTTCAGTTCCTCAAAGAGATGGAGCAAGAAGGGTCCTGAGAGGAGCATAAAGCATATGGAAGGGTTGAACATGATGAATGGTGACAATGGGGTGGTGCTGAGGAAGAGGATGATGGTTGTGGTCGGAATCTCCAGGTAATCATCAGAGAATGAGATACCCATTCCATTTACATCCCTAATTGTGCAGAAGAGAAGAGTACTTCATACTAATTTTTCTTTGTTTTCAAACTTGATGATAATGATGGTTGGAGCAGTCATTTAATGTTGGCGGAGCATCAAACCTTTGGACCAGATGCCACTCCAGATAAACGTGTTGAGTGGTCTCGACAACTCAGTGATGAAGAAGCTGCTCAATTCACATCCATTGATTACATTGATGGAAAAGGATGGTTGCCAGCTTATCATTAGAAAGATCTCTTTCTTCTAAGTTGTAACCTTTGTCATCTTTTTATTTCTTATTTGATGTATCCAAACTATAAGCTCTATAGAAGGATATATATATTAACATCATGTTTCTATATTTGTATGTTTTGTTAAGTACCATCCAACTTTGGAAATAAGACTCAAAAACAATTATACCTTGTGTGTTTGCAAATCTTAAGACTCTCCACTATTCTGGGTGTTCAACCTTTAAATTGGTTAGTCTAACAACATGTAAGGCCTTGTTAATAGCAAAAGAATGAATGGATAGAAGCCATTCTTTTCTTCATTTCAATTGCCACTTGGTAATAAATGACATCTAATTTAGTGAATAACATGATAAACCTGGATACTCACTCTGAGTGAGTGAGAGAGTCAAAACTTAGTGTGAACATATAAAACAATGATGATGATATCTAACAAATTCTTCTTCCTTAAAGTTGGAAAACGGTTGGGAAGAAATCACATCAAAACTCTCTCCCCTTATTTGTCTCTCTCCTTACTTGGTGGTTTCATATAAAAACAAAAGGATTTATATGATTATCCTCCATTTCTCAACCACATCGACTGTTCATCCCTCTTTCTCAACTACTGCTAACTCTTTATTGCTTTATCGGTGAAACATCATTAATCCCAATCATTAATCTTAATCCCACATAGGAGAGGGCACTTTTTGGGCTATTCCAATCATTAATCTTAATCCCAACATCAAATCCTCTTCTAGCTTCTTTAACAGAGGAATATAAACGAACACATGGGAAACACTCTTTACAAATAAAGATAAATATTAGAGTAACACAAACAAACAGATGGTGGGCGTTTTCTATGCACACAAGCAAAACAAGAAGAAACCAGAGTTCTGGTTTTCCCTTTTGTCATTAAGAAAGAGAGGCATTCATGAGAGAATTCCAAATCAGATTAACACCAACAATTAAGAAATAAAAGCACAAAGCATGAACATCTCAATCAATGACATTGACTCAAACGAACAACTTAGCACCCACAATCAAGACACCTTGCATGTAGGGAAGGAAGTAAAGAACTGACAAAAGGAGAAAATGTGAAATCCGAACCTGGAAGGTAGCTGGTGAGAGAGATCAGTTGCGTTGCAGGGACGAGGTGGGTGGGCTCAGTGGTGTTGCAGTGCGGTGAGATAGTAGTTGCTTTGGTCCAAGACGGTGCAGATGAGCAGATCGAGAGAGAGAGATGAGCATATGAGAGAGAGAAAAGCCAGATCGAGAGAGAGAAAGGAGAGCAGATCGAGAGAGACAGTGCCGATAGAGAGAGAGATGAGCAGATGAGAGAGAGAAAAGAGGGAAAAACCAGATCGAGAGGAGAGCAGATTGAGAGTGAGAGAGACAGAGAGAGAGAGATGAGCAGATGAGGGAAAAGAAAAGAGGAAAAAAATAAAGGGTTTGCGTTGGCGGAAGAGGGAAAGAAGAAGGAAAAAGGGTTTGCGTTGGCGGGAGACGGAAAGAAGAAGGAAAAAGGCAAAAAACACTAAACACATATTTACCGATGTTTTACAGTGAACGTCGGTAATAATTTTTCCGACGCAAATTTTCGTCGGAAAAAAAACATTTTCGTCGTTAAATATCTGTCATTTTCAATTTTCTTAAAAATAAAAATATATTTACCGACGTTTTAAATAAACGTCGCCAAAAGTTAAAATCAATATTTCTTTTACACTTGATAATAAAATTTATCTTTGCAAACGCTTTTTTTTCGTCGGCAAAAAACAAAAGAAAAATAAATAAATTATAATATACTTTTACCGACGTTTTTTTCGTCGTTAAAATAAATAAAAAATAAATAAAAAATAAAAAATACAATATTTTTACCGACTTTTTTTTTCGTCGGTAAAGTCAAAAATAAAATAAAAACTCATTTTACCGACGAAAAAAAACGTCGGTAAAACTAATAAAACGTCGCTAAAAGTTTATTTTACCGACGAAAAAAAACGTCGGTAAAACTAATAAAACGTCGCTAAAAGTTTATTTTACCGACGAATTAATAACGTCGGTAATAATCTACGGTTTTAAATAAAGTAAATTCCAACAGTGCCCTTTGCCGACGTTTTTTACAAAAACGTCGGTAAAAATCACCTTTTACCAACGTTTTATATAAAACGTCAGTAAAAGTCTACTTTTCACCGACGAAATTATAAAAGCGTCGAAGAAAAACGTGGCTAAACGTACAATTTGTTGTAGTGTAGTGATCAAAGTGCTGCAACCTTGTCAGATGAGATGTCCAATCTCATCACTGGTTGTGAAGAAATTTAAGTATAAGATTTGCAATACATATCTCCTGTATGTGGATCTCATCCATACACATGTATTACATCTAGTATACTTGTGGACTCCGGTTCATCTCATGAACCATTATGTCATTTGTATTGGTTATGTGCAAGTATATAATTAAACACCATTCATCTCAAGAAAGGAAAGCATGATTGTATTGATAAATAAAGAAATGAATCAATTTATTACATCATATACTTGGTATTGAGACCATCAAAACTAACACTGCGCGTTTAGGGAGACCATGATCTTTTCCGACGAGGCTTTCATGGCTATATTGGAGTCGTTCCTTCCGCAAACCAACACCTTCGTTGTCACGAATGGTGAGATTGATTTTTCTCTGAAGGAGCTGAGCGCCATCACTGGGTTGCCTATCCTTGGCAAACGCTATGAGAGTTCATGCCTATCGACAGCATCCTCGAGAAGCAGTTTGAAGAGTTTAGGCTTATGTACTTTCAGCTTGTCTCCTTTTATGGTTTTTTAAAGGAAAAGGAGGGCTCGAAAGTTAGGTCCAGCAGTTGGAAGCTTCGTTCCCCAACTTCTTTGACAGTAGAGAGTCTTATGATAGTACGACCCAGGAAGCCAGGGCTAAGAATCTGAGTTCGAAGAAGACTTCTGTCATGCGAGAAGAATTGAGGGATTTCTTCGAGGGTACAGATGCCATTTGTTCTGAGATTGTGTTGCGAAGAAATCTCGCTGTTTACCTCACTTACTGGCTGGGTGATGCTGTCTTTGCTGGTGAAGATGGAACGTATATTAAGCCACATTGTATTTATCCGGCTTGTAAGATGGCATTTGGAGGGCAGCTTGCTTTGGTGCCTGCTCTTTGCTCCTATTTATGCACCGAACTACAGGCCATTGCTTTCTTGGTTTGGCTTGGGCCCCCTATGAATAGGGTAATTTCAGCCCATATATTTTATTTATGGTATGTATACCACTATCCTAGCTTCCACCAATTCAGTATTGCGCAAGATGATGATCCTCTTATGATTCGGTTGGTTAGGGGTAAAGCCGTCTTCGAATCTCTTTTATTTGCCTACATGAGGATGCGACGGTACATGGACGTCGAGATAGGGCAATCTTCAGTGAAGCTTTCTCTAGAGTTACAGAAGAAGGCTTTTAATTTTGGTGCCCCCCGTGACTCCACCAGGGTAGGGTCGAGAAGACATTACTTCTTGACCAACGCAGAGAAGGGGTGGCTATTTAACATACGTGTCGGCACAATGGTGTACCGCATACATCTTTTCGTCGACATTCAGCCGTATGTCCCATCTCGTTTTGCGCTGCAATTAGGCTTCTCTCAAGGCGTTGTTGGAGGGCCTTCGAGTATAGTGAAGCGCTTTAGAGGTTTGCAGGATGTTATAAATGCATGGGCTTTTTATAGTGTGGAAGACACTACGGCCATGATTTCTTATCCTGATATGTCGGAATGCTTTTCGGCGTACTGGGTGCTTTCCAAAAGGGAGCTTGATGTTAAGAAGTCTTCTAGGAAGGGCCTCGGAAAATCAGATGGCATCCGGCGAGAGGAAGTTTTATCCTTCCTTTCTTGAGAAAAGCATAAGATAGGCTTTCTCAGTGAGCAGGGCGTCATCGGATCTAAAGCTGTTTGGGAAGTGCCTAGTGAGGCTTTAGAGCAGCTGGAAAAAGGAGGAAGCTGAGCTCGACACTTGGATACAAGCGGCACAGAGGAGATCTTCCGTGGAGTCTAATAGCAAGAGCAGACCATCCAGCGAGGGGTCAAGTGAGAGACCTGACTTCGACAGTGGGGCAGGTTTTACGAACAAACCAACCCACAAAGGCAAGAGGAGGAGAAGGCAGCGTCGTAGCATGGGACTGCACGAAGACTATTCTAATTTGGAAGTACCTCTAACCATTAATGAGGTGTCAAGAAATGTTAACGAGCCTCTGGAAAAGAGGAGCCGAGAAGAAGAGACCTTCGGTGAAGGTATGATTCTTCCTTTTTCTCTTTCTGTTTCTTTCATGGAGATTTTTTTGTTTTGATTTGCCTTCTCCCTCTTTTTCAGCAAAAGATGAGGACTTGGTGATGCGTAAGGTTCCGATCGATGAGGATGTGATGGATCCAATTGCGACATCTGAAGAAGAACCGAAGGACTCTGGAGTGATTCCAAAATCTCCACCTGGTATGACTTCTTTTGTGTTTCTTTTTTCTGTCCGTGTCAACATTTGCTAACATATTGCTTACTTTCTTGTCAGTTAACTTGCCACAGGATTCTGATGACTTTAAACCATCCATGGATACAACTCTTGACGATGCTTCAGATGAGTTTATGGAGGCAGAGAATATTCCGCCAGTCGTCGAAGAAGGTATTTTGTAATAATAACCCTAGTGACATTGACTTTCTCAACAGGATCGTATTCATACCTTTTTATGCTTCATCGGTAGGCTTTGAAGTGACAAAAGAGATCCCATCGCCTTCTTCAGAACTCGAGCAAGGGGTGCCAGAGGTAAGGGCTTCTACTACCAGTTCTGACACTGTAGATGGAGTCCCCATGCTGAGATTCCTTCCCTAGTGGCTCCGATTGGAAAGAGTTTTTTTATTACTCTTCCAACGGGGCACAACAAGGGCAGTCGACCGATGGAGCAGGGTGAATCTTCATCTCGGCCATCCCTTCAATTTGCGAAAAAGGTGCTGGCGCGGGTTTTGAGCTCTTGGATTGAGACTCTCCTTTTTGGTTACTTGGATGCCAGATTTGGCATGGTCAAGCATGTCCAGGAGATTCTTACCTATGTCGAAGAGGTTACTTGTTGACACCAAAAAAAGTCACTTTGCCTCTTCAACATCAAGAAGCCGCACGAAGCAGCAACCTACTACAAAACAGGTAATGCTACTTCAAGCATCAGATCTTGTCAAAATCAAACGAAAACTACAAGATCCTTCAAGACAGCCAAAAGAGGGGTTCACATGAAGTTTCAGGCCATTCCAACATCATTTGGCGCAACTTCACTCCTTCGGCAACTGAATAGGCGCTCCTGGCGGCGATGGCGTCGAAGACATCAAAACTTCGATTAGAGCCTACGGATGGTCTCAAAATACATCCAAAAGGCTCCATGCCAAATTTCAAGTCAAACTGACAACGTTTGACCCTCCATCAACCCTAAGCAGTAAAACCAAGCCTCTCGGCGGCGAGAACTATCGAGGCCATCACTCATCAAACAGAGCACATGGGTGGCTTCAACATGCTTCAAAAGGGCTGCACGCCAAGTTTCAGGTCATTCCGACAATGTTTGACCCGACTTTGATGGTCCGAAACAAAATCAAGGCTACCAATGACGGAGCACCCCGGGACTATGACATCCAAATCGGAGCCAACAGATCATCTCAAAATGACTCCAATAGGTTCCCTGTCAAATTCTGAGTCGATCGGACATCGGTTGACCGTACATCAAAGCGCAACATCTTCCCCGTGGTAAAATCAAGCCTACTGGTAACGAGACCCCAAATGGCTTCAAAACTCAAACAAAAGCCAATGGTTGGTCCTATCTACTACTCGGGAGGCTTCACCTCAAGTTTCAAGTCATTCCGACATCGTTTGACCTAGTTTCGACTCTTGACGAAAAATCGACTACAAAGTCTTCGGCTTTACCAAAAAATATGAAACTTTATGCTCCGATTTGCATGGCTTCTCTTTAGGTTTTCTTCAAGAGAATCAAGCCAATAAATGAGGAGAAATGTCAAGAACAATATAGAAGAAAAAACGAGTCAAAAAGATCGAAAAATGATCGAGAAATGGCGACCGGAAGGGGAAGGATCCCCGTTGGCGACCCCAGCCCATGGTCACCGACGACCATGGGTGCATGGTCGCCGGTGACCATGGAAATCCGAGTTGCCAGATTTTTTACCGGGTGGCCGGTTTTCCGCCCCTTTTCGCATTTCGGGAGTTCCAGCCTCTGTGGTTTTTTGAAAAACTGAATTTTTTTGCTTGAAATCAACTGATCTTCATCAACATCTCGGATTCGCCGTCAAGAGCATGAAATCATCATTGATCGCTCCAAGATCGTCAACCGGCTGACCAAGAAAGTACACTTTCTGTTCGACCGATCAAGAAATCGACAAGACAGATGTCACCTGCTCACTAATATCAACCAATGTCTAAAGTTGCATCGTCATCCGACATCAAATAACTTGTGGATCCATCGGCCATCATCGCAAGAAGAATTCCAAAAGACGCGGCGCGGCCCGCGACTCTTCAAATGCCCTGGCGACCACTTAATGTCGTTAATTGACCCATTTTATGTCAACTTAATGCGGTCATTAACCCATTATTTTGGACAGCCCAATCAAAATCAAGCAAATGAGAGTTACAAATTAAAGTAATCATGGCATTAAATCCATGAAACTCCCCTCATCATGGAGATTAAGGG
The DNA here is from genome assembly GCA_038049695.1 of Cinnamomum chago. Classification (NCBI taxonomy): domain Eukaryota; kingdom Viridiplantae; phylum Streptophyta; class Magnoliopsida; order Laurales; family Lauraceae; genus Cinnamomum; species Cinnamomum chago. The sequence goes on from CP142460.1 coordinate 26,432,085, forward strand.
CGATTAAATGCCCATCATTCTCCACCGGCCAATCACAAGCCAAGAAAAAGAAGTTACAAAATCAAGAATTAAAACTTGTAACTCCTCTCATCATGGAGCATCAATGCCATCAATGCTCATAAACCCACCTTATGGCCACCAAAAACCTATAAAAGGGGGGTCATTCAAAGAAAAAAGAACCTTTGACCCGCCCCAGAAAAAGTCCAGAAAGATTCCGAAGAATTCTCGAAGAAACTTTACTACTCTACTACAGAATAAACACTACAAGGTGATTGAAGTCCCTTAGGGGGCCATCCCCCCAAGGTCTCCTCTCTCCTTCTATCCAACATGGCCTAAACGTGGCTCTTCAGCCCGTTTACTCGGTTTTTCATTGGATATAGGACCTCCCCTTGGTCTTTATCCTCTAAGAAACTGAGGTCCAAGCCAAGCCAAAGAATCAAAGCATCAAGTGTTCTCATCTGAAGGACGATGGTGAAGTCCATACATGACTTGCGACCGTCGATTTGAATGAGTCCCTGCAATCTCCTAAGAAGTCAGATCCCTTTTCTCACTTTTCTATTGTATTTTGTATTCTTTGTAAAGAGACAAAAAAATCACATTTCTTGTCTTTCATTATTGATGAGATTTGTAAATCGCCTTTCACAGTACAGATCGCCTTTCACGGCACAAAACCGCCTTTCACGGCAAACAAAATGAAATCGCCTCTTACGGCATTTAAAAAATTGTGTCTCTTTCTTAAAATATAAGTGCAATGGAAAGTTAGAAAGAAGAATTGATTTCATTTCTACTTGTGAAGGTGAATCTCCGGATCACCACTTCAAATTCTAAGTAGAATAGAAAATCTGGCATACCCGTACAAAAATGTTGATGACTCGCTTTTCCTCCTCCGCCATACTCCCGGCAGCCCCAAGGGTGGGAAAGAGAGGACGAAAGGTTGGAGCCCCCATCAAGTTGGCATACCTGGTGGGACTCGTTCATTTGAGAACGCGATGCTTGAATTCTTAGGCTCCTTTCTAGTTGGTGGCCTATGTTGGATCTTGCATCCAAAAAAACATAAGATGGGATTTTTGAAATTTTCTATCTTTGAACTTATTTCCACTCTTTATCATTTCAAAAAAAAAATTCCGATCTCTCTTTCTTGGGTTCAATTTTGAGAGACTTTGATCCTCTCCTCTTCGAATTTGATAGCTCACAGAAATGTTTGCAGCTATTGTTCGTATCGGGGAGTGGGCCATCTTTTCTCTTTGATGAGTCCGATAGGGATTTCAAAAAAAAAAAATAGAAAACAAAAAAAAAATCTACTTTTTTTGAATTCAAATTTGAGAAACTTTGGTTCCCTCCTTTTCGGATTTAGCGTTCGTAGAAATGTTTGAGCCTTTATTCGGATTGGAACACCATTCGCTCTCTTTAATGAATCCATTAGAAATCTTCCAAAAAAATAAAAATAAAAAAAGTTCAAAACCCACTAAGGTTGCACCAATTGAGATCTTTGACCAAAGTGGATCTAAGAAAAGCATTGTCCAGAGTGTGGAGGCAGCTAGACTGTTCAAGGAAAGGGTCCTCCAAACGGGTATATTAAGTAATCCTACCCTTACTTGGGGGCTGATATATTTACTAAGGTTTCATAAGACCAAATTGGAGACCTATGTCTACTCTTCAAAACAAAAAAACTTCAAATAATTCTTCAAAAAAAATTCTTCAAAAAAGAAATCTTAAAAAAAAATCATCAAAAAAAATATTTTCAAAAATAAACTTCCGTCACATTTGAGTTCAGATTTGAGAAGTCTTGGTTCTCTCCTTTTCGGATTTAGTGCTCGCAGAAATGTTTGAGCCTTTATTCGGATTGAAACACCATTTGCTCTCTTTGATGAATTTAATCTTGATCATAAAAAAAAAGACTCCGTCATTTTGAATTCAGATTTGAGAAATCTTGGTTCTCTCCTTTTCGAATTTAGTGCTCGCAGAAATGTTTGAGCCTTTATTCGGATTGGAACACCACTTGCTCTCTTTGATGAATTCAATCTTGACCTTTCAAAAAAAAAAATTCCGTCACTTTTGGGTTCAAATTCGAGAAATTCTGGTTCCTTCCCGTTCGGACTAAGTGCTCGCAAAGATGTTTGAGCCTTGTTCGAATTGGAATACAATTTTCTCTCCTTTATGAATCCAATCTTGACCATTCAAAAAATCTCATCTCGTGTCCTTTCCGAGGATGCGATTTACAACATTTGTGCCTAGCGGTGCTAGTATGCCCTTTCGGGTCTACTGTATTCGCGACCGACACATTTGTATCTCCAACCTCATATCATTTTACTTTGAGTGAGCCTTGCTTTTTGGTAATTTGAATTAAGGTTTACAATTGCTTCTAGCAGTCACTGGAACGCTCGCCCTGAGCCTACCATACTTGCATTTAGAATAATTGTACCATCTATGGCTTTTTTCCTCTTTCATCTTGCTTGGGCTGGGCCATGTCCCCTCAAGCGATTTGAAAAGATAAAACCATAGTTATTTTCCATTTATGATCTCAATATTCTTGTGATTACTAATGGATCTGGTCTTGTTTCAAAAGTTTTCCAAACTAACAATGGCAGCTTCATTGACCATCACTTTCAATGAGAACAAGTACCAACTCCTGCTTCAAGAGAAGCAAAACAAGCGTACTCACAAGCGCCCTAGCAACTGCCAAAGCGTCATCTCCCTCGGCAACTCTAAAACCAAGTCGACCTCTACTCTTAGGACCATTCCCACTCCCCGCAGAAGAAACTGTGCCTGCCAAGAAGCAGAAAACCGTCCCTGAACATATCGCTGCTCCGACACCAAGGGCAACAATTAGAAAGTCTGAAGCCCGTGGCAACCCCACGATGCCTCAACTTGTAAGAAACCAGGTATGCCTCAAGACTTGGTCCCTGAGACCTTCCCCAAAACAAAGGAGGTCCCAAACATCTGCAAAGCCGGCATACCTTACCCCTCTCAATGAGAACCGGTTCTACCCTCTCTCTCACATGAAAGAGGAGAAACCTACCCTCCACCAAACAAACAAATCAACTCAACATGAGCCGGCTTGCTCCTACAAGCCCAAAATCAAGTCATGCATCACCAAAAGTCAGCAACCAAAATTCATGCCAGACGACCGGTGACTTGCAGTGTCTCCCGGGCATAAAGACATCAGGAGGATTCTACCGCTCCTTCAAGCCAAGGACATCAGAGTAACCACTCCTCGGATTCTTCATCCAAAAGAACGAGTTCCAGCTCAATTACCAAGACGATATCCCTGTTCGACTCTCGAAGGATGAACGTCCTGGTTACAAATGCTGAGCAGCCTCCACCGCATGATGACGTAACAGCACGCATCCGGCAGTTGGAGCAAGGACAGCAGAGAATTGTGGCTCTGATAGAAAACCTCCTCCTCACTTTCCAGCATCCACCAAACAAAGAAGCTCCTCCGAGTCATAAAGATGACGAGAAAAACAATGAGTCACGCGCCCTTACCAAAAAGGACGTTGACGATATCCTCGCCAAAGCAAAAGAAGAGGATACACTGAAGGAACATGGGATCAAGACACCATATCCCTTATGGATGGACTCGGTTTCGTTCCCTGCAAAATTCAAACAACCTACTCTCCAAACATATACGGGGAAAGGTTCAGCCAGACAACACGTCATCCACTTCAAGATCCTAACGGGAGCCATTGCGGATCAAGATGCCCTCAAGATCCGTCTCTTTGCAATACCCTAAAAGGTACAACCTTCGATTGGTACTCCACTCTACTAGAGGACTCCATCCAAAACTAGGCCATGCTGGAGACATGCTTCCTCACCCACTTCAAAGGTGAGGATCACCCTGTTACTATGGTACAACTCTGCAGCCTAAAAACAGGGAGAGAATGAGTCAACATACGACTTCATTCACAAGTGGAAGGCAATGGCGTACAAGTGCTAAGATGTACTGCCACAAGCATTGCAGGTCGACATTTTCCATAACAACATGAGAGCAAGGATCCGCTCTATGATTATCGGCAACAAATCAAAAAACTGGGAGAACTCCTAGAAACAACGATGGAGGCTGAAACGGTGATCAAAGACCTCAACAGTCAAAAATCATCAAAGAAAGAGCCGGTTACCATTACAACCTCGAAACCAAAGAAAAAGGAGGTTCTTAATGTGCAAACCAAGTCAACTCCTCAACAGCCAAAGAAAGTTGAAAACAAAACTGCAGGTAAGAAACCTGAACTCTCTGAGGCCTTCAAAGAACGAGTAGAGAAGAAATATCCGTTCGATGAAGATGTTGAAGAAGTTTTTTAGGCTCTCATATCAAATGGTAAACTCACCTTACCTGAGCCCAAAAGACCGGTAGATGTTGGCAAAACCAACGACCCTCGGTATTGTCCATACCACCAGATGGTCTCGCATCCTCTCAATAAATGCTTTGTTGTGAGAGAGAAGATCAACGAGATGTGGAAAAATGGAGTCATCACCTTTGAAAAAAATATGGGTCTGCCTTCGTCAACATGGTGTCATGTGGACAAACTTCCAAGTCACCAAAGGAGAAAATCACTATTTCCCTCAATGTGATAAAAATGACTCAGATGTCCCAAGAGTTGGTTCCTTATCCAACATCAGACGGACAACCCATATGTGTGCATCCTGATCTCCTAGAAGATGAAAATTGGGAGATCGTCAAAACAAAGTCAACCGCTCAACAGCAAAGGCAAGCTAAAAGACAACTCCGCAAACTCAAACAACATGAGAAAGCTCAATCAAAGCAAGAAGTCCCTAAAAAAGCAGAGACCTCTTCCACTGCTTCACTGGGGGCAACGGAAGAATTCAAAACTTCAAAGGAGGTAGGAAAATTCACCGTTGGTGATTTCATGCCACCTCATTACAGAAATGGAACTACGCAAGGGGCATCATACTCTTGCAACTCGGTAATTGGATTCTCCATGGAAGGGTACGAGTCTAATGATACTGCCAGTGATACCGATGAGTGGGAAGAATCCCTTGAAACAGGAGAATACCTCTCCGATGAGGAATGGATTCCCGAATCTCATCTTATGCCAGTAATTTGGTATAACCCATTACAGTCCCAAGGATCCTGGTCTGATGATGAAGAAGACCAAGACACTGTTCAAGAAAGTGTTGCTGATCCAGCACAAGCAAGTGCTCCAGTGGAAACCAACATTGATGAACCACAAGGAGCAAATGACGAAGAAGATTTGGCCCCTATGCCGGATCTCGAAGAATATGCAAGAATCTTGCAACGTCTTACCATAGAGCGGGAGCAAGATCGCATCAATGAGCTTCGTCAAAATCAAAATCCAGAACCGAGAATCCCGAAAAATTCACAGACATCTCCTCCGGTAAACCCCGAAAAATGAAAAAAACTGCTAGATTGATGATCCCTTCACATCTGAAGATGAGTTTGAATCTCAGTAGTGCGTTGCTTACAATGCGGTAGTTCGGGACGATCATGCCTTTGAAGCTTCATTTGTCGGGGCCTCAGATTCTGAAACTACATCCGGTAGCATATCCTCCGGAGCTACATCTCCTCAAGTGACTTCCACAGAGATATCATCTTCTCAGCCTTCGTCTCCTGAAACTGTGACGTCAGAACTCAAACCTTTTCCGATGGATCATCTTGAAGAAGCTCCTGCCAATGAAGTTTTCTTCAATGAAAATCCGGTCAACTGGTCCCAGATACCCTACCTCATAGGTGATGTCTGGACCGATAAATTACTCAACGAAGAGGAGAAGTTGCTGGATGCTATTCAGGACCTGTTTCTGGAAAATGCTCCGTGCAACGCGATCACTGAAGACGACAATACTGCTAAAGAGATGTCTTCAGCAAATGACAAGGATCAACCCCTTGATCCCGAAATTGATCTTTCAAAAGAAGACCCTTCTCCAGAAGCTCTTGAAGTTAGTAGAGGTACCCGCTCTGGCCGGGATTACCACAAAAACTACAACCAACCTTGTTCTTCCTATGTAAATCCTTTGGGAAAACAAATTGTAAACGCCCCAAGTGGCAACAATAATGAAAATGCAGGACCGAAGGAGGTTTTCAAGTATGACTTGATTAAGCACTTCAAGCACATACTTGTACAACTACACATCCTTGACTTATTACGAATGTCTCTACAAAATCGTGATAGTCTCATTTTAGAATTACAAAGGCTAAATGCGGATGTCGACAAACATGCCCCACAAGTCTTACAAATTGAAATGGACCACAGGGTCAAAAAATCAAATACTTCCTTAAAGGGAGAAAAGAAGAAAACTGAGGGATCAAGTATCGAATACCTCTCGATTTAAAAAGTAGCGAATGTAACAATTGCCTTCGATAAGGATGACCTCCTACTAGGCGAGACAAAGCACAACCGACCCTTGTACTTCACAGAGTATGTCAAAGAAATGTCAATACACAGAGTCCAGATCGACCCAGGTTCTGCACTTAATCTCATCTCTACTTCGGCACTCGAAGAGCTGGGTATCCCACCTAGCAAGCTGAGTCACACGTCTGTATCCATCTTTGGATACAATGGGAGCGCTCAAAGGCCTATTGGCAAAATCAGGTTCAAGCTGCAAATTGAAAGTCCTGAGGATCCGAACCCTAGAGGGGGGGGGTGAATAGGGTGCGCTACAACTATGACCAATTTAGACAATTTTAATTTCTTAACAAAAACTAGTCACATGTGATGATTAACCATACAATATGCGGAAGCTAAAATAAACAATCACCACAAAAGCAAGCACCACAACACCAAGGTTTATAGTGGTTCGGCCTCAATGCCTACGTCCACTACCGGTTTGTGATCCAATCACCCCACCGGATTTCCACTATTTATGCTTTTCAATAGGCTAAGCAATAACCCTTACAATATGCTTTTCAAGGCTTAGCAATAACCTTCACAATGATGTTTTTCAAGGCTCAACATCAACCTATACACTATGCTTTTATAGGCTAAGCAATAACCTCTTCAACCACAAGGTTGGTTATCTCACTAAGTTAGTGTCTATAATACACTTGATGGAGATTCAATTAAGCTCATTACAATGCCTCTTAATTAGGCGGATATGGAAGTGAAAATCTAATACACACTCACACTATGAATGCAAAGATGAAAGTACATGATGTGTGTGTGTGATGTTGTCCTCAATCATTTTGAAAATGAAAGCTTATAAATGTATGCCTAAGGCTTTTGAAAGTTTTAGCTCATAAAAACATTTATGATTGAGGAAGAAATGCAAGTCACATGTTAAAAGTAACAACTTGTTAATGATATCAAAGATTCACAAGTTGTATGAAATTAATTAGCTCTAAACATGTGATGCATAGGGATGTCAATCAAATCAACAATGTAGCTCATAAAACATAAAAATAGATTTGATTGAAATTAGGGGACAAATCATATGTAATTATAAATACAACTTGAAAAAGATATACCTATCAAAGTAAGGCAAGTTGTGAAACTTTAAAACAATAATACACATATGATTTGTAAAGATGTTGAATCCACAACATAAGATATATTTTGAAAGAGATTTTCTTATGATGAAAAACAACACCCAAAGATTCAACCAAGTATATGAATCATGTTACAGATAATTTCAAAGATTATTTCATTAACATGATCTACTTAGATTTCCCAAATAAAGTACTACTTGGATTGAACCAATGGTGATGCATCCAAAACAATAGATCAATTCAAAATATAAAACATGCTAAGGATACAACACATCATAGGTTAACATGCTACTAAAGATTTATCAAAGATAAAACAAAACATGAAAACATATGATTTGTAAAGAAGTTGAATCCAAAACATAAGATAGTTTTGAAAGTGATTTTCTTATGATGGAAAACAACAACCAAAGATTCAACCAAGTATATGGATCATGTTACATCTAATTTCAAAGATGTTTCCATTAACATGATCTACTTAGATTTACCAAAGATAAAGTACTACTTGGATTGAATCAATGGTGATGTATCCAAAACAATAAATCAATTCAAAACATAAAACCTGTTAAGGATACAACACAACATAGTTTATCATGCTACAAATGATTTACCAAAAATAAAACAAAGCATGAAAACATATGATTAAGGAAAGTAGAGCCTACTTGGTGATTTAACTTCATTAATCCAAGCTTTAGCTTTCCTAATGATCCCCTTCATCCCTTAGTTCATCTCCCTTGAATATGCCTCAAAACCCCTCAAGGAGGGCCTTAAAAATCCCAACTTATGGCAAAGGAAAGAACTCATATTTATAGCAAAAAGTGTCCAACGGCTAGTCCTCGGTCGACCTGCAAACAGGTCTCGGTCGACCGGCAACACATAACGGTCAAATTTCTGACCGTTGGAGCACTGTGACCCTGACGGCCTGCAGTGTTCCCGGTCGACCGGGACCTCTGCGCCGGTCGACCGGCGACACTGCCGGACCACCCCCCCTTGGGACAAAAATTCCCAACTTTTGCAAATTTGAAGGTTTCTCTTGGAGGGGATTTTTGGGCCACTAAACCAAGCTAGGAAACATGTTTTAAATCAAAGCAAGATGTTTAAAAACATGAAACACACAAAGCCTAAAATGATTCAAAACTTTAAAAACCAAAGGCTAGCTTGATTTCTAAAACTCTTTAAAAAGACAAATGCATCCAAGTTTTAAAAGCAAATCATGCATAAATTGATACTTTTACAAATCTTAAAAGCAATGCATGAATAAAACAAGATTTCAAGTTTTTATAAAACAATGCATATGTGTGTAAACCAAATGATGCTTGAATGATAATGCATCCATCAAATTGCAATCTACAAAAACCCTAACAATCTCCTCCTTTGCAATTTGATGGCAACACACTCACCACTGAATTTACACCCTAAGTCTTCAGCTCCCCTTTAGCTGGACAAGGCTTGAAATCTTCTTGGATGCTTCTTCTCTTAGCTTGGACTCTTGGGCTTCAATCTTCTTGATGCTTGGTGCTTGATCAATCTTCAATCTTTCTTTCTTCTTTCTTTCTTTGGCCAAGCATCTTCTTTAGCTCCAAGCTTTCTTTCTTCTATTTGCTCTCCCCCTTACACCATGCCTCTCTCTCCCTTTGGCAAGGTATGTATTCTCTCCCCTTGTAGAAGATCATACAAAACCTCCCCTTAGGAAGCTTGGAAATTCTCTTCACCCTTTTGAGAACTTCATACTTTCTCCCCCTTTGCCATTAAATTGCAAAGGTACCTACACACATGAAACAAGGAAAATACCTTTAGTATCACCTGTTAACAAAAGAAATCGAAAGTGAATTACATAACAGGCTATCATGTGTGGAATTGATCTCTAAGGGCTCAAAGACAATCCTAGGGTCAATTTGATCAAAACTAATACTTCCTATGAAGGTTTACACTCCCCCTCAATCCATTCTCTCCTTTTGTCAAATTTTTGACAAAGATTTAACTATTAGGTGCAAGAAGAAGATGGTTTAACAATTGAGGGTCAACTTCAAGAGAAGGATTAGATTCATTTAACTATAAAGCTCAATATGATCAAATTACCAAAAGAGAGCTAGGTCAAAAGAGAAAAGCAATCATGGATACCAATTGGAAAAACTAAGAATACCAATTGAGATTCAAAGATAAGTCTATTAAAACAATCACTCTAAAATGGATTTAAAAATATAACTATTAGGAGAAATCCAAATTAGAGCTATCCATGAAGAAAAGGGGTTTATTAAACATAGCATTACATAATTTAACTATGAAAATCATATGCTATGAAAGTTTTGAAATCATTTCATTCAAACACTAAATATGACTATTAATGTGCAAGAATGAGTGAAATGACTTCCAAGCATGAAGCCAACCTCAACTAAAAACCAACCAATATTATGAACACATAAACATGGTGGTCATGAGATATACCTATATGAGCAAGAGAGGTGGCAATCATGAACATTATGATGCTAATGGTGTGTGACATGGAACAAATATATAACTATCAAGCTCAATCCAATGTACACAACGTCTATCACATTCACAAGAAATCAAATCAATCGAAAATTTTACCAATTGAAACCAATTGAATTTGACAATATGATAAAGAGCAAGGATGTGACAAACAGAAAATTCCATCAAGCATCATAAATGGATATTCATAACTTTTAAAGATATGACTATAGAGCATAGTGATGAACAAGGTAAATTGCAATGCAAAATGATATAACTATGAAATGCATGCAATTTCCAAAGTGTCAAAATCATATGAATTCAACATCTAAGATATCCATCAAACATATAGAAATACGAGGAATGGATTTCAAAGTGTTTCATATGATCAAGATCACTACTATGAAGTTGAAACATGTATAAGAATGATATCACTTAGAGAAAGTATACGAATCAACATCATAACCATCCAAAAAGAATATGACTAGAAGGCATAGAGGATGGATTTTAGTTCTAGTATGGTTTCTACAAATATAATAAATAACACAACCATACATAGAATGATTTGACATTTGCATAGAGAGGATTAATCAACATTCAAGATCTAACTCATACCAATCATCAAAAAGGAATATAACTATTTAAGCACAAGAAGGTATGAAGTTAAAGGTAGCAATCTATCATGCAACATCTCCACTCTTAGCAAATGTACTAAGCTTACAATGCAACGGAAAATGGATATGAGGTTTAAACCAAATGAACTTAGCACATAAAATCACATATGTACTTAAAAAGCTCAAAAACAAGATTTTACTATAAGGCACATAAACAATCATCAAAATGCATTAATGAGAATATACCAAGTTAGGCACAAACATGCAAATCAATGAAACCATATCCAACCAAGCAATGTAAGACAACAAAATCAATTTGCATAAAAAGAATGTAACTAAATGAGCAAAGATGCAAATTGTTTGTAAACATTATTTCCTCCCAAATGATATAATCATAACTAAGCACAAGGAAATAAATTCAAGGAAAATGCTTCTATAAATACAACCAATAAAGCTTAGAACATTTTCCAAGGTTTTTCAAATCACTTCAATAAATGAAATTCCAACAAAGAATCATTTAGAGAATTATGAGCAAGTGATTTTGAAAAAACAAGAAGTGTACTATTGTAAATTTTCAATTTGTAAAACAATAGACACTCACAAATTTTCCATACCAAGAGATATAACTTTGAAAAATCAATGGAAAACTTAAATAGCTCCAAATCATTTGATTTACAAAAAGGATCTAACTATGACATACATCAAATGATTTTCCAACATCAATTGATCATGAAAAATCTAGCTATGAAAGCCTTTGTAATCACAATCAATTGATCATGAATAGATAAGCACCACAAGAGATATAACTATAAGAACAAAATGCAAATCCATCATGAAAATATTGCAATCAAGGGATTTTGAAAACCATGAGATATAACTTTAAAAAGTTCATGAAGACAAAATCAAATGATCACAAAGAAACATTGCATTTTAAAAGATGTGACTATAAAGAAACAAAATGCAAATGTAACATGACCAACAAATAGATATAACAAAGAAAGAATAGGTTGGTCAAGGGAGGATCAAGGCCTTAAGGTTAGTCTAAATGTGTACCAATGAAGAATCACCTAAGGTCTTGAAAAGGATGTCCTTGAGAGTTCACTTGAGGACTCACCAACTCTTGAAGATATAACTTGAAAATGTCTTAGAGTGGTGCAAAGATACTAGGGGAAATATCAATATCAATCATAGTGGAAATCATCATAAAGATATGCAATAAATCACAACACTAGGGTTCTAATCTAGCAAGGATCAACTCCGGGTTGTTAAGCCCTAAACTGGAGTAACCCGCTCTGATACCAATTGAAAGTCCTGAGGATCCGAACCCTAGAGGGGGGGGGGGGGGGTGAATAGGGTGCGCTACAACTATGACCAATTTAGACAATTTTAATTTCTTAACAAAAACTAGTCACATGTGATGATTAACCATACAATATGCGGAAGCTAAAATAAACAATCACCACAAAAGCAAGCACCACAACACCAAGGTTTATAGTGGTTCGGCCTCAATGCCTACGTCTGTCGGATGTGAATTTTGATCCCCCAGGGGAGGGAAATCGCCATTCATCTATATGTGCTATTTAAATTTTACATCGAAAATGAGGATTCGGGAAATCGACGGATCACGATCGCCAGCTACGGTAACGGCCGTAACACCGTTCTTTGACAAAAGCCAAAGAAAATGGGAGAAAATAAAAGGGTGGGTTCTTCTCTCGTCTAATGTGCTGCCGGCAACACACGACGATTTTCCTGTCACATTAATTTGGGTCTCTTTAATACTGGGTCAATTCAGGGTTATGAGTAAAAGTCCAAATAAGGTTAATCCTCACACAGCATAATCATGGTGTATCCAAGTAAAATAAAATAATTAAAATAGAGAAAATGAAAGGGGGGAGGTGCCAAATATTTAAGAAGAGGATCGGCCCCGTTCCCGGGTACCCCCTTCTAATCCCTTGGCAAAATAGGGTTTAAAGGCTGACTTTTTTAATCAAAATGATGATGCAAATGAGACTTTGACTTGTGATTTCTGTGTTTTTCGTGTGCGATACACGAGTGATAAAGTGAAAAGCCGATGGGCTGTAATTGATTGAAGGTGGCCGATGGGCCGGTGTTTGTTTTAGTGGGCCGATGGGCCGTGATTGATTTAAGGTGGCCGATGGGCCGAAATAAAAATATGCAAAGTGTGTGAAATCACTCATCTCATCTAATTATTCTCATTTATTCAGTTTTAGAAGTCAGTTCTTTGTTCCCTTTTATCATTAAGTTCAATTAAATATTTGGCACCTGAGGTGGAGGAAGAATAAAGGAAAAATCGTTTTGGGTTTATTTTGTAGGTTTTATAGTTTTTATGGATTTTTGATATTAGGGCTAGAAGGGCCTACCTAGGGAATTCTACTTGGATTTACGTGATTAATGCTTTATTACTGATCATCGGATTAACCCTAACCTAAGGTCCTAGACCGCCCACATCAGCTCTCCCGGTCCCCTAACGGAACAAGAAAAGTGATGGGACGAAGCTTAACACTCTAATCTATCTAATGAGGAATCTGATATATTCCTAGGATGCAAATAGCCTAAAGCTTGATAACTCTGCCTAAAGAATTTGGTTAATTAAGGTTTTAATTGGGTTGGTTTGTTTCGAATTAAAAGTTGATCAAGAGTGATTTAGGGATGTTTTAAGATTCTACTTAAGTTGTTTAAGGCTCAGGGATTTCAAGTTTTAATTCGAGAAGTGAAATGATGTCGAAATCGACGGACAGGATTGGCGGAGGACTTGGGCGCGCCCAGGGGGTGGCGCCTAGGTCACTCTGGTGACTTGGGCGCCCAGGCAGTGGCGCCCAAGTGGCTGTTTCTCAGTGGTTTGACTAGTGGCGGTGGTGTCGTGGTTATCTTCAGAATCCCGGGGATTCTTACTTGTTGAATTCTAACGTTCCAAATTGTTTTAGTTCTCTGGGGTTCAAATGTCAAAATTATTCGGATCCGGATTTTGAAACAAGACCAAGAATTCGCGTTTTAAGTGCAAACGAAAGGATAGGCGCCAAGGGGGTGGCGCCCAGGTTATGGCTTGTGATCTTCAGGTATCCCAGATGGGACTAAGTTCTCGGTTTTTTTTTTGGGATCTAGGGATTATGTTGGGTTCTGGTTTTAGTTAATTTAAGTTATAAGGTGTTTAGTTGTTTGTTTTTGGTCGAGGTAGTAGGTCGGGGTGAAAGTGTAGGATAGGCGCCACAGGGGTGGTACCTAGGTGGTCGTTTGTTGGTTCGTAAGGGTTTTGGGCGCTAAGTCTGAATCGATTAAAGTCTAAGTATTTTAAGTTAAAAGTGTTTTAATATGTGGATTGGGATTGGTTTGAATGTTAATTAATTAGGCTAAGTTATTGGTCAGGGTTTTTATGAAAATAGGTAGGCTGGGCGCCCAGGGTGTGGTGCCTAGGTGGAATTGGAGGATGGGCGCCCAGGGGGTGGCGCCCAAGTGGACTGTTCTGTGGTTGAGTCGGGTGGGTTCGTATTTTTTAGGTTGATTTGAGGTTGAACTGTTATGGTTTGATGTATTTTAAAATAAAAGTGTTTTGCTGTGTTGTTAGGATTAAATTAGGTTTTAATTAATTAGGTCTCTTTATGATTAGGGAGGCTAGGCGCCTAGAGGGTGGTGCCTAGGTGGATAGTCTTTTAAGTTTTGAGTTGGTTCAATGATCTTTAAGTTAAGTTGAAGTCGGACTTCTGACTTCAATTATTTCAAATTCAATGGAGTTCTGAAGTGTTGATTATGATTGAATTCGGGTTTAGTTTCAAGTGGGGTGTCCTAGTAATTGGATAGGATGGGCGCCCAGAGGGTGGCGCCCAGATGTCTCGGAAGGATGGGCGCCCAGGGGGTGGCGCCCAGGTGGACTGTTTTTATGGTTCAAATTTGTTTTATGTTTTTAGGTGAATTCAAGATTAAGTTGATTGAGGTTTCAAGTCTTTTAAATTGACAGTGCTTTAGTGTATTGATTCGGGCCTGATTAGTTAAGTTTTAATTTCGATTGATGGTCTCCAAGGGAATGGGGTAGGATAGGCGCCACAGGGGTGGTGCCTAAGAGGATTGATAGGCTGGGTGCCCAAGGTGGCGCCCAGGTGGCTGTGGAAGGATGGGCGCCCAGGGAGTGGCGCCCAGGTGACTGTTTTTAGGTTTTAGGTGTTTTATGTTCTTAGTTGCTTTTAATCCGAATTAATTAGGCCTTTAAAGGAATTAAAGGTGTTCTTAATGATTTGATGGGTTTTAAATTAATTACTTAATTATGATGTTCTAATTAATCCTAGGGTTTATCCTACTTAGACGCTAAATTTGATAACCTAGACTATCTAACTATTATTTTTTTTTGCTTTCTGGATATCTTTTAATTTGTTTTTGGTTTCCTCTCTAAGTTACTAAAGAATAAGGAAAGAGAAGAAGTGATTTTATGTTTTATGATTTTTTTGGATTTTTTTGTATGACTCTACGATTCGAATGATATGATGTGAAGTGTGACAAAGATGGTAATTCGTAGTTCAGAACACATCAAACAGCCAAACACATCACTATCAAACAGTTTCTAAGTAAACTAAATGCAGAAGATCGGAAGTTGTGCACGAAGGTGGAAAAAATCCACTTGGGCGCCCAGGGGGTGGCGCCTATCCTGCTCAGTCAGGGTTTTCAATGGGTCACAATGAATGCACAAAAAATCTTAATATTTTCAACACAACTTTCGATATTCAGCGACTGATGCGAATTCCTAATGCGAACTACTAATGATGCAACTAGCAAATCTACGAGAAAACGATGCAACGGGCGAAGGTTTAGACCCCGAACCCAGTCTTAGAAGGGTAGGCGCCCAGGCGGTGGCGCCCAGCTTGTCCGGGAGAGGGTAGGCGCCCAGGGGGTGGCGCCCAGCCTTTCTGCCAAGGGCTTTTCGCGATCTCTTTGATATAAATGATGATAATGATGCTGTTAATGCGAGATCTAACCTAGTTATGCAATTAGAGTTACGAAATAATGCAGATCTACTATATTAGAATGAACCTAAACATGTTTCTAGTATGATGAGATGCTATAATATCAGTTTTAACACAAGCTAATGTAGATCTATGACGCTCAAATGATCCTAGACATATTTCTAAGCATTTATGCTAATGGAATGCAGAAAAAGAAAGGGGAGATCTAGGAATACCGGTAGATGATGCGTTTTTCAAGTTCCTAGAATGAAGCTTTCGCGAAGTCCCATAGCCCCAGTTGAAGATATGAAAGCCTTCTGCTCTACCTCTTCTTCTTCTTCTCTAGATTTGAAACTCTTTCTCTAATGGTGGCTACCTCTCATTCTTCTTCCTTATTCTCTATTTTCTCTCTTTTCTTTTTAGGGTAGCTCCCTCTGCTAATGGGGGTTAAGAGGGATTATATAGAGGCTTTGGGGCGAGTTTAGGAGGGCTAGGGCTTCATTAATTCATGCTTCTAGAAGGTTTCACGCATCCCAAGGCAGCTTAAGTTGTTTTAGGGTGAATTAGGGTTTGAGAGAGGGTGGGCGCCCATGGGGTGGCGCCCACATGGTCTGCGCAGTCTGGGCGCCCACAGGGTGGCGCCTAAGTGGAACTCAGGGCTGGGCGCCACCTAAGTGGAGTCGGTTCACCTTCGGTGCATGGTTCCTATGTTTGTGTGGTCCCGGGCTACTTTCAAGCCATTCTAGTGGAATTCGGAAGGTGGGCGCCCACCATGAGGTGCATAGGTGGCCCTGGGCAGTATGGGCGCCCAACATGGGGCGCCTATGTGGAATTCAGTAGCTTGGGCGCCACATGGGTGGCGCCTAGGTGATTTTGACATCATCATTGGACAAACTCCGGAAGCCCATAACTTTTGACCCGTTTGTCGGATTTGGACGTTGCATATATCGTTGGAAAGCTCTCAGAGCGTAGAATCTTGTGGTCTATAAATCCTAATGGTCAGAGGTCAGGAAAATAAGGGATACTTGGATCAATGATCCCAACCCCCTTAATTCATGTTAATCATATCGTACTTAGGCAAACTATATGTAGTTTCTCTAAGAATAACCTGAGTGTCTTCTATATAGTCTGGAAAGGGTTTGGAATAGTGTTGTAGTCCATGCCTGGTATGAGTAGTGGGTTGAACTCGATATCTTAACGCGATTCGGCCTTTTCTCTCACAATTTCTATGAATTGCCGAGTTAAGTCTAAAATTATCAACGAGCATCTTCATCGTCATTAATTAATCTGAATTATGCCGTTAACCATTCAATTATGGGTGAAATGGGGGCATCATTATATATGATAAGTGTTTAAGGCTATCATAGGGGGCCAAAATGAGGTGTCTACAACGTCCACTACCGGTTTGTGATCCAATCACCCCACCGGATTTCTACTATTTATGCTTTTCAATAGGCTAAGCAATAACCCTTACAATATGCTTTTCAAGGCTTAGCAATAACCTTTACAATGATGTTTTTCAAGGCTCAACATCAACCTATACACTATGCTTTTATAGGCTAAGCAATAACCTCTTCAACCACAAGGTTGGTTATCTCACTAAGTTAGTGTCTATAATACACTTGATGGAGATTCAATTAAGCTCATTACAATGCCTCTTAATTAGGCGGATATGGAAGTGAAAATCTAATACACACTCACACTATGAATGCAAAGATGAAAGTACATGATGTGTGTGTGTGATGTTGTCCTCAATCATTTTGAAAATGAAAGCTCATAAATGTATGTCTAAGGCTTTTGAAAGTTTTAGCTCATAAAAACATTTATGATTGAGGAAGAAATGCAAGTCACATGTTAAAAGTAACAACTTGTTAATGATATCAAAGATTCACAAGTTGTATGAAATTAATTAGCTCTAAACATGTGATGCATAGGGATGTCAATCAAATCAACAATGTAGCTCATAAAACATAAAAATAGATTTGATTGAAATTAGGGGACAAATCATATGTAATTATAAATACAACTTGAAAAAGATATACCTATCAAAGTAAGGCAAGTTGTGAAACTTTAAAACAATAATACACATATGATTTGTAAAGATGTTGAATCCACAACATAAGATATATTTTGAAAGAGATTTTCTTATGATGAAAAACAACACCCAAAGATTCAACCAAGTATATGAATCATGTTACAGATAATTTCAAAGATTATTTCATTAACATGATCTACTTAGATTTCCCAAATAAAGTACTACTTGGATTGAACCAATGGTGATGCATCCAAAACAATAGATCAATTCAAAATATAAAACATGCTAAGGATACAACACATCATAGGTTAACATGCTACTAAAGATTTATCAAAGATAAAACAAAACATGAAAACATATGATTTGTAAAGAAGTTGAATCCAAAACATAAGATAGTTTTGAAAGTGATTTTCTTATGATGGAAAACAACAACCAAAGATTCAACCAAGTATATGGATCATGTTACATCTAATTTCAAAGATGTTTCCATTAACATGATCTACTTAGATTTACCAAAGATGAAGTACTACTTGGATTGAATCAATGGTGATGTATCCAAAACAATAAATCAATTCAAAACATAAAACATGTTAAGGATACAACACAACATAGTTTATCATGCTACAAATGATTTACCAAAAATAAAACAAAGCATGAAAACATATGATTAATGAAAGTAGAGCCTACTTGGTGATTTAACTTCATTAATCCAAGCTTTAGCTTTCCTAATGATCCCCTTCATCCCTTAGTTCATCTCCCTTGAATATGCCTCAAAACCCCTCAAGGAGGGCCTTAAAAATCCCAACTTATGGCAAAGGAAAGAACTCATATTTATAGCAAAAAGTGTCCAACGGCTAGTCCTCGGTCGACCGGGACCTCTGCGCTGGTCGACCGGCGACACTGCCGGACCACCCCCCCTTGGGACAAAAATTCCCAACTTTTGCAAATTTGAAGGTTTCTCTTGGAGGGGATTTTTGGGCCACTAAACCAAGCTAGGAAACATGTTTTAAATCAAAGCAAGATGTTTAAAAACATGAAACACACAAAGCCTAAAATGATTCAAAACTTTAAAAATCAAAGGCTAGCTTGATTTCTAAAACTCTTTAAAAAGACAAATGCATTCAAGTTTTAAAAGCAAATCATGCATAAATTGATACTTTTACAAATCTTAAAAGCAATGCATGAATAAAACAAGATTTCAAGTTTTTATAAAACAATGCATATGTGTGTAAACCAAATGATGCTTGAATGATAATGCATCCATCAAATTGCAATCTACAAAAACCCTAACACAAATCGGTGATCTTATCTCTGAAGTCACTGTGTACGCAATACGAACCCCTTCATGCTACAATATCCTCCTTGGACACCCCTGGATACATGAGAATGGTGTCGTCCCTTCAACTTTACGCCAGTGCATCAAATTCGTTGGCAACGACGACTTAATCCATCAAGTGTTTGCAGATAAAAAGCCCTTCAAAGGCAAAGATGTCCATCTTGCAGATGCTCAGATGTACAAGGTTGAAGAAAAAGGAAAGGAGGAAGAAACTGTACCCTTTGCAAAAATCTCTAGAAAGATAAAGGCAATGCTCCTCAGCAATCATCGAAAGAAAACAAACCTTTCAGCAAAACTGAAGAGAGCATTCATTCTCCCTTCGTTGTCTCCCTCAAACCTTCAAAGCCTTTGGTAATCACCACCAAAGCAAAGAAGACAAAACAAAAGTCTAGGGGCAAGTTCACTGTCTCCTTCGTGTCCATTATGCAAGACACAGATTCGGATTCAGAGCCAGATGATGATACACCGTCAAGTCAAGCTGATACTCAGCAAGTTCAGCCCACTCTCACTCCATTGGAGACACCTGCTGATGTAGAAGACCTTACATCTGCTTCCTTCATCGTTCCGGCAACTTCGGCAGAAGAAAAAACAATCTTCTTCCACAAATCCGAAGCTTCTTCACCAAATTCTTCGCTTTTACCTTTCCAAAATGAAGGTATCCTCAACTATTCCTGTATAGTCCAATGGCACTAGCTATCATGAAGAAAATGGGCTATGATGCTAAAAATCCAATCGGTTTGGGAGGTGGCCATGGTATTCTCACACCATTGGAACCCACCCTGACCAAAAGTCAACTAGAGGATTGGAGACTTCGTCGTCACATAGACAAGTCTTCATACAGGTTGGGGTATGATCCTGATACTCCCATGAGACAGTTGACACAAAGGATACAATATCGTCTCGCCGACCAAGCCTCAACATCTCATGTCCATGAAGAAATTGATCTCCCTGGATATCTCTTTGAGGAATCACCCGTCAAGGATTCAAGAAGCTCTTCCAATTAGTTTGATTTCTCTGACAATGAAAAGGAATTGTCCGATCGCACAGACGCGTGGTTTTCTGACCCAGAAGAATCATCGTCTCCCAAAGAAGTGCCCTACTTCGACTCAATTTCAACAAGTGATTGGGATCATCTCATTGCCAGTATTAAGAAGAGTACCGATCAAGAAAACCCATGGTCAAAAGCAAAGCCTTGGTCTGTAAGTGCCTTTGGAACTCCAAAAGGTCTTGTTAAGTTAGAAGCCTCTGAAAACAATGTGGAGGAACCGCTTTCAAACCTTCCAACAGAAGATCCTGTTCAAAAGATAGACTTGGGGACACCTGATAACCCACGTCCTGTATTCATAAGTAAGAATATAAAGGATGATGAGTTACCCGAGTATAACGCTTTTCTTCGTGAGTTCGTTGATTGTTCTGCATGGTCTTACACTGAAATGCCTGGCTTAGACCCCAAAATATAAGTCCACAAACTCAAGCTGCAAAAAGACATCAAGCATTTTTTACACCAAAAATGTCACTTTGCCTCTTCAACATCAAGAAGCCGCATGAAGCCACATCCTACTACAAAAGGCATTGCTTCTTCAAGCATCAGATCTTGTCAGAATCAAACAAAAACTACAAGATCCTTCAAGACACCCAAAAGAGGGGTTCACATGAAGTTTCGGGCCATTCCAACATCATTTGGTATAACTTCACTCCTCCGGCAGCCAAACAGGCGCTCCTGGCGGCGACGACGTCGAAGACATCAAAACTTCGATCAGAGCCTATGGATGGTCCCAAAATACCTCCAAAAGGCTCCACGTCAAATTTCGGGTCATTCCAGCAATGTTTGACCCGACTTTGACGCTCCGAAAGAAAATCAAGCCTCCCGACAGCGAGAACCACCGGGACCATTACTCATCAAATGGAGGACATCGGCGGTTTCAATATGCTTCAAAAGGGTTGCACATCAAATTTCAGGTCATTCCGACAACGTTTGACCCAACTTTGACGCTCCGAAAGAAAATCAAGGCTACCGGCGTCGGAACACCCCGGGACCATGAAATCCAAAGCGGAGCTAATGGATCATCTTAAAATGACTCAAATAGGCTCCCTGTCAATTTTTAGGTCAATCGGACATCAAAGAGCGACATCTTCCTAGCGGCGAAATCAAGCCTAACAGCAATGGGACCCCAAACGGCTTCAAAACTCAAGAAAAAGTCCATGGTTGGTCCTATCTACTGCTTAGGAGGCTTCACCTCAAATTTCAGGTCATTCCGACATCGTTTGACCTAGTTTCGACTCTTGACAAAAATCGACAACTCTGAGCGACAAAGTCTTCGGCTTTTCCTAAAAATAGGAAACTTTGTGCTCTGATTTGCACCACTTCTCGTCGGGTTTTCTTTAGGAGAACCAAGCCAAAAAATGAGGAAAAATATCAAGAAAAATATAGGAGAAAAAAAAAGAAGCAAAAGCTCGAAAAAAGGCTGACGAAACGGCGACCAAAGGGGAAAAATTCCCCCATGGTTGCCGGCGACCTTGGCCCACGGTCGCCAACGACCTTGCCCCATGGTCACCAGCGACCATGGGTGCATGGTCGCCGGCGACCCTAGAAATCTGGGTTGCCGGATTTCCACCGGAAGGCCCTTTTTTCGCTGCTTTTCATTTTTCGGGAGTTCCAGCCCCTGCGATTTCCTGAAAATCTGATTTTTGATGCTTGGAATCGACCGATCTCCGTCTACATTTTGGATCCGCTGTTAAGAGCATGAAATCTTCATCGATCGCTCCAAGATCTCCAATCAGCCGACCAAGAAAGTACACTTTCTGTCCGACCGATCGAGAAATCGACAAGAGAGATGGTACTGGCCCGCTATTAGCAATCTGCGTCTAAAGTTGCATGATCATCCTACAACGATCAAGATGAAGATCCATCATCAATCATCGCAAGAAGAATTCTGTAAGACACGGCACGGCCCGCGACCCTTCAAATCCCCGGCGACCACTTAATGCTGTTAATTGACCCAACTAAATGCGGTCATTAACTCATTATTTTGGACGGCCCAATCAGAAGCAAGGAAATGGGAGTTACAAGTCAAAGCCATCATGGCATTAAAGCCATAAAACTCCTCTCATCATGGAGATTAAAGGCGATTAAATGTCCATCATTCTCAATAGGCCAATCAGATTCAAGGAAAAAGGAGTTATAAAATCAAGAAATAAAAACTTGTAACTCCTCCCATCATGGAGCTTTAAAGCCATCAAAGCTCATAAACACTCCTAAATGGCTACCAAAGGCCTATAAATAAGAGATCATTCCAAGAAGAAAGGATCATAAAAATTATTAGAAAAATCAAAGAAAAACCAGCCAGAAAAGATCGTTCAGAATTCCCCGAAGCTCTGAAGAAACTCTGATGCAACAAACACCACAAAGTGATTGAAGTCCCTTAGGGGGCACTCCCCCCCAAGGCAAAGCCCTCTCTTCTCCTCTTCAACATGGCTCAAACGTGGCTTTTCAGCCTGTCTCTTTGTTTTTTATTGGATATATTCCCTCGGTCTTTATCTTCTTAAAAACCGAAGTCCACGCCAAGCAAAAGAATCAAAGCATCAAGCGTTCTTATCTGAAGGACTATGGCGAAGTCCATACATGACTTGCGACTGTTGATCTGACCGAGACCCCACAATCTCCTGAGAAGTCAGATTCCCTTTCTTACTTTTCTATTGTACTTTGTATTTTCTTTAAGAGACAAAAAATCACAATTCTTGTCTTTCATTTTGATGATATTTGTAAATCGCCTTTCACGGCAAACAAAAATGCCTCTAACGGCATCCAAAAAAAAATTGTCTCTTTTTTTAAATATATGTGCAATGGAAAGTTAGAAAAATGATTGATTTCCTTTCTACTTGCGAAGGTGAATCTCCGGATCACCATTTCTAAGCTCCAAGTACAATAGAAAATCTAGCATACCCGTACAAAAATGCTGTTACCCGCCTTTTCCCCCTCTTTTTTTTCCCTCCGTTCGGCCCTCCTTGCGACCCCGGGGACGGATGGGGGAGGAAAGGAAGGAAATCGGGTCCATCAAGCTGGCATACCCGGTGAGACTCCGTTCATTTGAGAACACGATGCTTGAATTCTTAGGCTCCTTTCTAGTTGGTGGCCTATGTTGGATCTTGCATAAAAAAAAAAAGAACATGAGATGGAATTTTTGGAAATTTTCTACTTTTAAACCTAATTCCATTCTCTCTCATTTGAAAAAAAGAAAAGAAAAAAGAAATCTGATTTCTCCTTTTTGGATTCAATTTTGAGAAACTTTGATCCTCTCCTCTTTGAACTCGATAGCTCACAGAAATGTTCGCAGCTATTGTTCTTATCGGGGAATGGGCCATCTTTTCTCTTTGATGAGCCCGATAAGGATTTCCAAAAAAATAAATACTCTTAAAAAAAACTCCTTTAAAAAAACATTTTTTTAATCAAATTTGAGAAAGTTTGGTCGCCTCCTTTTTGGATTTAGCGCTCGCAAAAATGTTTGAATCCTTATTCGGATTGGGACACCGTTCGTTCTCTTTGATGAATCCATAAAAAAAAAATTTTTTTTTTCAAAACCCACTAAGGTTGCACCAATTGCGTTCTTTGACCAAAGTGGATCTAAGAAAAGCCTTGTCCAGAGTGTGGAGACAGCTAGACTGTTCGAGGCAAGGGTCCTCCAAATGGGTTCATTAAGTAATCCTACCCTTACCTGGGGGTTGATCTATCTACTAAGGTTTCATAAGACCGAATTGAAAACCTTTGTGTTCCTTTAAAAAAAAAAACCTTAAAAAAATCGTCATCTTTGGGTTTACATCTGAGAAATCTTGGTTCCTTCCCTTTCGGATAAAAGCTCGTGTAAATTGCTTGTAGCTTGCGTTCGGATTGGAATACCATTTGCTCTCTTTTATGAATCCAATTTTGACCTTTCAAAAAATCACATCTCGTGTCTATTCCAAGGATGCGATTTGCAACATTTGTGCCTAGCGGTGTTAGTGTGCCCTTCCAGGTCTACTGTATTCACGACCGACACATTTGTATCTCAACCTTATATCATCTTACCTCGAGTGAGCCTCCTATAGAATGCTCGCTCTGAGCCTCCTATACTTGCGTTCAGAACAATTGTGTCCTCTATGGCTTTTCGCCTTCTTCACCTCCCTTGAACTGGGCCATGTTCCCTTGGGCGATTTGAAAAGACAAAACCATAGTTCTTTTCCATTTATGATCACTATATTCTTGTGATTACTAATGGACGTGGTTTTGTTTCAGAAGTTTTCCAAAACTAACAATGGCAGCTTCATTAATCATCACTTTCGATGAGAACAAGTACCAGCTCATGCTCCAGGAGAAGCAGAACAAGCGCACTCATAGGCGCCCTGCTAGCTGTCGAAGCATCACCTCCCTCGGCAAATCTCAGAACACCGGGTCGACCTCTACTCCCCGGACTATCATCTTCGGGTCGCTAGGACCATTCCCACTTCCTGTAGAGGAAACCGCACCTGCTAAGAAGCAAAAGATCGCCCCACAACGTGTCATTGCCATGACACCAAGGGCGAACACGAAGAAGCCTGAAGCCCGTGGCAACCCCACGAAGCCTCAACCTGCAGAGAACCAGGTCTACCCTAAGACTTGGTCCCCAAGACCTTCACCAAAACAAAGGAGGTCCCGAACATCTGCAAAGCCAGCATACCTGGCCACTCTCAAAGAAAACCGATTTTATCCTCTTGCATACATGAAGGAGGAGAAACCAATCTCTTGCCTGACGAAGAAGTCAACCCACCATGAAACGGCTTGCTCTTACAAGCCAAAAATCAAATCATACATCACCAGGCCTCTGCAAAAACCTACCAAGGCCTGCACTCCTGTAGTTCGACCCTTTATCTCAACAGGGGCTGAACTCGCAAAATCCAAAGCTTCGCTACGACAATCGAAGGACCAGGTCCAAATCCTATCTATGCTCAGCTTCAAAGAAGATAGGCTCAGCTGCTGTGCTCGGGGGAGTACATCCTTCATTGCTAAAGCCCAGCCAGAGCTGACAGAAGCTCAAATTGCCCGACGCATACGTCGCCGCATGTTCTATCGACAAAAGAGACTAGAGAAGCAAAGGACCCAGCATCATATCCTCCAAGTCTCCCAAAAATGGGTCGAAAAAGAAAGACCCGACCAAGTTGCTACTGTCCATATGGTTGGCAAAACTAGAAGACGTCAGAAGTCAGCAACTAAAATTCGTGTCCGATGACCGGTGACTAGCAGCGTCTCCCGGATACGAAGACATCAATCCTCTACTCCTTCAAGACAAGGGCAATGGAGTAACCCTTCCTCAAGCTCTTCAAGAATGAGCCCTAGCTCAGTCACCAGGACGATCTCCTCATTCGAATCACGAGGGATGAACGTCTTGGCTACAAACTCTGAGCAACCTCGCAATCCACCTCCTGATGAAACGATCGCACGCATCCAGCAATTGGAGCAAGGTCAGCAGAGGATTGAGGCTCTGATGGAAAATCTTCTTCTTGCTTTTCAGCGTCAAGAAAACAACCAATCTCCTCCAGATAACGAGGAAATGCAGAAAACAATGAGTCACGCGCCCTTACGAAAAAGGGAGTTAACGATATCCTCACCAAAGCAAGAGAAGATGATACACTAAAGGAGCATGGGATCAAGCCACCATATCCCTTATGGATGGACTCGGTCCCGTTCCTTGTAAAATTCAAACAACCTACTCTCCAAACATATACGGGGAAAGGTTCCGCCAAACAGCACGTCATCCACTTCAAGATCCTGACGGGAGCTATCATGGATCAAGATGCCCTTAAGATCCGTCTCTTTACAAATACCCTAAAAGGTACGGCCTTTGATTGGTACTCCACTTTGCCAGAGGACTCCATCCAAAATTGGGCCATGCTAGAGACACGCTTCCTGACTCACTTCAAAGGTGAGGATAATCCTGTTACTATGGCACAGCTCTGCAGCCTAAAACAGGGAGAGAATGAGTCAACTTACGGCTTCATTCACAAATGGAAGGCGATGGCTTACAAATGTTCCAATGTGCTGCCACAAGCATCGCTGGTCGACATCTGCCGTAACAATATGAGAGCAAGGATCCGCTCCATGATTATCAACAACAAATCAAAGAACCTGGGAGAACTCCTAGAAGCTTCCATGGAGGCTGAAACGGTGATCAAAGACCTCAACAGTCAGCAGTTATCAAAGAAAGAGTCGACTACCATTATGACCTCAAAGCCAAAGAAAAAGGAGGTTCTTAATGTCCAAACCAAGTCAGCCCCTTAGCAGCCAAAGAAAGTTGAAAATAAAGCTGCAGGTAAGAAACCTGAACTCTCTGATGCCTTCAGAGAACGAGTAGAGAAAAAATACCCGTTCGATGAAGATGTCAAAGAAATCTTCGAGGCACTCGTAGCAAATGGTAAACTCACCTTGCCTAAGCCCAAAAGACCGAGAGATGTTGGCAAAACCAACGATCCTCGGTACTTGGTACTGTCCCTACCACCAGACGATCTCGCATCCTCTCAATCAATGCTTTGTTGTGAGAGAAAAGATCAATGAGATGTGGAAAAACGGAGTCATCACCTTTGATAAAAATTATGGGTCCGCCTCCGTCAATATGGTGACTTATGGACAAACTTCCAAGACACCAAAGGAGAAGACCACCACTTCCTTCAAGGTGATAAAGATGACTCAGACGTCCCAAGAGTTGGTTCCTCATCCAACACCAGACGGACAGCCTATATGGGTGCTTCCCGATCTCTTGGAAGATGAAAATTGGGAGGTAGTCAAAACAAAGCGTACCGCTCAACAGCGAAGTCAAACTACGCGACAACTCCACATGCTCAAACAGCAGGAGAAAGCTCAACCAAAGCAAGAAGTCCCTGAAAAGGCAGAGACCTTTTCCACTGCTTCGCTGGGGGCAACAGAAGAATCCAAGGTGGAAAGAAAATTCACCCTTGGTGATTTCATGTCACCTCAATTCAGAAATGAAACTGTGCAAGGGGCATCATACTCTTGCAATTCGGTAATTGGATTCTCCATGGATAGATACGAGTCTAGTGACACCGCCAGTGACACCGACAAGTGGGAGGAATCCCTTGAAACAAGAGAATATCTCTCTGATGAAGAATGGGTTCCCGAATCTCACCTTATGCCAATAATCTGGTATAACCCATAACAGCAACAAGGATCATGGTCTGATGATGAAGAAGACCAAGAGGTTGTTCAAGAAGATGCTGTCGACTCAACACCCTTCAATGCTCCAATGGAACCCATTCGTGTTGAACCACAAGGGGTAGATGAAGAAGAAGATTTGGTTTACATGCCTGATCTTGAAGAGTATGCGAGGATCTTGCAGCGCCTTGCCTTAGAACAAGAGCAAGATCTTCGCAATCAAAATCCGGAACCAGAAGTCCCTGAAAATCAACATGTACCTCCTCCCTCAATTCCTGAAAATGAAGAAAATTGTTGGATAGAAGATCCTCTCACATCCGATGATGAGCCCGACTCCCAACAGTCCACTCTGGGGGGATCTCCTATCAGGGCAACTTGCAATGCGATAGCTCAGGATGATAGTGCCTCTGAAGCATCATCTACTGAAGACATGTACTCTCTGACTACACCTGATAGTATTTCTTCCGGAGCTACATTTTCTAAGGTGACTTCCACTGAGATAACATCTTCTCAGCATTCGTCCCCTGAAACCGTGACATCGCAACTCACAGCTCTTCCGACTGATCATTTTGAAGAAACCTCAGCCAAAGAAGACCTGGTCAATTGCTCCCAGATACCTGACCTCATAGGATACGTCTGGACCGACAAATTACTCAATGAAAGAGAAAAGTTGCCGGATGTTGTTCAGGACTTGTTCCCGAAAAATGCTCCATGTAACGCATTCACTGAGGATGGTGACTCTGCTGCAGACACATCTTCAGCAAATGAGAAGGATCAACCCTTGGACCCCAAGGACGATCTTCCAAATGAAGACCCTTCTCAAGAAGCTCTTGAAGTTGGTAGAGGTACCCGTTCTAACCGAGATTACCACAAAAATCACAACCAATCTTCTTCTTCTTATGTAAATCCTTCGGGAAAAGATGTTGTAAAAGCCCCAAGTGGCAACAATAATGAACATGCAGGCCCGAAGGAGCCTTTCAAGTACGACTTGATTGAGCACTTCAAGCACATACCTGCACGACTGCACATCCTTGACTTGTTACGAATGTCTCCACAGACTCGTGACAATCTCATTTCAGAACTGCAAAGGCTGAATGCGGATGTCGACAAACATGCCCCACAAGTCCTACAAATTGAAATGGACTATAGGGTCAAAAAACCAAATACTTCCTCAAAGGGAGAAATGAAGAAAACTGAGGGATCAGGCATCGAATGCCTCTCAGTTTAGAAAGCAACAAGTGCAACAATTGCCTTCAATAAGGATGACCTCCTGTTAGATGAGATAAAGCACAACCGACCCCTATACTTCACAGGGTACATCAAAGAGATGCCAATACACAGAGTCCAGATCGACCCAGGTTCTGCACTCAACCTCATCTTTACTTCGGCACTTGAAGAGCTGGGCATCCCACCTAGCAAGCTGAGTCACACGTCTGTATCCATCTTTGGGTACGATGGGAGCGCTCAAAGGCCTATTGGCAAAATCAGGTTCAAGTTACAAATCGGTGACAATAATAACCCCCTCATGCTATAACATCCTTTTTGGACGCCCCTGGATACACGATAATGGAGTCGTCCCTCAACCCTACATCAATGCATCAAGTTCGTCGGCAACGACGGCTTAATACATCGAGTGTTTGCAAACAAAAAGCCCCTCAAAGGCAAAGATGTCCATTTTGCAAATGCTCAGATGTACAAAGATGAAGAAGAAGGAAAGGAGGAAGAAACAACACCCTTTGTCAAAAATCTCCAAAAAGATAAAGGCAAGGCTTCTCAGCAATCATCGGGAGAAAACAAACCTTCCGGCAAATCCAAAGAGAGAGATCAATCTCCCTTCGTTATCTCCCTCAAATCTTCAAAGCCTTTGGTCATAACAACCAAAACAAAGAAGACAAAGCAAAAGTTTGGGGGCAAGCTTGTTGTCTCCTTCATGTCTATCATACAAGACACGAATTCAGAGTCAAAAGACGACACGCCGTCAAGACAAGCTGACACTCAACAAGTTCAGCCTGCTCTACCTCTAATAGAGACACCTGCTGATGTAGAAGATCCTACGTCTGCTTCCTTCATTGTTCCTGCAACTTTAGCAGAAGAGAGGTCAATCTTCTTCCACAGATCAGAAGCTTCTTCATCAAATTCCATGCTTGAACCTTTCCAAAACGAAGGTATGCCTCAACTATTTCTATATAGTCCTGTGGCACAAGCTATTATGAAGAAAACGGGTTATGATACTCAAAACCCAGTAGGTCTGGGGAAAGGTCGCGGTATTCTCACACCACTGGAGCCCGCTTTAACCAAAAATCTTCACATGGGTTGGGGTATGATCCCGACACTCCCATGAGACAGTTGACACAAATGCTGAGGAGTCGATTTGCCGACCAACTCTCAACATCTCATGTCCATGAAGACATCGATCTCCCTGGATATCTCTTCGAAGAGTCACCCGTCAAAGATCCAGAAAGCTCTACCAATCGGTATGATTTCTCTGATGATGAAGAGGAATTGTTCGGTAATACAGACATGTGGCGTCCTGACCCAGAAAAATCATCGTCTCCAAAAGAAGTACCCTACTTCGACCCAGTTTCAACAGGCGATTGGGACCATCTCATAGCAAGCCTTGAGAAGATCACCGATCCTGAAGACCCATGGCCAGAAACAAAGCCTTGGTCTGAAAATATCCCTGAAACTCCAGAACGTTTCGTTGAGTTGGAAGCCTCTGAAAATATTGTAGAGGAACCACCTTCGAACCTTCCAACAGAAGATCATGTTCAAAAGATAGACTTAGGAACGCTAGATAATTCACGTCTTGTATTCATAAGCAAGAATATAAAGGATGATGAGTTACCCGAGTATATCTCTTTTCTGCATGAGTTCATTGATTGTTTTGCATGGTCTTATGCTGAAATGCTCGGCTTAGACCCTAAGATAGCAGTCCACAAGCTCAATCTGCAAAAAGATATCTAGCTTGTCAAACAAGACTAAAGAAGATTCCGTCCGGACGTGATGGACAAAATTGAACAAGAAGTTCAAAAAATCAAAAGCGTCGACTTCATCCGCGAGGAACAACATCCTGAATGGTTGGCCAACATTGTCCCGGTGACAAAGAAAAATGGGTAGATCAGGGTCTGTATTGATTATAGAGACTTAAATGGCGCTTGCCCCAAAGATGAATTTTCGCTCCCCATACCAGAGGTGATGATTGACAACACATGTGGGTTTGAGCGAATGACATTCGTGGATGGATTCTCTGACTACAATCAGATAAATATGCATCCCGAAGATGAAAAACACACATCATTTCGGACCCCATTTGGCATGTATTGCTACACTATCATGCCATTTGGTCTGAAAAATGTTGGTGCCACATTTCAGAGGGCTATGATGAAGATATTCCAAGATATGTAGCAAAAGACAGTCGAATGTTATGTCGACGACCTCGCCATCAAAAGCAGAAGAAAAGAAGACAATCTGAAAAACCTTTCGGGAAATCTTCCTCCGACTTCGCAAACACAAACTGCAAATGAATCCCCTGAAATGCTTCTTCAACGTCTCATCAGGAAACTTTCTTGGATTCATAGTCCGGAAGGCTAGAATAGAACTTGACCCGATCAAAGTCAAGGCTATTCTAGAAATGCCATCTCCAAGAACCCTAAAAGAACTGAAAGGGCTTCAAAGGAGATTGGCATACATCAGACGGTTCATCTCCAATCTATCGGAGAAATGTCGTCCTTTCTCTCGATTGATGAAGAAAGGTGTGAACTTTGTTTGGGATGCTGAATGTGAAACGACATTTCAAAATATCAATTCACACCTGACCAGACCTCTAATGCTGGCTGCCCCTACCACTGGAGAACCATTCATCTTGTACACAAGAGCTCTCGGCCATTCCTTAGGCGCTTTGCTTGCACAAAAGAATGACGAAGGAAAAGAAGCTGCTCTATACTACCTCAGCCGCATGCTGGTAGGTGCAGAGCATCGCTATTCTCCAGTCGAGAAAGAATGCCTTGCAGTGATGTTTGTTGTACAAAAGCTACGTCACTACCTTCTTTCGAACACAGTCTACCTGATTTCGAGGATCAACCTCTTAAAGGTCCTTATCACAAAAGCAGGTTCTCTCAATGCCTGACTGGCAAAATGGTCCATCCTCCTATCACAATTTGATATCAGGTATGTACCACAAAAGGCAATCAATGGTCAATCCCTTGCGGATTTCCTCGCAGAGCATCCGTTGCCTAAAGATTCCCCACTCAGAGATGATCTCCCAGACGAACCTGACTACAACGTGGAGACTTTCTCACTAAATGCCTCCTGGGACATGTACTTTGACGGTGCAACGAGGACAAATGAAAAAGGAAAGCTGATCTCGGGAGTTGGCATCCTCTTTGTTAGCCCCAACAAGCACATGATTCCACATTCTTTCTCGCTACTGGAACCATGCTCAAACAATGCAGCTGAATACCAAGCTCTCATCGTAGGACTGGAACTAGCCCTCGAATCTGGCATCACCATGCTGGAAGTCTTTGGAGACTCTCAACTGATCGTCAACCAGATGAATCAGAAATTTGAAGTTAGGAAGCTTGACCTGTTGCCTTATTACAACAAGGCACAATCACTTCGCCAACGGTTTGACATCTGTCATATCAACCATATCCGCAGATGCCCTGGCCGGACTCGCCGCATCCATGGCGATCCAGGAAGGGAAAAACATACAAATCACAGTGTGTCAAAGAAGAATTCTCCCTCCTCTTAACACACACCAAGCAGTTGCTGAATGCCACCAATTGGCCGAAAGTCGAATCTCCATCCTCAAACCCCCGATCGACGACTGGAGAGGTCCGTTCATTGATTACACCATGTTCGGAATCCTCCCTGAAGATCCAAAAGAACAGGTAAGCGTTCAGAGACGAGCCCCAAACTTTCATTTCGATATACCTTCAAAAATACTTTACAGAAAATCCTTCGACGGAGTACTTATGCGCTGCTTGTCACAACAAGAGGCTGAGGAAACCCTTAAAGAAGTTCATGCTGGTCTTTGTGGAGCTCATCAGGCTGGTACCAAGCTCTACGATCAAGTAAAAAGGTTAGGATATTATTGGCCTACAATGGTAGCAGACGCTATGCAATTTGCTAAACACTGCCACCAATGCCAAGTTCATGGAGACTATGTTCATATGCCTCCAGCATGGCTACACCCCATAACGATCTCATGGCCTTTTCAAAGCCTGAGGTATTGACATCATAGGTCCTATCTCTCCTCCATCGAGCAAAGGTCATCGCTTCATCTTTGCCGCTACGGATTATTTCTCTAAGTGGTCAGAAGCATTTGCGCTCAGTGAAATGAAGACCTCATCAGTCCTTCAATTCTTGCGCACCAGCATTATTTGTCACTTCAGCATACCTAAAAGATTCGTCCATGATAACAGATAACAATTCCGGGATCACCGATTCTACAGGTTCTGCGACAAGTACAAAATCCAAAGTTGTCTCTCGACTCCATACAATTCGACAGCGAACGGACTAGCAGAAGCCTTCAACAAGACACTGTGTAAAATTCTCAAGAAAATGGTCTCTGGTCACAAAAGAGACTGGGACGAAAAATTACCTGAAGCTTTGTGGGCTTATCGAACCACCATTCGGGGGGCAACCCATAGCACACCATTATCTTTGGTCTATGGGTGCGAAGCCATTGTCCCTTTGGAAGTACAAATTCCTTCCTTAAGGGTATCTTTCCAAAATGACATGACGCAAGAAAGCAATGTCAAATTGAGACTCCAAAAACTGGACAATCTCGATGAAAGACGGCTTGAAGCTCTACAAAGCATTGAGTTGTACCAAGAACGCATGGCAGGATATTTCGATAAGAAGGTCAGGCAACGCACCTATAAAAAGGGTGACTTGGTTCTTGCAGTAAAAAGGCCAATGGTCTTTGCCCACAAATCCAAAGGCAAACTCGAACCAAAATGGGAGGGACCCTTAACATGGAGGGCAACAGATGTATGCTGCCCATCGACGACAAGTTCTTGAAGCGGTACTACCCTTGAAGACTTACGCCACTGGGTCAGAGCAATGACTGCACAGCCAAAAGCCTATTCTCAGGTACTCGCTCGTCAAACCCGCCTCTTCTAGATTTTTCATCCTTATGTTGAGATTTCTAAAAATTCCAAACAATGCTTACTTTCATAGTTTCATTGTTAAAAAAAAATCCAAAAATCCAAGTTTAGGAGCCTCTCCCCAGACTTGACCAAATTTTCAATCCTTGAACCCAAGATTCATGGTTTGGAAAAAAATTAAGACTCACGAATTTCCACCCTAGTCCACCCTGACTTTTACAACAAAAAATGGTTTTAAGTCAAAATTTACGACCCTCGTGTCTTAAAAAAAATGTTTTTTCAGAAACCGCAGGGAGGCGACGCTCAGTCGATACCCGCAAACCCAAAAATTGGAACGTTGCGAACCCCATTCGATACTTCCAAATTTTCAAAATCGCAAAGAAGCGACACTTTGTCGATACTTGCAAAATTTCAAAAATCGTGGGGACGCAACATTCCAGTTGATATCCACCAACCCAAAATTCAAACAAAAACCGAGGTAAAAAAAAAAACACCTCAAATTTCAAAAATCATGGGGAAGCGACATTTAATCGATACCCACAAAACTAAAATTTTCGAAAAAAGCAAGGAAGCGACACTTAGTCGATTCTTGCACCCAAATTCGCGAGGAGGCGACATTCCATCGATACTCGCAACCGAATGAGCAAGGAGGCGACATTCCATCGATACTTGCAAGACCATTCAGCAGGGAGGCGACTTTTAGTCGATACTTTCATTTCTGAAAACCAGAATCCAGCACTCATGCCAAAATCGGATATAAATGCCAAAAACCCGGCTCTCATGCCAAAAATCGGCTTTCATGACATTAAAAAATCGACTATAAATGCCACAAAACCTAACTTTCATGCCAACAAAACAAAACTTGGTTTTAAAAAAAAATCGGCTATAAACGCCACAAAATTGGCAATAAACACCACAAATTCGGCTCTAAACGTCACAAATTCGGCTATAAACGCTACAAAAAAAATCGGCTATAAACGCCACAAAATCGGCTATAAACGCCATAAATTCGGCTATAAACGCCACAAAATCCGCTTCAATGGCCAAAAAAATCTCGGCTATCAATGCCACAAAAATTTTGGCTCCCATGCCATAAAAAAAACCGGCTTTCATGCCATCCCAAATTTTGGCTTTTACGCCACAAAATTCCGGCTTCCATGCCGACCCAAATTTTGGCTCCCATGCCACAAACAAAACCGGCTTTCATGCCATCCCAAATTTTGGCTTTTACGCCACAAAATTCCGGCTTCCATGCCGACCCAAATTTTGGCTTCCATGCCACCTCAAAATTCAGCTTTCACGCCAAAACAACCATTTGACAAAAGGTTTTTCATAAAATGACAAACTTTTGATCAAATTTCTAAACAAATATTCCCATTTAACTATTGCTTGAATTTATCACAAAAGAATTTGAGTGAAAAGAGGGAATACAAAAAAGAGAAGTGCTAAAAAAAATGTCCACAAGCACTATAAGAAAAAGAGTACCAAAAAATATATGTGTGTATACACGGGTACCAAAAAAAAGAAGAAGAAAAAGGTTTGTTACAAGAATTAGGAGCTCAGTCTCACGTGGTCTTCAACCAAAGACTTAACTCCTCAAGCAGACTCTTGGCCTTAGCCTCTAAAGCTTCCAGGCCACGCTTCTTCAAGATCTTCCCATAGAATGCGGCAGAACGCCGCGATCCGTCTGCAGCACGGGGAAGCTCTTCCCAAAGAATCTGCCATTGCTCGTACTCTTAAGACTTCCTCCAGAGATTGTTTTCAGCCACCTCGACCTGGCGAATCAGAGTCCCTTCTCTGGCACGAGCTTCCACAATGGCCGCCCATTTCATAGCAGCTTGTTCCTCCAATAGCTCAAGATGCTGCCTGGTCTCAATGACCTCTCTATCAACGCGGCGCAGGTCCTCTGTCAACTCAATGATAGCCAACTCGGTAACGTTTCTCTCCCGAACAAATTGCTTCCGAGTCCAACTCAAACTTGACCTCGCTAGAAGGCTTCAAAAACATTTCATTGAAAAAGTCACCACTTGGGAAGCTCTTGGTTTCATTCCACTTGCTCCCTAAAGCTATAACTTCATCAATGAAAGCCTTCGCATCTGCAATGTCTAGGCCGACTTCTTCGCTATCAACAAGGATGTCTTGTACATGCTTAACCATGCCAAAGCCGGCTTCTAAATGGGCAGAAGAAAGAGTTTCGACCCATGAGCTCAAAATGCTCTTCAACACTTTCTTCGCATACTTAAGAGATGGCCTGGATGAAGGCTCGCCACTTTCCATTGGTCGACTGCCCGTGTCATGTCCTGCTGGAGGAGTGATCATTAAGCTCTTTCTAATCGGAGACACTGGCGAAGGAATCTGTTCAGAAGAATTCATCTCTGTTGCATTAAAATTGGAAGAAGAAGTCCCTGTTTCTGGTTCAACTGCAGGCATCCCCTGCTCTGGCACTGAGAAAGACGAAGGAACTTCTTCTACTACCTCACAATTTGCCAACAAAACAAAACAAAAAGAGGTATGAATATGATCCTGTTGAAAAAAAATCATTATCATCAGGGTTATTGCTACAAATACCTTCTTCGACGATCGGCGGAATACTTTCTGCCTCCATGAGTTCATCTAAAGCGTCGTCAAAGGCCGCATCCATGGATGGCTTGAAATCGTCAGAATTCTGTGGCAAGTCAGCTGACAAGAAAACAAGCAACATGTTAGCAAATGACTGCACAGACAAAAAAAGAAAACACAAAGAAGTCGTACCAGGTGAAAATTCTGGAATCACTCTAGAGTCCCTCGGTTCTTCTTCAGATGCCGCAATCGGATCCGTCACTGCTTCATCGGCCGGAACCTCAGGCATCACCAAATCACCATCTCCCACTAAAAAGGAGAGAAAGAAAATCAAAACAAGAAATCTCAGCGAAAAGAAACGAAAAGAGAAACAGGAGGAATCATACCTTCGCTAACGGTTTCTTCCTCTCGCCTCATCACGGTTGAGGGAATCGTACTCTTCCAAGTTTCTCTCCACAAATTGGACCTTCTCCTAGGCCTGTTGTACGGCCACATTAGGAGACCTGGTAGACCGACGAGGTGCATCAGTAACAGGCTCTTTGCCTTTGTTCGTTCTGGAGGAACTACCTGCAAAGGATGAAAAAAAAATCAATCGTCCAAGTGACAGAATTTTGCTAAAAAAATCCTAGCGAAATTTTGGCATGATTCCAGGATAATTCCGAAGAAAAGGGAGACATCCCGGAGAAGATATGAAGCTTGAAGATGAGCTCAATGAAGCATCCTTAAAGAAAGTTTGGACTCAAACACTGCTGCGAGATCAAATCAATCTTATTGAATCTCCACAAGCTTGAAAAAGGGCTCAACATCGCCACGAGCTCCAAACTTTGAAGCTTGAAAAGCTCCTCAAAATCTAGCAAGATCAAGAAAGGGCTTAACATTGTTGCGAGCTCCAAATCCCAAAACTTGCAAAAGATTTTCAGGTATTCATCATCATGCTTCCAATCAATTTACTAAAGAGCATGCATCCAAAAAATCATCATGCATTAGATGCTAGGAAAACTTTAACCAAAGTTTGATCAATTCCAACCCAACTTGGTCAAAACCAATCAAACTTTGTCAAAGTCAAAATTCATATTGACTTGACTTAGAAATTCTAGCCTTTTATCTTGATGCATCAAAAAAGAGAAAGAAAGGAAAATGCATGAACATATTGATTTGCATAAGCCTCATCATCATGGTAAGCAAAAAAAAAAAGAGAAGCAAAAAAAAAAGGAGAAAGAAATTTCAAAAAAATAAATAAAAATTTTAGGCAGCAGGCCGTGGCCCACTGCCATGTGGTAGTACGGCCAGGTCCGTAGCCAAGAAAAGCAAAAAAAAAAACGTAAAAAAAAATAAGAAAAAACAGCACGTGGAAAAAAAAAAGAAAAGAAAAGATAAGGAAATAATTCTACTTCTACAATGCAAATTTCTTGTGGAGAAAGAAAACTTATGTGAAGCCATTGATGGAGAAGAAGAAGAAAAGCTTGAAGATCCTTGAAGAAGAAGAAGAAAAATTCTTGATCTTAGAGCACTCTTGAAGACTCTTCCAAAGAAAGAAAGCAATGAATCAAAAATCCAATCTCCCCGTGCTTTTATAGAAGAGAGCAATTCAAAATAAGAAACAAGGAGAAAAGAAAGGAGGTAAGTGCTAAAAATTAGCAACCTTCCAAAAAAAAACGGAGATTTGAGATATTCTCTCCCAAAGAGAAGATTCTTTGAGAAATTTTCTCCAAAAAGAAAGGGAATGAGAAATATTCTCTCCCAAAGAGAGATACTTTGAGAAAATCTCTCTCAAAAGAAAGGAAACTTGAGAGATTCTCTCCAAGTAAGGATATTTTTAGATATTCTCTATCCAAAAGAAATATTTTTAGATATTCTTTACAAAATGACACCATGTGAGATCTAAGCCATCTTTAAAAGCTTAAGGTCCCATGGGCTAGCCCACATGAGCCAGGTTTCACCACCTAGGCACTAAAAAGGGCTTCCTTTCAAAAAATTCCTCTTACCAAGAGCATACAATATGGTTTCATGCCTCTTTTGGGTCGATTGAACCATTAAAAAAAAAGCCTCATGAGTTTCCAAAAAACCAAACCATCCAACCTAATATACCAAATTGAGCCAAAATCTTGAAATTGACATACCACAAAATCCAAACCTCACCCCCCAACTTGCCACATACAGCTTGTTGTGTCACAAGGTCAAAACCAAATCTGACCCCCTGTGAGACCCCGACCCGAGTGAACTTGATTAGTGTTAATTGAGTTTTGTGTTAGACTTAAGCGTGACTAGTATTTCTTGACTAAGTTGGGTTTGGAATAGCTTTTGACATAGTTTTGGGGAATTTTGATTGCTTTGTGATAGTGGGGCCCTTTGGGGGTTCCTTTTCATGACTTTACATGTGCTTGAGGATTTATAGGAGATTTTACATTCATTTTTTTAATCCCATTTTATTTTTATTGTTAATCCCTACAACTTTTATGTTGATCCCGTGCCCGTTCGAGACCCCGAAACTTGACTTTCCTAGTCTTGAGGGCAAAACAGTCATTTTACACTAAATCTGTACCCAAAACTTGATATCTCCAAAACCCGTGAAACATATACTTTTTGGAAACTAGATATTTCGGCGATCATTTCTTCCTTCTTCATCGAATTCATCCGAGATCCCGAAAACCATGATTTCAGCCCAAAGAGATTTTCTAGTGGTGGGACCCATTCTCACTTGCTTATAAGAGGAACCCATCTCGCTTCTTTTCCATCTCCATTTTTCCAGCAGAAAAGGCAGCCTAGGGTTTTCTCTTGCAACCTTCTCTTCTTCTTCTTGCTCTCTCCATCTCCAATCCACACCAAACTCACACCAATCAAGAAATGGAGGTTATCATTCTCTTCCCCACCTTGCAAGCTTCCTTTTGATACCATTTGTTAAGAAACCTATCAACTTTGAGACTCCCTTTGGAGCTCATCTTGCCATTAGAGAACCTTACAAGTAAGCAACCTTCCCCATCTCTTAGATTTGTGCTTCTTTGATCTTGAAGAGGTCCCATTTTCATTATTGTAAGGTTTCCCTTTCTATTTCATTGTCTGACCATTTTAGGGCTTTTTTGGGGATTTTGTTCATAGCTTGAATCTTTGGCTTGGAAGAGTATTAGAGCTTGATTTCCTTGATTAGAAGACCCAAGGAAAGTGGATGAATGGATAAGTTTTTGAACATTTACATGTTTCATGGAAATCTCTTGTTTTACACTATTGGTTCTTAATGATTTTTACATGTGTATTCATAGTTTTCCTTGCCTTGATTTCTATTACTTTTGAAATGCATATTGATGAGTTGATTTCTCTATTATACATCTTGATAAATGTATCCATTATGTTGTTAAAGTGTAGATGAATCTTATGGATAGTGGTTTTCTTTTCTTTGATGTTTGAATGTGAAGAAGAAGGTGTTTGGATTTAATGTTCATTGAAGTTTTGATGGGAGTTTTTATTTTAGTTTGGATGTTTGTTGAAGCAAGGAAAAGCTCAGTTTGTATAAGAGTGCAAGTGGAAGAGAAAGGAGGGAAAAGATATCAGAAAATAGAAAAAATTCAGATGCCTGGGAGGTTTTTGCCTCATGGCGTCCGGACGCCAGGAGACAGAGACTTGGGTGCCCTTTTTTGCTTCCGGGCGTCCGGACGCTGGGAACCTGCAGGGGGGATAAAATGGGCCAGTTTGAAACGCCTATAACTTTTGATTCCCATATCGGATTTGGAAGTTCTATATACCGTTGGAAAGCTCTTGAAGCAAGGAATCCAACGGTATACTTATCTTAGTGATAAAAGATTGAAAATAAAGTGGATATTTGAACCAATGAAAACCAGTATGTGATTAAAACTTTTTAGCTTGATATTGTGCATTTGAAAATCCTAAAGTGTATAAGGAGCCCGGAATGTCTTCAAACTCAAGGGGTACCAAGTTATTATTACAATCGACATACGGGACCCCTATTCACCTTAAACAAATCTTGACATCATTATTTTTCCCGGAATTGTATTAGTTCATTGTATTTCCTCATTTCCAAGATTTACATTACACGACTTGTTTTCCCGAAAGCATTGAAGTTACAGTAGTAATAGTTACTTGTCCTGAAATGTATTGCACCACATGAAATGGAAATTATTCCTTGAACATCCTTGCCCCAGATGTTTGTTTACTTGCACTTGATTTACTTGTTCATGTCTCGAATTGTTAATTAACCTATGCGTCGGCATCACTAAGCTTGGATAACCTTGTCGGTTTGATCCACCGACTTGGAGATCCCCCTCCCGTCCCGCCAGCTGCAGTTTGGATCCCGATGCCCGGTTTATTACAGTGGTCCCGTCCCAATACCCGGTTCGCTACCGTGGTCCCGTCCCGTATATTTATATTGTATATATGTTTTTCGTTGAATCTCCTCACCTTATGTGACTGAGACCAACGTCCCGTTATACTCTTATCACTTTGGTGATAGAGGACTTAGCTTTGTGTGATTGTCATCTTGCTTGTTTCCCGATTTCCTTGGATACCCGTACATGTTTTATACGGCATTATGTTTTCAGTAAATGATTCGTTTCTTTTATAAAAGTTATTGATTGAACAGGTTAAATGCTTTTACAGACGTTTTACATGAATATATGATCCGTCAAATATCCATGTTTTACAGACTTTTACATGAATATATGATTTGTCAGATATTCATGTTTTACAGACGTTTTACATGAATATATGATTTGTCAGATATCCATGTTTTACAGACGTTTTACATGAATATATGATTTGTCAGATATCCATGTTTTACACCCGTTTTACATGAATACATGATTTGTCAGATATACATGATCTTTCCACTTGTCTTATTTATATGTAGCATTTGATCAAATAGCATGATTTATCACATGTTTTATTCTTTAGTATATTTATTATCTTTTCACCCACCTACCAAACCGTTGTTCTGACCCACTATTTTGGTACTCAGGTCCAGATTTCTTTGTCCCGAGCTGAGTGCTTTTGTTGGCTATGGAGCCATGAGTTGCATGTTGTTTTGTTGGCTATGTCATGTAGACATTGGGCTTGGCATCGGAGCTACGTCATATATGGGGTAGTGGTTAATAGCTTATAGTTGTATGGCTTCTATTAGCCTTTTCTTAGGATTCTTAATTAATGTACATTGATAATTATAACATGAACATATATGGGAATGTAATATATCCTGTTACTGTCAGCTCTGTACTTTGTTGTGATGGTTTACTCCAGTCTGATATGGTTCTTGATATAATAGCTATATGCTAGGGGTTGAGTGCGTCGCGGAATCCGATGACTACGGACTCTGGGTCGCAATGCCACGAAAGCTTCCACAAAATATTCAGAATGTGTTAGAATGTGTTGTCTTCACACACACGGATCTTGAGAGAAAAAATATATTTATGCTTAATCCCATTCGCACCCCCGAGGTTCCGGTTTGGGGGCGTGACACCCCCCAACTTGCCACATACAGCTTGTTGGGTCACAAGGTCAAAATCCAAAAATCAAACCCCGACCCCCTAACCTGCCACATACAGCTTGTTAGGTCACAAGGTCAAAAACCAAAAATCCTTCTTGACCACCTGCTGCACCACATAAGGCCCTTAGGTTCACAAGGTCAAAAGGAAAACCAAAAATCCAAAACCCAAATCTAACTCCCTCATGTCATTTTCAAAAAAATTTCCTTGAGATGGTACGTGATCTCTTTCTCACTACCAAAAAATCCCCTTCGAAAATCAAAGGG
Source organism: Cinnamomum chago (assembly GCA_038049695.1). Classification (NCBI taxonomy): domain Eukaryota; kingdom Viridiplantae; phylum Streptophyta; class Magnoliopsida; order Laurales; family Lauraceae; genus Cinnamomum; species Cinnamomum chago. The sequence continues at coordinate 26,473,544 of CP142460.1, forward strand.
CTATTAAAAAAATGCTCAAAGACTCTTGGTCAAATCAGAAGCTCTCCTCCAAGGTTTTCTTCAAGGCACATCGACTCCAAAAGCTACTCGCCGCTGTACCTCGAGGGGGCATTTGTTGACACCAAAAATGTCACTTTGCCTCTTCAACATCAAGAAGCCGCATGAAGCCACATCCAACTATAAAAAGGCATTGCTGCTTCAAGCATCAGATCTTGTCAAAGTTAAACAAAAACTGCAAGATCCTTCAAGACACCAAAAAGAGGGGTTCGCATGAAGTTTCGGGCCATTCCAACATCATTTGGCCTAACTTCACTCCTCCGGCAGCCAAACTGGCGCTCCTGGCAGCGACATCGTCAAAGACATCAAAACTTCGATCAGAGCCTATGGATGGTCCCAAAATACCTCCAAAAGGCTCCACGTCCAATTTCAACTCATTCCAACGACGTTTGACCCGACTTTGTCGCTCCGAAAGAAAATCAAGCCTCCTGACGGCGAGAACCACCGGGGCCATTACTCATCAAACGGAGCACATGGGCGGCTTCAGTATGCTTCAAAAGGGCTGCACGTCAAATTTCAGGTCATTCCGACAACGTTTGACCCAACTTTGACACTCCGAAAGAAAATCAAGGCTACCGGCGGCGGAGCACCCCGGGACCATGATATCCAAATCGGAGCTAATGGATCATCTTAAAAAACTCCAATAGGCTCCTTGTCAAATTTCAGGTCAATCGGACATCGGTTGACCGCACATCAAAGCGCGACATCTTCCTCGCGATGAAATCAAGCCTAGCAGTAATGGGACCCCAAACGGCTTCAAAACTCAAGCAAAAGCCCATGGTTGGTCCTATCTATTGCTCAGGAGGCTTCACCTCAAATTCCAGGTCATTCCGACATCGTTTGACTTAGTTTCAACTCTTGACAAAAATCGGCAACTCTGCACGGCAAAGTCTTCGGCTTTTCCAAAAAATAGGAAACTTTGTGCTCTGATTTGCACGACTTCTCCTCGGGTTTTCTTCAGGATAACCAAGCCAAAGAGGAAAAATGTCAAGAAAAATACAAGAGTAAAAAAGAAACAAAAAGCTCGAAAAATGGCCGACGAAATGACGACCAAAGGGGAAAAATTCCCCCATGGTCGCCGGCAACCCTGGAACTCCGGGTCCTCGGGTTTCCGCCGGAAGGCCCTTTTTCTGATGCTTTTCGCGTTTCGGGAGTTCCAGCCCCTACGATTTCCTGAAAATCTAATTTTTTGAAAATCTAATTTTTTATGCTCGGAATCGACTAATCTTCGTCTACATTTCAGATCTGCCGTCAAGAGCATGAAATTGTCATCGATCACTCCAAGATCTCCAATCGGCCGACCAAGAAAGTACACTTTCTGTCCGACCGATCGAGAAATCGATAAGACAGATGATACCGGCCCACTATTAGCAATCTGTGTCTAAAGTTGCATAATCATCCGACAACGATAAACATGAAGATCCATCGTCGATCATCGCAAGAAGAATTCTAAAAGACACGGCACGGCCCGCGACCCTTCAAATCCCCGGCGACCACTTAATGTTGTTAATTGACCCAACTAAATGCGGTCATTAATTCATTATTTTGGACAGCCCAATCAGAAGCAAGGAAATGGGAGTTACAAGTCAAAGCCATCATGGCATTAAAGCCATGAAACTCCTCCCATCATGGAGATTGAAGGCGATTAAATGCCCATCATTCTCCATCGGCCAATCAAACTCAAGGAAAACGGAGTTACAAAATCAAGAAATAAAAACTTGTAACTCCTCCCATGATGGAGCTTGAAAGCCAACAAAGCTCATAAACACTCCTAAATGGCTACCAAAGGCATATAAATAGGAGATCATTCCAAGAAGAAAGGATCAGAAAAATTATCAGAAAAATAAAAGAAAAACCAGCCAGAAAAGATCGTTCAGAATTCCCCGAAGCTCTGAAGAAACTCTGTTGCAACAGACACCACCAGGTGATTGAAGTCCCTTGGGGGACACTCCCCCCCAAGGGAAATCCCTCTCTTCTCCTATTCAACATGGCCCAGACGTGGCTTTTCAGCCCGTCTCTTTGTTTTTTATTGGATATAGGACCTTCCCTCGGTCTTTATCCTCTAAAAACTGAAGTTCACGCCAAGCCAAAGAATCGAAGCATCAAGCATTCTCATCTGAAGGACGATGGCGAAGTCCATACATGACTTGCGACCGTCGATCTGAACGAGACCCCACAATCTCCTGAGAAGTCAGATTCTCTTTCTTACTTTTCTATTGTACTTTTTATTTTCTTTAAGAGACAAAAAAATTCACAATTCTCGTCTTTCATTTTGATGAGATTTGTAAATCGCCTTTCACGGCAAACAAAAGCGCCTCTAACGACATCCAAAAAAAACTGTCTTTTTTCTTAAATATATGTGCAATGGAAAGTTAGAAAAAGGATTGATTTCCTTTCTACCTGCGAAGGTGGATCTCCGGATCACCATTTCTAAGTTCCAAGTAGAATAGAAAATCAAGCATACTCGTACAAAAATGTGATACCCGCATTTTCCCCCTCTTTTTTTTCCCTCCGTTCGGCCCTCCCAGCGACCCCGGGGACGGATGGGGGAGGAAAGGAAGGAAATCGGGTCCATCAAGCCTATCAAACATGGCCAAAGAAGATTCCGTCCTGATGTGATGGAAAAAATTGAACAAGAAGTTTAGAAACTCAAAAGCGTTGGCTTCATCCACGAGGAACAGCATCCTGAAGGGTTGGCCAACATCGTCCCCGTGACAAAGAAAAATGGGCAGATCAGGGTCTGTATTGACTATAGAGACCTGAATAATGCATGCCCTAAAGATTAATTTCCGCTCCCCATACCAGAGGTGATGATCGACAACACCTGCGGATTCGAGCGAATGACATTCATGGATGGCTTCTCTGGCTACAATCAGATAAAGATGCATTTTGAAGATGAAAGACACATAATTTCGGACTCTGTTTGGAGTGTATTGCTACACAGTCATGCCATTTGGTAAAAAAAAATGCTGGTGCAACATATCGGAGGGCTATGATGAAAATATTCCAACATATGCAGCACAAGACGGTCGATTGTTACATTGATGACCTCGCCGTCAAAAGTAAAAAAAAAGAAGACCATCTCAAAGATCTTCGAGAAGTCTTCCTCCGACTTCGCAAACACAAACTGCGAATGAATCCACTAAAATGCTTTTTCGGTGTCTCATCGGGTAAGTTTCTTGGATTCATAATTCGGAAAGGCGGAATAGAACTTGACCCCACCAAAGTCAAGGCTATCCTCGAAATGCCAACTCCAAGAACCCTAAGAGAACTAAAAAGGCTTCAAGGAAGGTTGGCATACATTCTACGGTTCATCTCCAATCTGTCAGGGAAGTGCCGTCCATTCTCTCACCTAATGAAGAAAGGTGTCCACTTTGTTTGGGATGCTGAATATGAAGCCGCATTTCAAGATATCAAGACATTCCTTACCAAACCTCCAGTGTTGGTTGCCCCCACAACTGAAAAACCATTCATCTTGCACACAAGAGCTCTCGATTACTCTTTAGGTGCTCTACTAGCACAAGAAAATGATTAGGGAAAAGAAGCTACTCTATATTACCTCAGCCGCATGTTGGTAGGTGTAGAGCATCGCTACTCCCCAGTCGAAAAAGAATGCCTTACAGTGATGTTCGTCGTACAAAAGATATGTCACTATCTGTTATTGAACACGGTGTACCTAATTTCAAGGATCAATCTCTTAAAGGTCCTTGTCACAAAAGCAGATTCTCTTAATGCCCGATTGGCAAAATGGTCCATCCTTTTGTCACAATTAGATATTAGGTATGTACCACAAAAGGCAATCAAAGGCCAAGCTCTAGCAGACTTTCTCGCAGAGCATCCATTGCCTAAGGATTCTCCACTGAGGGATGATCTCCCAGACGAATCTGTCTACAATGTGGAAACTTCCTTACCAAATGCTTCCTGGGACATGTATTTGACGGCACAACCAGGACGAATGAAAAAGAAAAGCAAATATCGGGAATTGGCATCCTCTTTGTCAGTCCCGACAAATACATGATTCCACACGCTTTCTCACTACTGGAACCATGTTCAAACAATGAAGCTAAGTACCAAGCCCTGATTGTGGGATTGGAACTCGCCCTCGAATCTGGCATCACCATGCTAGAAGCTTTTGGTGACTCTCAACTGATCGTCAACCAGATGAATCAAAAATTTGAAGTCAGGAAGCCTGATCTGTTGCCTTACTACAACAAGGCGCAATCGCTTCGACAAAAGTTTGACATCTGTCACATCACCCACATCTTCAGAGGTGAAAACATCCGTGCAAATGCCCTGGTCGGACTCGCCGCTTCTATGGCAATCCAAAAAGGGGGAAACATGCAAATCATAGTGTGTCAAAGAAGGATTCTCCCTCCTCTTAACACACACCAAGTAGTTGTTGAATGCCATCAAGTGGTTGGAAGTCGGATGTCCATCCTCAAACCTCCGACCGGCGACTGAAGGGATCCGTTCATTGATTACATTATGTTCGGAATCCTACCTGAAGATCCAAAAGAACAGGTAAGCCTTCAGAGACGAGCCCCAAACTTTCATTTGGATATTCCTTCAAAAATGCTTTACATAAAATCCTTCAACGGAGTACTTCTACGCTGCTTGTCACAACAAGAAACCGAGGAAACTTTCAAAGAAGTACATGTTGAGCTCATCAGACTGGTCCTAAGCTCTACGATCAGATAAAAAAGTTAGGTTATTATTGGCCTACCATGGTAGCGGACGCTATGCAATTTGCTAAACGCTGCCAACAATGCCAAGTTCATGGAGATTATGTCCACAAGCCTCCAAAATGGCTACATCCCATAGCGATCTCATGGCCTTTCGAAGCCTGGGGTATGGACATCATAGGTCCTATCTCTCCTCCATCAACCAAAGGTCATCGCTTCATCTTTGCCGCTACGGATTATTTCTCTAAGTGGTCAGAAGCATTTGCGCTCAGCGAAATGAAGACCTCATCAGTCCTTCAATTCTTACGCATCAACATTATTTTTCGCTTCGGCATACCTAAAGATTCGTCCATGATAACGGACCACAATTTCGGGATCACAGATTCTACAGGTTCTGCGACAAGTACAAAATCCAAAGTTTTCTTTCGACTTCATATTATCCAGCAGCGAACAGACTAGCAGAAGACTTCAACAAGACACTCTGCAAAATTCTCAAGAAAATGGTCTCTAGTCACAAGAGAGACTGGGGCGACAAGCTACCTGAAGCTTTGTGGGCTTATCGAACCACCGTTCGAGGACCAACCCATAGCACACCATTCTCTTTTGTCGATGGGTACGAAGCTGTTGTCCCTTTGGAAGTACAAATTCCTCCCTTAAGGGTATCTTTGCAAAATGACATGACACAAGAAAGCAATGTCAAATTGAGACTCCAAGAGTTGGACAATCTCGATGAAAGATGGCTTGAAGCTCTACAAAGCATTGAGTTGTACCAAGCACGCATGGCAGGATGTTTCGACAAGAAAGTCAAGCAACGCGGCTATAAAAAGGGTGACTTGGTTCTTGCTGTAAAAAAGCCAATGGTTTTCGCCCACAAATCCAAAGGCAAGTTTGAACCAAAATGGGAGGGACCCTTCGTCATCGACAAAGTCTTCTCCAACGACGCATATGCCCTCCTAAACATGGGAGGTGACAAATGTATGCTGCCCATCAACGGCAAATTCTTGAAGTGGTACTACCCTTGAAGACTTCTGGCACTGGGTAAGAGCAATGCCTGCATGATCAAAGCCTATTCCCAGGTACTTGCTCGTCAAACCCACTCCTTTTGGAATTTTCATCCTTATGTTGAAATTTCTAAAAAAAAAAACTCAAAACAATTCTCACTTTCATAGTTTCATTATTTAAAAAAAATCCAAAAATCCAAGTTCAGGAGCCTCTTCCCGGACTTGACCAAAACTTTCGATCCTTGGACCCAAAATTCATGGTTTGAAGCAAAAATCAGGACTCAGGAATTTCCACCCTAGTCCACCCCGACTTTTACAACAAAAAACGGTTTTAAGTCAAAATTTAGGACCCTCGTGTCTTTAAACAAAAAAAGGATTTTAAGAAACCGCGAGGAAGCTACGCTTAGTCGATACTCGCAAAGCCCAAAAAATCGGAAGGATGCAAACCCCATTCGATACTTCCAAAACCTCAAAATCGCAAGGAAGCGACATTTTGTCGATACTTGCAAAATTTCAAACAATCGCGGAGACGCAACATTCCAGTTGATATCCACAACCCAAATTTTCAAAAAAAGAAAAAATCTCAAATTTCAAAAATCACGAGGAAGCGACATTCAGTCGATACCCGTAAAACGATGTTTTTTGAAAAAGCAAGGAAGTAAAGTTCGGTCAATACTTGCACCCCAATTCGCAAGGAGGCGACATTCCATCGATACTCACAAATCGAATGAGCAAGGAGGCGACATTCCATTGATACTTGCAATACCATTCAACAGGGAGGCGACTTTTAAGTCGATACTTGCATTTTTTAAAACCAAAACCTGGCTTCTGCTCCAAAAAAAAATCGTCTTTCACGCCAAACTTCTATGCCAAAAACCCAAAACCGGCTTCTATGCCAAAAAAAAAATTGGCTTTTACGCCAAAAAACTAAAATTTAGCTTTCATGCCAACACAACAAAACTTGGTTTTCAAAAAAAAATTCTGGCTTTCACGCCAACAAACAAATCTGGCTTTTATGCCAAAAAAACAAATTTCGGCTTCCATGCCAAAAACAAAAAATTGGCTTCCATGCCACAAACAAAACCGGCTTTTATGCCACAAAATTCCGCTTCCATGCCAAAAACAAACTTTGGCTTTCATGCCACAAACAAAATCGGCTCCTACGCCACAAAACCTGGCTCTCATGCCAGCCCAAAATCAGCTTTCATGCCATCTCAAAAACCCGGCTCTCATGCCAATTCAAAATTTTGACTTTCATGCCATCTCCAAAACCTTGGCTTCCATGCCACTAACAAATTTTGGCTCTTACGCCACAAAATTCGGCTCTCATGCCACCTAAAAATCTAGCTTTCAAGCTATCAAAAGAAACCAGGCTTTCGCCACAAAATTTGGCTTTCATGCCCAAAAACAACCCTTTGACAAAAGACTTTCACAAAATGATAACATTTTGATCAAATTTTCAAACAAACACTCTCAACCAACTTTTGCTTATTTTCACCAAAAAGAATTTGAGTAACAAGTATATAAAGTGCCAAAAATGCTTTTTACATGGAGGTACCTAAAAGAAAAGAGAAGAAAAAGAGTTTGTTACAAAAATCAGGGGCTTAGTCTAACATGGTATTCAACCAAAGATTCAACTCCTCAAGCAGACTCTTGGCCTTACCCTTTAAAGCTTCCAGGCCAGGCTTCTTCAAAATCTTTTCATAAAATGCGGCAGAACGCCGCGACCCATCTGCAGCATGGGGAAGTTCTTCCCAAAGAATATGTCATTGCTCTTACTCTTGAGTCTTCCTCCGTAGATTGCTCTCAGCCTCCTCGACCTGGTGTTGACACCAAAAATGTCACTTTGCCTCTTCACACCAAAAGCTACACGGAGCCGCATCCTACCAAAAATAGGCAGGCGCTACTTCAAGCATCAGATCTTGTCAGAATCAAACAAAAACTGCAAGGTCATTCAAAACAACCAAAAGAGAGGTACACATGAAGTTTCGTGCCATTCCGACATCATTCGGCCTAACTTCACTTCTCCAACAGCTGAGCAGCAGCTCCCGGCAGCGACAGTGTCGAAGACTTCAAATCTTCGATCGGAGCCTACGGATGGTTACAAAATACCTCCAAAAGGCTCCATGTCAAGTTTCAAGTCAAACCGACACCGTTTGACCCTCCGTCAACCCTCAAGCAGTAAAATCGAGCCCTTAGGTAGCGAGAACTACCGAGGTCGTCACTCATCAAACAGAGCACATGGGCGACTTCTACATACCTCCAAAGGGCTGCACAACAAATTTCAGGTCATTCCGATGACGTTTGACCCAGTTTCGATGCTCGGGAACAAAATTAAGCCTACCGGCGGCGGAGCACCCCGGGACCATGGCACCCAATTCGGAGCTTGTGGATCATCTCAAAATGACTCCAGTAGGCTCCCCGTCGAATTTCAGGTCAATCGGACATCGTTTGACCGAAAGTCAAAGCTCGGCATTTCCCTCATGGTGGAACAAAGCCTAGCGTTTGCGGGACCCCAAACGGCTTCAAAACTCAAATGAAAGCCCATGGTTGGTCTTATTTAATGCTCAAGAAGCTTCACCTCAAATTTCAGGTCATTCCGACATCGTTTGATCCTGTTTCAGCTTCTGGCGGAAAATCAGCAGTTCTGCGTTCGGCTTTTCCCGGAACATCGGAAACTTTGCAAACCAATTTGCAAGGATTCTCATCAGGTTTTTCAGAGGGAAATCAAGCCAAATAATGTGGAGAAATGTCAGAGAAAATAAGCAAAAAAAACGAAAGCAAAAAACAACGAGAAATAGCCAAAAACGGGCCCTGGGGAGGTTTTTTCCCCCCATGGTCGCAGACCCCTGCGACCCTAGGCCAGGGTCGCAGCCTGGGCCATGGTCGCCGGCGACCATGGGCCCGGCGACCCTGGGAGGTCCGGGGCGCCGATTTCGCCCCGGGACCCCCCGTTTCGTTCGTTTTCGCGAGACGAGTTGTTCTGTCCCTGTGATTTTTCCAGATTCAGGCTTTTGAGGCTCCAAATTCACTGATATTCATCAAGATCACAGGACTCCTTTCCAAAACTTCAAAAACTTCATTGATCGCCAGCCGAACGACAAAAAAAACTGCACTTTCTGCCTGCCCGATCGCGAAATCAACTGGACAGATGCTGCCGGCCCGCTGGTATCAACCAATGTCTGAAACTACATGATCATCTACTGTTGATTTACATAAGGATCCATCTATGATCATCGCAAAGGGAATTCCAAAAGACGCAACGTGGCCCGCGACTCTTCAGCTACCAAGGCGGCCACTTAATGCTATCAATTGGCCCGTTTATGGCAAGTTAATGTGGTCATTAACTCATTATTTTGGACGGCCCAATCAGAAGCCTCCGTTTAGGAGTTACAAGTCCAAGCAATCATGGCATTCAAGCCATGAAACTCCTAACATAATGGAGATTAAAGGCAACTAAATGCCCATGACTCTTCTTTGGCCAATGAAATCCAAGGGTCAGGAGTTACAAAACAAAAGGCAATTAAACCTGTAACTTCTCCCATAACTTGGCTTTATTGCCATAATTGCCATAAATGACCATAAACCACTCCTAAAGGCCACCAAAAGCCTATAAATAGGAGTCCCCTCCAAGCATTTCGGGGATCGGGGATAAAAAAAAATCATCAGCAATTCCTGCTCTAGAGATCCAGAAGCTCAGAGAGAGAGAAACCCCTGTCGGAATTCCGCAGCAGCCTCCACTACAAGGTGACAAAAGTCCCTTGGGGGCCACTCCCCCCAAGGTCCTTCACCTTCTACTTCAACAAAAGTGGCTTAGACATGGCTCTTCAGCCCGTCTACTCGGCTTTTTATTGAACATAAGACCTTTTCTCGGTCTTTGTTCTCTAAAAATCTGAGGATATAGCCAAGCCAAGCGAATCCAAAGCATCCGACGTTCTCATTTGCATGGATGATGGCGGAGTCCATACATGACTCGCGACCGTCAATCTAAACGGGTCCCTCCCACAATCTCCTGAAAAGTTAGATTCTTCCTTTCTCGCTTTTCATTGTATTTTGTATTTTTTTTAGAGAGACAAAAAACCACAACTCTTGTCTTTCATTATTGATGAGAATTGTAAATCGGCTATAAACGCCACAAATCGGCTATAAACGCCAAAAATCGGCTATAAATGCCAAAAAATCGCCTTTTTACGGCAAAATAAAAAACTGTCTCTTTTCTTAAATATATGTGCAATGGAAACTTGAAAAGAAGTTGATTTCCTTTTTACTTGCGAAGATTGATCTCCGGATCATCACTTACAATTCCAAGTAAAATAGAAAATCTGGCACACCCACAAACACACAAAAGCGTTGATGCGTGCTCCGCCTTCCGGGGGCGAAAGGGTCGGACCGAACGGACTCCCACGTCCGCCGACGCCCGGTAGCGCCGGGGCCGGAGCGCGTTCCATCAAGTTGGCACACCCGGTGGGACCCGTATACTTGAGAACACCGGATGCTTGGAATTGAAATATTCGCATATTATATCTTTGCTTATGTTTCTTTTCTGAATTCCTTGGCTACTTTTTGGCTGGTGGCCTATGTTGGATTTCGCATGAGATGGGATTTTTTTTTGGAAATTTCAAATTCTTTAAATCTATTTCCATTCTTTCTCTTTTCAAAAAAAAAAAAAAAGCAAACTTCTTTGCCTTGGATTCAAAATTGAGAAGTTTTGATCATATCCTATCGTTCATCGCGCTTGCAGAAATGTTGAGCCTGTTCGACTAAAGGTTTTGGATCATTGTTTCTCTTTGATGAATTCATTAGAATTTAAAAAAAAAAACAACTTAAAAAAAAATCAAAACTTTTCGTTTTGGATTCAAAATTGAGAGGTTTTGATCCTATCCTATCGTTCATCGCGCTTGCAGAAATGTTGAGCATGTTCGACTACGGTTTTGGATCATTGTTTCTCTTCAATGAGTCTAGTAAAAATAAAGCAAAAAAAAAAAAAAAAAAAAGAAAGACATAGACCGCTAAGGCCAAACCAACTGCGTTCTTTGATCTCGGTTGATTCAAGAAAAGCCTTGTCCAGAGTGTGGAGACAGCCTGACTGTTCGAGGCAAGGGTCCTCCAAACGGGTTCATTAAGTAATCCTACCCTTACCTGGGGGCAATTCTATCAATTGTGATTTCATAAGACCAGGTTAGGAAGCCTATGTGTGCTCTCTTGTCCTTTAAATAAAAATTGTAAAAAAAAAAAAAAAAAAAACTTTTCAAAAAAAACAAAAACTCTCGTCATTTTGGTTTCGGATCCGAGAAATTGTGGTTCCTTCCGGGGTACTGGCGCTCGCGGAAATCGTTGAGCCCGTCTTTGGATTGGGATACCACATGCTCTCCTTGATGAATCCATTTTGACATTTAAAAAACAGAGAATCCCATCTCATGGATGCGATCTCCAACATTTGTGTCTAGCGGTGCTAGTACGCCCTTTCAAGGTCTACTGTATTCGCGACCGGCGCATTTGTAAAACTCCAACCTTATATTCTTCTTATCTCGAGCAAGCCCTGCTTCGCGATAAGTCGAATTTAGGTTTACAATTGCTTCTAGCAGTCACTGGGACGCTCATTTTGGGGCTCACCATACTTGCAATAAGAACAATTGTGCCCTCTATGGCTTTTGCCCTCCTCACGTCACCTGGGTCATATCCCTCGAGCGATCTGAAAAGGCAAACCCATAGATTGCCTTTTTTCCATTTATAATCATTATATTCTTGTGATTACTAATGGATGTGGTCTTGTTTCAGAAGTTTTCCAAAAAACTAACAATGGCAGCTTCATTAACCATCACCTTTGATGAGAACAAGTACCAGCTCATGCTCCAAGACAAACAAACCAAGCGCACTTACAAGCGCCCTGCCAGCTGCCGAAGCGTCATTTCCCTCGGCAACTCAGAAAACACCGGGTCGACCTCAACTCCCCGGACCATTGTCTTCGGGTCATTGGGACCATTCCCACTACCTACAGAAGAAACCGCACCTGCCAAGAAGCAGAGAACCGCCCCTCAACGTATCACTACAGTGATACCAAGGGCGATCATCAAGAAGCCTGAGGCCCGTAGCGCTCCTACAAAGCCTCAACCAGCAAGAAACCAGGTCTGCTCAAAGACTTGGTCTCCAAGGCCTTCACCCAAACAGCGAAGGTCACAAACATCAGCAAAGCCAGCATACCTGGCCCCTCTCAAGGAGAACCGGTTCTACCCTCTTGCTTACATGAAAGAGGAGAAACCGACCCTCCGCCAAACAAAACCAACTCAGCATGAGTCGGCTTGCTCCTACAAGCCCAAAATCAAGTCATGCATCATCAGGCCTCCGCAAGAACCTGCCAAGGCCTACATTCCTGCGAGTCGACCCTTCCTCTCAACAGGAGCCGAACTCGCAAAATTCAAAGCTTCGCTCCGGCAGGCAAAGGACCGCGTCCAGATCCTGTCCCTGCCAGTCTTCAAAGAAGACAAGCTCGGCTGCTGCGCACCAGGAACTACGTCCTTCATTGCCAGAGCACAGCCGGAGCTAACCGAAGCTCAAATCGCTCGTCGTATGCGCCGTCGTGCGGCATATCGACAAAAGAGACTAGAGAAGCAAAGAACCCAAGATTCTGCACTTCAGGTCTCCCAAAAATGGGTCGAAAAAGAAAGACCCGACCAAGTTGTTGCTGTCCATATGGTTGGCAAGACCAGAAGACGTCAGAAGTCAGCAACAAAAATCCATGTCAGGCATCCGGTGACTCGCAGCGTCTCCCGGACACGAAGACATAAAGAAAACTCTCCCGCTCCTTCAAGCCAAGGACATCGGAGTGACCACTCTTCGAGCTCTTCACCTAAAAGGATGAGCTCCAGCTCAGTCACCAAGACTGTATCCTCTTTCGACTCTCGAAGAGTGAACGTCTTGGTTACAAAAGCTGAGCAACCTCTGCCACATGATGACGTAGCTGCACGCATCCAGCAACTGGAACAAGGACAGCAGAGAATAGAGGCCCTAATGGAAAACCTCCTTCTCACTATCCAACGTCCGCTAAACAATGAAGCTCCTCCGGGCCATCAAGGCGACGAAGAAAATGCGGAAAACAGTGAGTCACGCGCCCTTACCAAAAAGGACGTTGACGATATCCTCGCCAAAGCAAAAGAAGAGGATACACTAAAAGAGCATGGGATCAAGCCACCATATCCCTTGTGGATGGACTCGGTCCCGTTCCCTACAAAATTCAAGCAACCTACTCTCCAAACATATACGGGGAAGGGTTCAGCCAGACAACATGTCATCCACTTCAAGATCCTGACGGGAGCTATTGCGGATCAAGATGCCCTCAAAATCCGCCTCTTTGCAAGTACCCTAAAAGGTACGGCCTTTGATTGGTACTCCACTCTGCCGAAGGACTCCATTCAAAATTGGGCCATGCTGGAGACACGCTTCCTAACCCACTTCAAAGGTGAAGATCATCCTGTTACTATGGCTCAGCTCTACAGCCTAAAACAGGGAGAGAATGAGTCAACATATGACTTCATTCACAAGTGGAAGGCAATGGCATACAAATGCTCCGATGTACTGCCACAAGCGTCACTGGTCGACATCTGCCGAAACAACATGAGAGCAAGAATCCGCTCCATGATCATCGGCAACAAATCAAAGAACCTGGGAGAACTCTTGGAAGCAGCTATGGAAGCTGAAACGTTGATCAAAGACCTCAACAGTCAGAAATCATCAAAGAAAGAGCCGACTGCCATTGCAACCTCAAAACCAAAGAAAAAGGAGGTTCTCAATGTGCAAACCAAGTCAGCTCCTCAGCAGCCAAAGAAAGCTGAAAACAAAGCTGCAGGTAAAAAGCCTGAACTTTCTGATGCCTTCAGAGAACGAGTAGAAAAGAAATACCCGTTCCCCTCAAATTGCGAATGAATCCCCTCAAATGCTTCTTCGGTGTTTCATCGGACAAGTTTCTCGGATTCATAGTACGGAAAGCTGGCTTGACCCCATCAAAGTCAAGGCTATCCTAGAAATGCCATCTCCAAGAACCCTAAGACAATTAAAAGGGCTCCAAGGAAGATTGGCATACATTCGACGGTTCATCTCCAACCTATCAGGGAAGTGTCGTCCATTCTCTCGGTTAATGAAGAAAGGTGTCGATTTTGTCTGGGATGCTGAATGTGAAGCCGCGTTCCAGGACATCAAGTCATACCTGACTAAACCTCCAGTGTTGGCTGCCCCCACAACTGGAAAACCATTCCTCTTGTACACAAGAGCCCTTGACTGTTCTTTAGGCGCTCTACTCGCACAAAAAGAATGACGAGGGAAAAGAAGCTGCTCTATATTACCTTAGCCGCATGTTAGTAGGTGCAGAGCATCGCTACTCTCCAGTCGAAAAAGAATGCTTGGCAGTGATGTTCGCCGTACAAAAACTGCGTCACTACCTGCTATCCAACACAATGTACCTGATTTAGAGGATCAACCTCCTAAAGGTCCTTGTCACAAAAGCAGGTTCTCTCAATGCCCGACTGGCAAAATGGTCCATCCTCATGTCACAATTTGACATTAGGTATGTACCACAAAAAGCAATCAAAGGCCAAGCTCTAGCAGACTTCCTTGCGGAGCATCCATTGCCTAAAGATTCTCCACTCAGGGATGACCTCCCAGACGAACCGGTCTACAGTGTGGAGACTTCCTTATCAAATGCTTCCTGGCACATGTACTTCGATGGCGCAACCAGGACAAATGAAAAGGGAAATCAAATATCGGGAATTGGCATTCTCTTTGTTAGTCCCGATAAATACATGATTCCGCATGCATTCTCGCTACTGGAACCATGTTCAAACAATGCAGCTGAGTACCAAGCCCTGATCATAGGATTGGAACTCGCCCTCGAATCCGGCATCACTACGCTGGAAGCTTTTGGAGACTCTCAACTGATAGTCAACCAGATGAATCAGAAATTTGAAGTCAGGAAGCCCGATCTGTTGCCTTACTACAACAAGGCGCAATCGCTTCGACAAAAGTTCGACATCTGTCACATCACCCACATCCTCAGAGGTGAAAACATTCGTGCAGATGCCCTGGCTGGACTTGCTGCGTCTATGGCAATCCAAGAAGGGGAAAACATGCAAGTTACAGTGTGTCAAAAAAGGATTCTCCCTCCTCTCAACACACATCAAGCAGTTGTTGAATGCCACCAAGTGGTTGGAAGTCGGATCTCCGTCCTTAAACCTCTGATCGGCGACTGGAGGAATCCGTTCATTGATTACATAATGTTCGGAATCCTACCTGAAGATCCAAAAGAACGGGTAAGCATCCAAAGACGAGCCCCGAACTTTCATTTGGATATTCCTTCAAAAATGCTGTATAGAAAATCCTACAACGGAGTACTTCTACGCTGCTTGTCACAACAAGAAGCTGAAGAAACACTCAAAGAAGTACATGCTGGTCTTTGTGGAGCCCATCAGGCGGGCCCTAAGCTCTACGATCAGATAAAAAGGTTAGGTTATTATTGGCCTACCATGGTGGCTGATGCAATGCAATTTGCTAAGCGCTGCCAACAATGCCAAATTCATGGAGACTATGTCCACATGCCTCCAGAATGGCTGCATCCTACAGCGATCTCATGGCCTTTTGAAGCCTGGGGTATGGACATCATAGGTCCTATCTCGCCTCCATCGAGCAAAGGTCATCGCTTCATCTTCGCCGCTACGGATTATTTCTCCAAGTGGTCAGAAGCATTCGCGCTTAGTGAAATGAAGACCTCATCAGTCCTTCAGTTCTTGCTCACCAACATCATTTGTCGCTTCGGCATACCTAAAAGATTCGTCCATGATAACGGACCACAGTTCCCCGATCACCGATTCTACAGGTTCTGCGACAAATACAAAATCCAAAGTTGTCCTTTGTTGACACCAAAAATGTCACTTTGCCTCTTCACACCAAAAGCTACACGGAGCCGCATCCTACCAAAAATAGGCAGGCGCTACTTCAAGCATCAGATCTGGTCAAAATCAAACTTTGTCTAAGTCAAAATTCATGTTGGCTTAGCATAGAAATTCTAGCCTTCTATCTTGATGCAAAAAAAAAAAAAAAAAATGCATAAACATCTTGAATTGCATGAAACCTCATTATCATGATTTTGCAAAAAGGGGAGCAAGGAAAGTTTTTTTTTTATATTAAAAAAAAAAAAAAAAAAGAAAAATTATGGGCTGGCCCACAAGCCGTGGCCCATGGGCCACATGGCCGTACGGCCCAAGCTATACGGACATGTCCGTACATAAAAAAAAAAAACGAAAAATTATGGGCTGGCCCACAAGCCGTGGCCCATGGGCCACATGGCCGTACGGCCCAAGCTGTACGGACATGTCCGTACAGCAGCAAAAAAAAAAAAAACAGAGAGAGAGAAAAAAAAAAGAAGAAGAAAGAAAAAAAAAAGAAAAGGGCATGTAAAAAAAGAAAAAAAAAATGAAAACAAAGAACACGTGCAAAAAAAAAAAAAAAAAAAAAAGAGAAAAAAAAAATGATGAAACTTTCTTTACATGGAATTTCTTGTAAAAAGAAATAAAAAACTTACTCGAAGCCATGGATGGAGAAGAAAGGATTACTTGAAGACTCTTGAAGAAGGAGGATTCTTGATCTTAGAGCAACTCTTGAAGACTTTTGCAAAAAGAAAGCAATAGGAGCAAGAGATCCCACCTCAATTGCTTTTATAGAAGAGAGCAAAACAAAAGAGGAAACAAGAGAAAAGCAAGGAGGTAAGGGCTAAAAATTAGCAACCTTCCCAAGTAAATTTGCCTTCCCAAAAGAAAATGAAACTTGGGATATTCTCTCCCAAAACAAAGATTCTTTGAGAAATTCTCTCCCAAAGAAAGATATTTTGAGAGAATCTCTCCCAAAATCAAGGAAACTTGAGAAAATCTCTCAAAGTAAGGATATTTTTAGATATTCTCCACCCAAAGGAGATATCTTTAGATATTCTTTACAAAGTGACACCATATGAGATCTAAGCCATCCTTCAAAGTTTAAGGTCCCATGGGTTAGCCCATATGAGCCAGGTTTGACCACCTAGGCACTAAAAGTGGCTTTTAGTCAAAATTTCTCTTACAAAGAGCATACAAAAATGATCCCATGCCTCTTTTGAGTTGATTGGACCATACCATATAAAAATCCAAGCTTCATGAGTTTCCAAAACTCCAAACCATCCCACCTCATGAACCAAATTAAGCCAAAATCTTGAAATTGACATTCCACAAAAGCCCAAACCACTCCAATGGACCCAAAATTGTCCCAAAGAGTGAACCAAAAAAAAACAAACCATGGTCCCCTAACTCGCCACATACAGCTTGTTGGGGCACAAGACCAAAACCAAAAATCAAAACCCGACCCCCTAACTTGCCACATACAGCCTGTTAGGTCACAAGGTCAAAACCAAAACCAAAAACCTGACCCCCTAACCAGCCACATACAGCTTGTTAGGTCACAAGGTCAAAATCAAAACCAAAAAACCAAAACCAAATCCAAATCCAAATGTCATTCTCAAAATCTTGCCTTAAGATGGTACGTGATCCCTCTCACTACCATAAAATCCCCTGGAAGCTCAAAAGGCTACTCCATATAAAAAAAAAATATGCTCAAAGACTCTTGGTCAAGTCAGAAGTTCTTCTTCAAGATTCTCTTCGAGGCACATCGACAGCAAAAGCTATATCATCGCTGTACCTCGAGGGGGCATTTGTTGACACCAAAAATGTCACTTTGCCTCTTCACACCAAAAGCTACACGGAGCCGCATCCTACCAAAAATAGGCAGGCGCTACTTCAAGCATCAGATCTTGTCAGAATCAAACAAAAACTGCAAGGTCAATCAAAATAACCAAAAGAGAGGTACACATGAAGTTTCGGGCCATTTCGATATCATTTGGCCTAGCTTCACTTCTCCAACAGCTAAGCAGCAGCTCCCGGCAACGGAGCACCCCGGGGCCATGGCACCCAATTCGGAGCTTGTGGATCATCTCAAAATGACTCCATTAGGCTCCCCATCAAATTTCAGGTCAATCGGACATCGTTTGACCGAAAGTCAAAGCTCGGCATTTCCCTCGCGGTGAAATAAAGGCGAGCATTTGCATGACTCAAAACGGCTTCAAAACTCAAGCGAAAGCCTATGGTTGGTCTTAACTACTGATGAGGAGTCACACATCGAATTTCAGGTCAATCGGACATCGTTTGACCAAAAGTCAAAGCTCTGTATTTCCCTCGCGGTGAAATCAAAGGCAAGCATTTGCATGACCCCAAATGGCTTCAAAACTTAAACAAAAGCCCATGGTTGGTCTTATTTAATGCTCAAGAAGCTTCACCTCAAATTTCAGGTCATTCCGACATCGTTTGATACTGTTTCAGCTACTGGCGGAAAATCAACAGTTCTGCGTTCGGCTTTTCCCGGAAAATCAGAAACTTTGCAAACCAATTTTCAAGGATTCTCATCAGGTTTTTCAGAGGGAAATCAAGCCAAATAATGTGGAGAAATGTCAGAGAAAACAAGCAAAAAAAATGGAAGCGAAAAACGACGAGAAACGGCCAAAAAGGGGCCCCGGGAAGGGATTTTCCCCCCAGGGTCGCAGACCCCTGCGACCCTGGGCCATGGTCGCAGGCCCCTGCGACCCTGGGAGGTCCGGGGCGCCGATTTCGCCCCGGGACCCCCCGTTTCGTC
Organism: Cinnamomum chago; assembly: GCA_038049695.1. NCBI lineage: Eukaryota > Viridiplantae > Streptophyta > Magnoliopsida > Laurales > Lauraceae > Cinnamomum > Cinnamomum chago. The sequence goes on from CP142460.1 coordinate 26,491,980, forward strand.
CGTTTTCACGAGACGAGTTGTTCTGTCCCTGTGATTTTTCCAGATTCAGGCTTTTGAGGCTCCAAATTCACTGATATTCATCAAGATCACAGGACTCCTTTCCAGAACTTCAAACACTTCATTGATCGCCAGCCGAACAACCAAAAAGTGCACTTTCTGCCCACCCGATCGTGAAATCAACTGGACAGATGCTGCCGGCCCGCTGGTATCAACCAATGTCTGAAACTACATGATCATCTGATGTTGATTTACATAAGGATCCATCGATGATCATCGCAAAGGGGATTCCAAAAGACGCAACATGGCCCGCGACTCTTCAGCTACTAAGGCGGCCACTTAATGCTATCAATTGGCCCGTTTATGGCAAGTTAATGCAGTCATTAACCCATTATCTTGGACGGCCCAATCAGAAGCCTCTGTTCAGGAGTTACAAGTCCAAACAATCATGGCATTCAAGCCATGAAACTCCTAACATAATGGAGATTAAAGGCGATTAAATGCCCATGACTCTCCACCGGCCAATGAAATCCAAGGGGCAGGAGTTACAAAGCAAGAGACAATTAAACTTGTAACTCCTCCCTTAATGAGCTTTATTACCATAAAGGCTCATAAATCACTCCTAAAGGCCTATAAATAGGAGTCCCCTCCAAGCATTCCGGGGGGATCGAAATCATCAGCAATTCCTGCTCTAGAGATCCAGAAGCTCAGAGAGAGAGAAACCTCTGTCGGAATTCCGCAGCAGCCTCCACTACAAGGTGACAAAAGTCCCTTGGGGGGCACTCCCCCCAAGGTCCTTTACCTTCTACTCGGCTTTTTATTGAACATAAGACCTTCTCTCTGTCTTTGTTCTCTAAAAATCTGAGGATATAGCCAAGCCAAGCGAATCCACAGCATCCGACGTTCTCATTTGCATGGATGATGGCGGAGTCCATACATGACTCGCGACCGTCAATCTAAACGGGTCCCTCCCACAATCTCCTGAAAAGTTAGATTCTTCCTTTCTCGCTTTTCATTGTATTTTGTTTTTTTTTTAAAGAGACAAAAAACCACAACTCTTGTCTTTCATTATTGATGAGAATTGTAAATCGGCTATAAACGCCAAAAATCGGCTATAAATGCCAAAAAATCGCCTTTTACGGCAAAATAAAAAAACTGTCTCTTTTCTTAAATATATATGCAATGGAAAATTGAAAAGAAGTTGATTTCCTTTTTTTACTTGCGAAGATTGATCTCCGGATCATCACTTGCAATTCCAAGTAAAATAGAAAATCTGGCACACCCACCCAAACACCCAAAAGCGTTGATGCACGCTCCGCCCTCCGGGGGCGAAAGGGTCGGACCAAACGGACTCCCACGTCCGCCGACGCCCGGTAGCGCCCGGGGTCTTGGAGCGGGTCCATCAAGCTGGCATACCCGGTGGGACTCGTTCATTTGATGAGCATGTGCTTAGATTCCTTTTGGCTCCATTCTGGTTGGTGGCCTATGTTGGATCTTGCATCTAAAAAAAAAAAGAACACATGAGATAGGATTCTTGGAAATTTCTTCTTTTGAATTTATTTCCAGTCTTTCTTGTTTCTAAAAAAAAAAAATCTGATTTACAAAAAATTTCAGATTTTCCTCTTTTGGGTTTAAGTTAAGAAACTTTGGTTTCCTCCTTTTCGGACTTCGAGATCGCAGAAATGTTGAACTCATTTTCGGAATGGAACACCATTTGCTCTCTTCTATGAATCCATAAAAAAAATCAAAAAAACAAAATCTGATTTACAAAAAATTTTCAGATTTTCCTCTTTTGGGTTTAAGTTGAGAAACTTTGGTTTCTTCCTTTTCGGACTTCGGGATCGCAGAAATGTTGAACTCATTTTCGGAATGGAACACCATTTGCTCTCTTCTATGAATCCATAAAAAAAATAAAAAAAAATAAAATCTGATTTACAAAAAATTTCAGATTTTCCTCTTTTGGGTTTAAGTTGAGAAACTTTGGTTTCCTCCTTTTCGGACTTCGAGATCGCAGAAATGTTGAACTCATTTTCGGAATGGAACACCATTTGCTCTCTTCTATGAATCCATAAAAAAAAATCAAAAAAACAAAATCTGATTTACAAAAAATTTTCAGATTTTCCTCTTTTGGGTTTAAGTTGAGAAACTTTGGTTTCTTCCTTTTCGGACTTCGGGATCGCAGAAATGTTGAACTCATTTTCGGAATGGAACACCATTTGCTCTCTTCTATGAATCCACAAAAAAAAAAAAAAAAAAAAACCTTCAGATTTCTCCCTTTTGGGTTAAGTTGAGAAACTTTGGTTTCTTCCTTTTCGGACTTCGAGATCGCAGAAATGTTGAACTCATTTTCGGAATGGAACACCATTCGCTCTCTTCTATGAATCCATAAAAAAAAATCTTTTAAAAAAAAAAAAAAAAGAAAGAAAAAAAACCACTAAGGTTGCACCAATTGCGTTCTTTGACCAAAGTGGATCTAAGAAAAGCCTTGTCCAGAGTGTGGAGACAGCTAGACTGTTCTAGGCAAGGGTCCTCCAAACGGGTTCATTAAGTAATCCTACCCTTACCTGGGGGCTGATCTATCCACTGAGGTTTCATAAGATCGAATTGGAAATCTATGTGAATTCTTCAAAAAAAAAAAAATTTCTAAGAAAAAAAAGAAAAAAAAAACTTCTGTCATTTTTGGATTCATATTTTGAGAAATCCTGGTTCCTTCCTTTTCGGACTTCGAGATCGCAGAAATGTTGAACTCATTTTCGGATTGGAATACCATTTGCTCTCTTCTATAAAGTCCAATCTTGACACTTTAAAAAAAAACTTCCGTCACTTTTGGATTCACATTTGAGAAATCCTGGTTCCTTCCTTTTCGGACTTTCGAGCTCGCAGAAATGTTGAGCTCATTTTCGGATTGGAATACCATTTGCTCTCTCCTATGAATCCAATCTTGACCTTTCAAAAATCCCATCTCGTGTCCTTTCCAAGGATGCGATTTGCAACATTTGTGCCTAGCGGTGCTAGTACGCCCTTTCGGGTCTACTGTATTCGCAACCGACACATTTGTATCTCAACCTTATATCATTTTACCTTGAGTGAGCTTTGCTTCTCGGTAATTTGAATTAAGGTTCACAATTTCTCCTAGCAGTCACTGGGACGCTCATTCTGAGCTGACCCTACCTGCGTTTAGAACAATTGTGCCCTCTATGGCTTTTCTGCCTTCCTCATGTTGCTTGGGCTGGGCCATGTCCCCTCGGGCGACTTGAAGAGGCGAAACCATAGTATTTTCCATTTATGATCACTATATTCTTGTGATTACTAATGGATATGGTCTTGTTTCAGAAGTTTTCAAAAACTAACAATGGCAGCTTCATTAACCATCACCTTTGATGAGAACAAGTACCAGCTCATGCTCCAAGACAAACAAACCAAGCGCACTTACAAGCGCCCTGTCAGCTGCCGAAGCGTCATTTCCCTCGGCAACTCAGAAGACACCGGGTCAAACTCTACTCCCCGGACCATTGTCTTCGGGTCATTGGGACCATTCCCACTACCCGCAGAAGAAACCACACCTGCCAAGAAGCAGAGAACCGCCCCTCAACGTATCACTACAGTGATACCAAGGGCGATCATCAAGAAGCCTGAGGCCCGTAGCGCTCCTGCAAAGCCTCAACCAGCAAGAAACCAGGTCTGCTCAAAGACTTGGTCTCCAAGGCCTTCACCCAAACAGCGAAGGTCACAAACATCAGCAAAGCCAGCATACCTTTCCCCTCTCAAGGAGAACCGGTTCTACCCTCTTGCTTACATGAAAGAGGAGAAGCCTACCCTCCGCCAAACAAAACCAACTCAGCACGAGCCGGCTTGCTCATACAAGCCCAAAATCAAATCGTGCATCGTAAGGCCTCCGCAAGAACCTGCCAAGGCCTGCACACCTGCGAATCGACCCTTCCTCTCAACAGGAGCCGAACTCGCAAAATTCAAAGCTTCGGTGTGACAGGCAAAGGACCGCGTCCAGATCCTGTCCCTGCCCGTCTTCAAAGAAGACAAGCTTGGCTGCTGCGCACCAGGGACTACGTCCTTCATTGCCAGAGCACAGCCAGAGCTAACCGAAGCTCAAATCGCTCGTCGTATGCGTCGCCGCACGGCATATCGACAAAAGAGACTAGAGAAGCAAAGAACCCAGGATTCTGCACTTCAGGTCTCCCAAAAATGGGTAGAAAAAGAAAGACCCGACCAAGTTGTTGCTGTTAATATGGTTGGCAAAACCAGAAAACGCCAGAAGTCAGCAACTAAAATCCATGTCAGACGACCGGTGACTCGTAGCGTCTCCCGGACACGAAGACATAAAGAAAACTCTCCCGCTCCTTCAAGCCAAGGATATCAGAGTGACCACTCTTCGAGCTCTTCATCTAAAAGAATGAGCTCCAGCTCAGTCACCAAGACTGTATCCTCTTTCGACTCTCGAAGAATGAACGTCTTGGTCACAAATGCTGAGCAACCTCCGCCGCATGATGACGTAACCGCACGCATCTAGCAGCTGGAGCAAGGGCAGCAAAGGATAGAGACTCTAATAGAGAACCTAATTCTCAATCTTCAGCGTCCACAAAACAATGAAGCTCCTCCAAGCCATCAAGGCAACGAGGAAAATGCGGAAAACAGTGAGTCACGCGCCCTTACCAAAAAGGACGTTGACGATATCCTCGCCAAAGCAAAAGAAGAGGATACACTAAAGGAGCATGGGATCAAGCCACCATATCCCTTGTGGATGGACTCGGTCCCGTTCCCTACAAAATTCAAGCAACCTACTCTCCAAACATATACGGGGAAAGGTTCAGCCAGACAACACGTCATCCATTTCAAGATCCTGACGGGAGCTATTGCGGATCAAGATGCCCTCAAAATCCGCCTATTTGCAAGTACCCTAAAAGGTACGGCCTTTGATTGGTACTCCACTCTGCCTGAGGACTCCATTCAAAATTGGGCCATGTTGGAGACACGCTTCCTAACCCACTTCAAAGGTGAGGATCATCCTGTTACTATGGGTCAGCTCTGCAGCCTAAAACAGGGATAGAATGAGTCAACATATGACTTCATTCACAAGTGGAAGGCAATGGCATACAAATGCTCCGATGTACTGCCACAAGCGTCACTGGTCGACATCTGCCGAAACAACATGAGAGCAAGAATCCGCTCCATGATCATCGGCAACAAATCAAAGAACCTGGGAGAACTCCTGGAAGCAGCCATGGAAGCTGAAACGGTGATCAAAGACCTAAACAGTCAGAAGTCATCAAAGAAAGAGCCGACTGCCATTGCAACCTCAAAACCAAAGAAAAAGGAGGTTCTCACTTTGCAAACCAAGTCAGCTCCTCAGCCGCCAAAGAAAGCTGAAAACAAAGCTGCAGGTAAAAAGCCTGAACTCTCTGATGCCTTCAAAGAACGAGTAGAGAAGAAATACCCGTTCGATGAAGATGTTGAAGAAATTTTTGGGGCACTTCTCGCAAACGATAAACTCACCTTGCCTGACCCCAAAAGACCAGGAGATGTTGGCAAAACCAACGATCCTCGGTACTGTCCATACCATCAGATGGTCTCGCATCCTCTCAATCAATGCTTTGTTGTGAGAGAGAAGATAAATGAGATGTGGAAAAAACGGAGTCATTACCTTCGACAAGAACTATGGGCCTGCCTCCGTCAACATGGTGTCGTATGGACAAAAACAAAAATCACCAAAAGAGAAGATCACTACTTCCTTCAAAGTGATAAAGATGACCCAGACGTCCCAAGAGTTGGTTCCATATCCAACATCAGACGGACAACCCATACGGGTACACCCCGATATCCTAGAAGATGAAGATTGGGAGGTCGTCAAAACAAAGCCCACCGCTCAACAGCAAAGGCAAGCCAGGAGACAACTCCGCAGGCTCAAACAGCAGGAGAAAACTCCGAAAAAGCAAGAAGTCGCTGAAAAGGCAAAAACCTCCTTTACCGCTTCACTGGGGGCAATAGAAGAGTCCTCTCCTAAGGCTTCAAAGGCGGCAAGAAAATTCACTCTTGGTGATTTCATGCCACCACACCTCAAAGATGAAACTACGCAGGGGGCATCATACTCTTGCAACTCAGTGGTCGGATTCTCCATGGATGGATATGAGTCCAGTGACACCGCTAGTGACATCGATGAGAGGGAGGAATCCCTCGAAACAGGAGAATATCTCTCCGACGAGGAATGGATCCCTGAATCTCATCTTATGCCAGTAATCTGGTATAACCCATTACAGCCGCAAGGATCCTGGTCTGATGATGAAGAAGACCAAGAGGCTGTCCAAGAAAATACTCTAGTGGAACCCAACCATGTTGAACCACAAGGAGCAGACGAAGAAGAAGATTTGGCTCCCGTGCCTAATCTCGATGAATACGCAAGGATCTTGCAGCACCTTGCTATAGAGCAAGAACAAGGTCGCATCAATCAGCTTCGTCACAACCCAGCACCGGAAGTTCCTGAAAATTTACAGGAATCTCCCCCGGTAACCCCGAAAAACGAAGAAAGCTGTTGGATTGATGATCCTCTTACATCTGAGGACGAATCTGATTCCCAACAGTTCATCTTGGAGGCATCTTCCGTCAAAGTTACTTGCAATGCAATAACTCAGGATGATAATTCCTCACCTTCTCAGGCTTCGTCTCCTGAAACAGTGACATCGGAACTCAAACCTCTTCCGACTGATCACCTTGAAGAAATTCCAGCCGGCGAAATCTTCTTCAGAGAAAATTCGGTTAATTGGTCCCAAATGCCCGATCTCATCGATGATGTCTGGACCGACAAAATCTTCGATAAAGAAGGAAAGTTGCTGGATGCTGTTCAGGACTTGTTCCCGGAAAATGCTCCATGCAACACAATTACTGAAGATGGCAATGCTGACACAGAGACATCTTCAGCAAATGAGAAGGAACAACCCCTCGATCTCGAGGGTGATCTTCTAAACAAAGACCCTTCTCCAGAAGCTCTTGAAGTTGGTAGAGGTACCCGTTCTGGCCGGGATTACCACAAAAACTACAACCAACCTTCTACTTCTTATGTAAATCCTTCGGGAAAACAAGCTGTAAACGCCCCTAGTGGCAAGAATAATGAAAATGCAGGCCCCAAGGAGGCTTTCAAGTACGACTTGATTCAGCACTTCAAACACATACCTGCACGTCTGCACATCCTAGACTTATTACGAATGTCACCACAGACTTGTGATAGTCTCATTTCAGAACTACAAATGCTGGATGCGGATGTCGACAAACATGCCCCACAAGTCCTACAAATTGAAATGGACCATAGGGTCAAAAAGTCAAAGACTCCCTCAAAAGGAGAAAAGAAGAAAACTGAGGGATCCTGCATCGAATGCCTCTCGGTTCAAAAAGCAGCAAGTGCAAACATCGCCTTCACCAAGGAAGACCTCCTGCTAGGCGAGACAAAGCACAACCGACCCCTGTACTTCACTGGGTACATCAAAGAGGTACCACTACGCAGAATCCAGATCGATCCAGGTTCTGCACTCAACCTCATCTCCACTTCGGCACTCGAAGAACTGGGCATTCCGCCTAGCAAGCTGAGCCACACGTCTGTGTCCATCTTTGGATATGATGGCAGCGCTCAAAGGCCGATCGGCAAAATCAGGCTCAAGTTGCAAATCGGTGATCTTATCTCCGAGGTCACTGTCTATGCAATAAAGACCCCTTCATGCTTAACATCCTTCTCGGACGCCCCTGGATACACGAGAATGGTGTTGTCCCTTCGACTTTACATCAGTGCATCAAGTTCGTTGGCAATGACGGCTTGATACATCGAGTGTTTGCAGACAAAAAGCCCTTCAAAGGCAAAGAAGTCTATTTCGCAGATGCTCAGATGTACAAAGATGAAAAAGAAGAAAGGGAGGAAGAAACAGCACCCTTTGCCGAAAGTCTCCAGAAAGACAAAGGCAAGGCTCCTCAGCAATCACCAGAAGAAAGTAAACCCTCTATCAAAACCGAAGAGAATAATCAATCTCCCTTCATGGTCTCCCTCAAGTCTTCAAAGCCTCTGGTGATCACCACCAAAGCAAAGAAGACAAAACAAAAGGCTGGGGCCAAGTTTGCTGTCTCCTTCGTGTCTATCTTGCAAGACATGAATTCGGACTCAGAGCCAGAAGACGATACATTGTCAAGCCGAGCTGATGATCAACAAGTTCAGCCCGCTCTCACTCCGATGGAGACAACCGTTGACATAGAAGATCCGGCATCTGCTTCCTTCGTTGTTCCAGCAACATCAGCAGAAGAAAAGCCAATCTTCTTCCATAAATCGGGAGTTTCTTCATCAAATTCTTCGCTTGAACCTTTCCAAAATGAAGGTATGCCTCAACTATCCCTGTATAGTCCAATGGCGCAAGCTATCATGAAGAAAATAGGCTACGACGCTCAGAACCCAATCGGTTTGGGAGATGGTCGTGGTATTATCACGCCATTGGAACCAACCCTGACCAAAAGTCAACTGGAAAGTTGGAAACCCCACCGCCACATAGAAAAGTCTTCATATGGGATGGGGTATGATCCTGACGCCTCCTTGAGACAGTTGACACAAAGGCCGCAAAGTCATCCTGTCGACCAAGCCTCAACATCTCATATTAATGAAGACATTGATCTCCCTGGATATTTCTTTGAAGAGTTGACCATCAAGGATCCAGGAAGTTTATCCAATTGGTATGATTCCTCTGATGATGAAGAAGAATTGTTAGATAATACAGATACACGGTTCTCTGACCCAGAAGAACCACTGTCTCCAAAGGAAGTGCCTTACTTCGACCTAGTTTCAACAGGTGATTGGGACCACCTCATAGCAAATCTTGAGAAAAGTACCAATCAAGAAGACCCATGGACAAAAGCAGAGCCATGGTCTGTAGATACCTTTGGAACTCCAGAAGGCTTTGTTGGGTTGGAAGCCTCCGAAAATATTGTGGAGGAACCACCTTCAAACCTTCCAACTGAAGATTCTGTTCAAAAGATAGACTTGGGAACACCTGATAACCCACGTCCTGTATTCATAAGCAAGAATATAAAGGATGATGAGTTACCCGAGTATATCGCGTTTCTTCATGAGTTCGTTGATTGTTTTGCATGGTCTTACGCTGAGATGCCTGGCTTAGACCCCAAAATAGCAGTCCACAAACTCAATCTTCAAAAAAATATCAAGCCTGTCAAACAAGGCCAAAGAAGGTTCCGTCCTGATGTGATGGACAAAATTGAACAAGAAGTTCAAAAACTCAAAAGCGTTGGCTTCATCCGTGAGGAACAACATCCTGAATGGTTGGCCAACATCGTCCCCGTGATAAAGAAAAACGGGCAAATCAGGGTCTGCATTGATTACAGAGACCTAAACAATGCATGCCCAAAAGATGAATTCCCGCTCCCTATACTGGAGGTGATGATCGACAACACCTGTGGGTTCGAGCGAATGACATTCATGGATGGCTTCTCTGGCTACAATCAGATAAAGATGCATCATGAAGATGAAAAACACACAGCATTTCGAACCCCGTTCGGCGTGTATTGCTACACTGTCATGCCATTCGGTCTGAAGAATGCCGGCGCTACATATCAGAGGGCTATGATGAAGATCTTCCAAGATATGCAGCACAAGACGGTCGAATGTTATGTCGACGACCACGCCGTCAAAATCAAAAGAAAAGAAGACCATCTCAAAGATCTTTGAGAAGTCTTCTTCCGACTTCGCAAACACAAACTGCGAATGAATCCCCTCAAATGCTTCTTCGGCATTTCATCGGGTAAGTTTCTCGGATTCATAGTACGGAAAGCTGGCATAGAGCTTGAACCCGTCAAAGTCAAGGCTATCCTAGAAATGCCATCTCCAAGAACCCTAAGACAATTAAAAGGGCTCCAAGGAAGATTGGCATACATTCGACGGTTCATCTCCAACCTATCAGGGAAGTGCCGTCCATTCTCTCGGTTAATGAAAAAAGGTGTCGATTTTGTCTGGGATGCTGAATGTGAAGCCGCGTTCCAGGACATCAAATCATACCTGACTAAACCTCCAGTGTTGGCTGCCCCCACAACTGGAAAACCATTCCTCTTGTACACAAGAGCCCTTGACTGTTCTTTAGGCGCTCTACTCGCACAAAAGAATGGCGAGGGAAAAGAAGCTGCTCTATATTACCTTAGCCGCATGTTGATAGGTGCAGAGCATCGCTACTCTCCAGTCGAAAAAGAATGCTTGGCAGTGATGTTCGCCGTACAAAAACTGCGTCACTACCTGCTATCCAACACAGTGTACCTAATTTCGAGGATCAACCACCTAAAGGTCCTTGTCACGAAAGCAGGTTCTCTTAATGCCCGACTGGCAAAATGGTCCATCCTCCTGTCACAATTTGACATTAGGTATGTACCACAAAAAGCAATCAAAGGCCAAGCTCTAGCGGATTTCCTCGCCGAGCATCCATTGCCTAAAGATTCTCCACTCAGGGACGACCTCCCAGACGAACCGGTCTACAGTGTGGAGACTTCCTTATCAAATGCTTCCTGGCACATGTACTTCGATGGCGCAACCAGGACAAATGAAAAGGGAAATCAAATATCGGGAATTGGCATTCTCTTTGTTAGTCCCGACAAATACATGATTCCACACGCATTCTCGCTACTGGAACTATGTTCAAACAATGCAGCTGAGTACCAAGCCCTCATCGTAGGATTGGAGCTCGCCCTTGAATCCTGCATTACTACACTGGAAGCTTTTGGAGACTCTCAACTGATCGTCAACCAGATGAATCAGAAATTTGAAGTCAGGAAGCCCGATCTGTTGCCTTACTATAACAAGGCACAATCGCTTCGACAAAAGTTCAACATCTGTCACATCACCCACATCCTCAGAGGTGAAAACATTAGTGCAGATGCCCTGGCTGGACTTGCTGCATCTATGGCAATCCAAGAAGAGGAAATCATGCAAATTACAGTGTGTCAAAAAAGGATTCTCCCTCCTCTCAACACACATCAAGCAGTTGCTGAATGCCATCAAGTGGTTGGAAGTCGGATCTCCGTCCTTAAACCTCTGATCGGCGACTGGAGGGATCCGTTCATTGATTACATAATGTTCGGAATCCTACCTGAAGATCCAAAAGAACGGGTAAGCATCCAAAGGCGAGCCCCAAACTTTCATTTGGATATTCCTTCAAAAATGCTGTATAGAAAATCCTATAATGGAATACTTCTACGCTGCTTGTCACAACAAGAGGCTGAGGAAACACTCAAAGAAGTACATGCTGGTCTTTGTGGAGCCCATCAGGCTGGGCCTAAGCTCTACGATCAGATAAAAAGGTTAGGTTATTATTGGCCTACCATGGTGGCTGATGCAATGCAATTTGCTAAGCGCTGCCAACAATGCCAAGTTCATGGAGATTATGTCCACATGCCTCCGGAATGGCTGCATCCTACAGCAATCTCATGGCCTTTTGAAGCCTGGGGTATGGACATCATAGGTCCTATCTCCCCTCCATCGAGCAAAGGTCATCGCTTCATCTTCGCCGCTACGGATTATTTCTCCAAGTGGTCAGAAGCATTTGCGCTTAGTGAAATGAAGACCTCATCAGTCCTTCAGTTCTTGCTCACCAACATCATTTGTCGCTTCGGCATACCTAAAAGATTCGTCCATGATAACGGACCACAGTTCCGCGATCACCAATTCTACAAGTTCTGCGATAAATACAAAATCCAAAGTTGTCCTTCAACTCCGTACAATCCGGCGGCGAATGGGCTAACAGAGGCCTTCAACAAGACGCTCTGCAAAATCCTCAAGAAAATGGTCTCTAGTCACAAAAGAGATTGGGGCGACAAACTGCCTGAAGCTTTGTGGGCCTATCGAACCACAGTTCGAGGACCAACCCATAGCACACCATTCTCCTTGGTCTATGGATGCGAAGCTGTTGTCCCTTTGGAAGTTCAAATTCCTTCCTTAAGGGTATCGCTACAAAATGACATGACGCAAGAAAGTAATGTCAAATTAAGACTCCAAGAGCTGGATAACCTCGATGAGAGACGGCTCGAAGCTCTACAAAGCATTGAACTCTACCAAGCACGCATGGCAGGAGCTTTTGACAAAAAGGTCAGGCAACGCGCCTACAAAAAGGGAGACTTGGTTCTTACAGTAAAAAGACCAATGGTTTTTGCCAACAAATCCAAAGGCAAATTTGAACCAAAATGGGAGGGACCTTTCGTCATCGACAAAGTCTTCTCCAACGGCGCATACGCTCTTCTAAATATGGAAGGTGACAGATGTATGCTGCCCATCAATGGAAAGTTCTTGAAGCGGTACTACCCTTGAAGGCTTCTTCCATCGGGTCAGAGCGACGCCTGCACGGCCAAAGCCTATTCCTAGGTATCTGCTCGTCAAACCCACTCCTTTTGAAATTTTCATCCTCTTGTTGAAATTTCTAAAAAAAAAAAAAAACCCTCAAAACAATGTTTCTTTCATCGTTTCATTGTTCAAAAAAAAAAAAAAAAGCAAATCCAAAAATCCAAGTTTAGGAGCTTCTTCCCAAACTTAACCAAAATTTTCGATCCTTGAAACCAAAATTCACGGTTTGAAACAAAATCAGGACCTAGGGATTTCAGCCCTAGTCCATCCCGACTTTTACCACCAAAATGGTTTTGAGTCAAAATTTACGACCCTCGTGTCTTTAAACAAAAAAAAAAAATGGTTTTTCAAAAACCGCAGGGAAGCGACGTTCAGTCGATACTTGCAAAACCCAAAATCGGAAGGATGCGAACCCCATTCGATACTTCCAAAACCTCAAAATTTCAAAAATCGTGGAGACGCAACGTTCCAGTTGATATCCACAACTCAAATTTTAAAACAAACAAAAAAAAAAACAAAGGTTCGAAAAAACCTTAAACTTCAAAAATCGTGGGGAAGCGACATTCCATCGATACCCACAAAACAAAATTTTTTGAAGACAAAAGCAAGGAAGCGACATCCCATCGATACTTGCACCCAAATCCGCGAGAAGGCGACATTCCATCGATACTCCAACCGAATGAGCAAGGAAGCGACATTCCATCGATACTTGCAATACCATTCAGCAGGGAGGCGACTTTTAGTCGATACTTGCATTTTTGAAAACCAAAAACCTGGCTTTCACGCCAAAAAACCCGGCTTCCATGCCAAAAATTCGGCTTTCACGCCAAAAAAAAAAACCAAAAACCTGGCTTTCACGCCAAAAACTCGACTTTTATGCCAAAAATCAAAATTCGGCTTCCATGCCAACAAAACAAAATTCGGTTTTCAAAAAAAAAAAATCCGGCTTTCATGCCACTCCAAAAAAATCGGCCTTCATGCCACCTCAAAATCTGGCTTTCATGCCAAAAACAAAAAATCTGGCTTCCATGCCAAAAATAAATTTCGGCTTTCATGCCAAAAACAAAATCTGGTTCTTACACCAAAAACAAAACCGGCTCTCATGCCGCAAACCAAATCTTGGCTCTCATGCCACAAAATCTTTGGCTCCCACGCCAAAAACTCGGCTTTCATGCCATTTTAAAAAAAAAAAAAAAACCGGCTTTTACGCCAACCAAAACAAAAACCCGGCTTGCATGCCAACAAAACAAACTGGTTTTCAAAACAAACCGGCTATAGATGCCATCCAAATCCGGCTATAGATGCCACCTGAAATTTGGCTTTCATGCCGTAAACAAAATCTGGCTCCCATGCCAAAACATGTCTCAAAAACTGGCTCTCATGCCTAAAACAACCCTTTTGACAAAAGATTTTCACAAAATGGCAACCTTTTGATCAAAATTTTCAAACAAACATTCTCATCCAACCTTTGCTTATTTTCATCAAAAGAATTTAAGTAAAAGGTACACAAAGTACCAAAAATGTTTTACATAGAGGTACAAAAAAAAAGAGTTTGTTATAAATCAAGAGCTCAGTCTAGCATGGTCTTCAACCAAAGATCCAGCTCCTCAAGCAGACTCTTGGCCTTAGCTTTTAAAGCTTCCAGACCGCGCTTCTTCAAGATCTTTCCATAAAACATGGCAGAACGCCACGACCCATCTTCGGCACGAGGAAGCTTTTCCCAGAGAATTTGCCACTGCTCATACTCCTGAGTCTTCCTCCAGAGATGGCTGTCAGTTTCCTCAACCTGGCGAATCAAAGCTCCCTCTTTGGCACGAGCTTCAACGACGGCAGTCCACTTGGCAGCAGCCTGTTCTTCCAACAGTTCAAGGCGCTGTCTAGTCTCTTTGACCTCCCTATCAAGACGGTGCAGGTCCTGAGTCAGCTCAAGGATCGCTAACTCAGTAACGTTCCTCTCCCGAACGTATTGCTTCTGAGTCCGCGCGATCTCGTTCATTTTAGATTTAACCTCGCCGCAAGGCTTTAAGAACATCTCTCTGAAGAAGTCATCATTTGGGAAATACTTGGTCTCATTCCACTTGTTACCCAGCGCGATGACATCATCAACAAAGGTCTTAGCACTTGTAATGTCCAGGCCAACCTCTGCACTATCAGCAAGGATGTCTTGCACGTGCTTGACCATGCCAAAGCCAGCCTCCAAGTGGCCAGAAGAAAGAGTCTCAACCCATGAGCTCAGCACACTCTTCAACACCTTCTTTGCATATTGAAGGGATGGTCCGGATGGAGATTCACCACGCTCTGTTGGCTGACTGCCCATGTCAGGCTGTGGTGGAGAAGAAATCAAAAGGCCCTTTCCAATCGGAGCCACTGAAGAAGCAATATCACCACAAAGTCCTGCCTCTGCCGTGACGGGACTGGTAAAAGAAGCCCCTACTTCTGGATCGGCTGCTGGTATCTCCTGCTCTGGCCCTGAGGAAGACGAAGGAACTTCTCCTGTTGCTTCACAACCTGCTGGCAGAAACACAAGAAAAGGTATGAATATGATCTTGTCAAAAAAAAAATCATCCTCAAACCAGGTGGAGATTCTGGGTCCTCCCCAGAGTCCCTCAACTCTTCTTCAGATGCCGCAACTAGATCCATCACCGCCTCATCAGCAGGAACCTCGGGCATCACCAAGTTTTCATCTTCTGCAAAAGAAAGAAAACAACAAATCAAAAAAAAATCCCTCATAAAAGGAAAGAAGCGGAAATAGAGAAGAAGGAGAATCATACCAACATCGGCGGTCTCTTCTTCACGACTCCTCTTCTCTGGAGGCTCATCAGCATCTCCTGACACCTCCTCAACGATGGTAGAATGGACTTCCAGATCAAGAGAGTCTTCGTGGCGTCTCTCAGTGCGACGCTGTCCTCTCCTCCTCTTTTTTCTACGAGCCGGTTTACTTGAAGTACCTGCCTCACTGTCAAAGTCAGGACTTCCACTTGGCTCCTCACTGGACGACCCGCTCCTACCAGTGGACCCCATGGAAGCCTTCATTCGCTCTGCTTGCATCCAAGTGTCGATCTCGGCTTCCTCCTCCTCGAGCTGTCTCAAGACCTCAGCAGGTATCTCTTGTGCAGCTCCGGATCTAATGACATCCTGTTCCTCGAGAAAGCCTATCCTATGCTTCTCTCCAGAAAGGAAGAACAAAACTTCCCCTCGACGGACGCCATCTGATCTACCAAGACCCTTCCCAGGAGATTGCTTGACATTCAGCTTCTTCTTGGAAAGCCCTCGGTACACAGCAAAGCTCTCCACGAACCACTTCGTGAAGCCAGCAGTCCGAAAAATGGGCAACTCAGGATAAGAAATCATGGCAGTAGTGTCCTCCGCACTATAGAAAGCCCATGCATTTCTCCCGTCCTGCAAACCTCCAAAACGCTTCACCATGCTCGAAGGCGCTCCAACAACGCCTTGAGAGAAGCCTAACTGCAACGCAAAACGCGAAGGGACATACGGCTGGATGTCAACAAAAAGATGTCTGCGGTACACCATCTTGCCAACACGTATGTTTAAAAGCCACCTCTTCTCTGCGTTGGTCAAAGAATAGTGCCTTCCCGATCCTGCCCTGGTGGAATCACGGGAGACACCAAAATCAAAAGCCTTCTTCCGTAAATCTGGAGAAAGCTTTACTGAAGATTGCCTAATCTCGACATCCCTGAATCGTCGGACTCAAGCGGGCAGACAAAAGTGAATCGGAAACGGCTTTTCCCCTAGCCAACCGAATCATAAAGGGGTCATCATCCTGAGCAGCGCCCAAACTGTGGAAGCCGGGACAGTGGTACACATACCACGAATAAAAAATATGGGCTGAAAAATACCCTATTCATAGGAAGCCCAAGCCGAACCAGAAAAGCAGCAGCCTGCAGTTCGGTGCACAAATAGGAGTAAAGAGCAGGCACCAAAGCCAACTGCTCTCCGCACGCCATCTGACAAGCCGGAAATATACAATGCGGCCTGATGTGTGTTCCATCTCCTCCAGCAAAAACAGCCTCACCCAGCCAATAAGTGAGGTATGCAGCAACATCTCTCCGCAGCGCAATGTCGGAGCAAACGGCGTCTGTACTTGTGAGAAAGTTCTTTAAATTCTCTCGCATGGCAGAAATCTTTTTCCCCGGATTCTTAGTCTTGGCTTCCTGGGTCATACTCTCAGAAGATTCTTCGTCGCCAAAAAAGTTTGGAGACAAAGAGCTGAAAGTCCTCCAACTGCTACACCGGACTTTCAAGCCCTCCTTCTCCCTCAAAAAATCGTAGAAGGCGACGAGCTGAAAGTACAAAAGCCTGAACTCCTCAGACTGCTCCTCAAGGACGCTGTCGATTGGCATAAATTCCTCATAGAGTTTGCCGAGGATGGGCAACCCGGTAATGGCACTCAGCTCCTTCAAAGAAAAACCAATCTCACCATTCGTAACAATGAAGGTGTTGGTTTGTGGAAGGAAGGACTCCGGCATGGCCATAAAAGCCTCATCGGAGAAAACTACGGTTTGCCTAAAAGCGCGAACCGCATCAAAAATCTCGGCCTCCTTCAGAATGGCACCGCCGATCTGCAGGATGTGATCAGTCCACGACTCCCAACCTGAGTCAACACTGAAACGGCCACGAAGTCGAAAAGGCTTCACCCAATTGCTGCCATCGCCCCTGAAAATGCCAAGGCCCACCGGTCTCAAATCAACCGATGGATGATCAGATCCTTGGTAGCCGCTGGCCGGCATCAACATGTCCAGACGGACAGGCGACTTCTCTGCATAACCAGAAGGACCGCCAACAAAAACCCCGGTCTTGACCACATTGGTCCTCTTCACCCAGCTTGGAGGATCTTCTCTCTTAGAGCATGTGGGAGAAAGACTCATGATCGAAATAGTACGATCAAAAGGCGACCGGGTAGAAATGGTTCTCTCCTCACCATCGGCTGTGTAAGAGAACTGAAAGCATCTCCTTTGATATGACGAGTCATCAGGAGCTGCATCACCAAAGAAAAAGGTAGGCTTGGGCACAATGCTCTGATCGTCCATGACCCAAGGACGATTGCTTGCCATAATCTTGTAAAACTCCTCATCCTTGAGAGCGATCAGTCGCTGTCTCATCCCATCTCGGTTGAGCGAGTCACACTCTTCCAAGTTTCTCTCCACATACTGGACCTTCTCCCAGGCCTGCTGTACAGCCGCATTGGAAGATCTGGCAGATCGACGAGGTGCATCGGTAACGGGCTTCTTACCCTTGTTCGTTCTGGAGGAACTACCTGCAAAGATTAAAAAAAAAAAAAAATCAATCAACAGAATGACAGAATTTTGCTAAAAAAAAAAAAAAAATCCTAGCGAAATTTTGGCATGACTCCGGGGCAATTCCGAAGAAAAGGGAATCACCCCGAAAAGAAAGGAAGCCTGAATATGAGCTCAACATCGCTGCGAGCTCATGATCAATGAAGGATTCTCAAAGAAGACTCGAACTCAAATATTGCTGCGAGATCAAGACAGTCTTCTCAAATTTCCGCAAGAATCGGAAAAGAGCTCAACATTGCTGCGAGCTTCAAATCCCAAAACTTGCAAAAAGCTCCTCGAAACCCCCGCAAGACTAAAGAAAGAGCTCAACATTGCTGCGAGCTTCAAATCTCAAGACTTGCAAAAGATCTCCAGGTGTGCATCATCATCATGCTCCCAATCCAATTTACAAAAATCATGCATAAAAGAAAATCATCATGCACTAGATGCTAGGGAAACCTTGACAAAATTTGACCAATTACAACCCAATTTGGTCAAAATCAAACTTTGTCTAAGTCAAAATTAATGTTGGCTTAGCATAGAAATTCTAGCCTTCTATCTTGATGCAAAAAAAAAAAAAAAAAAAAAAATGCATAAACCTCTTGAATTGCATGAAACCTCATTATCATGATGATGCAAAAAGGGGAGCAAGGAAAGTTTTTTTTTTATATACAAAAAAAAAAAAAAAAAAAAAAATTATGGGCTGGCCCACAAGCCGTGGCCCATGGGCCACATGGCCGTACGGCCCAAGCTGTACGGACATGTCCGTACAGCAGCAAAAAAAAAAAGAGAGAGAGAAAAAAAAAAAAAGAAGAAAGAAAAAAAAAAGAAAAGGGCGTGGAAAAAAAAAAAAAAAAAAAAGGAAAAAAAAGAACACGTGCAAAAAAAAAAAAAAAAAAAAGAGAAAAAAAAAATGATGAAACTTTCTTTACATGGAATTTCTTGTAAAAAGAAATAAAAAACTTACTTGAAGCCATGGATGGAGAAGAAAGGAGAACTTGAAGACTCTTGAAGGAGGATTCTTGATCTTAGAGCAACTCTTGAAGACTTTTGCAAAAAGAAAGCAATAGGAGCAAGAGATCCCACCTCAATTGCTTTTATAGAAGAGAGCAAAACAAAAGAGGAAACAAGAGAAAAGCAAGGAGGTAAGGGCTAAAAATTAGCAACCTTCCCAAGTAAATTTGCATTCCCAAAAGAAAAGGAAACTTGGGATATTCTCTCCCAAAACAAAGATTCTTTGAGAAATTCTCTCCCAAAATCAAGGAAACTTGAGAAAATCTCTCAAAGTAAGGATATTTTTAGATATTCTCCACCCAAAGGAGATATCTTTAGATATTCTTTACAAAGTGACACCATATGAGATCTAAGCCATCCTTCAAAGCTTAAGGTCCCATGGGTTAGCCCATATGAGCCAGGTTTGACCACCTAGGCACTAAAAGTGGCTTTTAGTCAAAATTTCTCTTACCAAGAGCATACAAAAATGATCCCATGCCTCTTTTGAGTTGATTGGACCATACCATATAAAAATCCAAGCTTCATGAGTTTCCAAAACTCCAAACCATCCCACCTCATGAACCAAATTAAGCCAAAATCTTGAAATTGACATTCCACAAAAGCCCAAACCACTCCAATGGACCCAAAATTGTCCCAAAGAGTGAACCAAAAAAAAAAAACAAACCATGGTCCCCTAACTCGCCACATACAGCTTGTTGGGGCACAAGACCAAAACCAAAAATCAAAACCCGACCCCCTAACTTGCCACATACAGCCTGTTAGGTCACAAGGTCAAAACCAAAACCAAAAACCTGACCCCCTAACCTGCCACATACAGCTTGTTAGGTCACAAGGTCAAAATCAAAACCAAAAAACCAAAACCAAATCCAAATCCAAATGTCATTCTCAAAATCTTGCCTTAAGATGGTACGTGATCCCTCTCACTACCATAAAATCCCCTGGAAGCTCAAAAGGCTACTCCATATAAAAAAAAAAAAAATGCTCAAAGACTCTTGGTCAAGTCAGAAGTTCTTCTTCAAGATTCTCTTCGAGGCACATCGACAGCAAAAGCTATATCATCGCTGTACCTCGAGGGGGCATTTGTTGACACCAAAAATGTCACTTTGCCTCTTCACACCAAAAGCTACACGGAGCCGCATCCTACCAAAAATAGGCAGGCGCTACTTCAAGCATCAGATCTTGTTAGAATCAAACAAAAACTGCAAGGTCACTCAAAATAACCAAAAGAGAGGTACACATGAAGTTTCGGGCCATTTCGATATCATTTGGCCTAGCTTCACTTCTCCAACAGCTAAGCAGCAGCTCCCGGCAACGGAGCACCCCGGGGCCATGGCACCCAATTCGGAGCTTGTGGATCATCTCAAAATGACTCCATTAGGCTCCCCATCAAATTTCAGGTCAATCGGACATCGTTTGACCGAAAGTCAAAGCTCGGCATTTCCCTCGCGGTGAAATAAAGGCGAGCATTTGCATGACTCCAAACGGCTTCAAAACTCAAGCGAAAGCCTATGGTTGGTCTTAACTACTGATGAGGGAGTCGCACATCGAATTTCAGGTCAATCGGACATCGTTTGACCGAAAGTCAAAGCTCAGCATTTCCCTCGCGGTGAAATCAAAGGCAAGCATTTTCATGACCCAAAATGGCTTCAAAACTTAAACAAAAGCCCATGGTTGGTCTTATTTAATGCTCAAGAAGCTTCACCTCAAATTTCAGGTCATTCCGACATCGTTTGATACTGTTTCAGCTACTGGCGGAAAATCAGCAGTTCTGCGTTCGGCTTTTCCCGGAAAATCAGAAACTTTGCAAACCAATTTGCAAGGATTCTCATCAGGTTTTTCAGAGGGAAATCAAGCCAAATAATGTGGACAAATTTCAGAGAAAACAAGCAAAAAAAACGGAAGCGAAAAACGACGAGAAACGGCCAAAAACGGGCCCCGGGAAGGGATTTTCCCCCCAGGGTCGCAGACCCCTGCGACCCTGGGAGGTCCGGGGCGCCGATTTCGCCCCGGGACCCCCCGTTTCGTCCGTTTTCGCGAGACGAGTTGTTTTGTCCCTGTGATTTTTCCAGATTCAGACTTTTGAGGCTCCAAATTCACTGATATTCATCAAGATCACAGGACTCCTTTCCAGAACTTCAAAAACTTCATTGATCGCCAGCCGAACAACCAAAAAAGTGCACTTTCTGCCCACCCGATCGTGAAATCAACTGGACAGATGCTGCCGGCCCGCTGGTATCAACCAATGTCTGCAACTACATTATCATTTGATGTTGATTTACATAAGGATCCATCGATGATCATCGCAAAGGGGATTCCAAAAGACGCAACATGGCCCGCGACTCTTCAGCTACTAAGGCGGCCACTTAATGCTATCAATTGGCCCGTTTATGGCAAGTTAATGCAGTCATTAACCCATTATCTTGGACTGCCCAATCAGAAGCCTCTGTTCAGGAGTTACAAGTCCAAACAATCATGACATTCAAGCCATGAAACTCCTAACATAATGGAGATTAAAGGCGATTAAATGCCCATGACTCTCCTCCGGCCAATGAAATCCAAGGGGCAGGAGTTACAAAGCAAGAGACAATTAAACTTGTAACTCCTCCCTTAATGAGCTTTATTACCATAAAGGCTCATAAATCACTCCTAAAGGCTACCTAAAGGCCTATAAATAGGAGTCCCCTCCAAGCATTCTGGGGGGATCGAAATCATCAGCAATTCCTGCTCTAGAGATCCAGAAGCTCAGAGAGAGAGAAACCTCTGTCGGAATTCCGCAGCAGCCTCCACTACAAGGTGACAAAAGTCCCTTGGGGGGCACTCCCCCCAAGGTCCTTTACCTTCTACTTCAACAAAAGTGGTTTAGACATGGCTCTTCAGCCCTTCTACTCGGCTTTTTATTGAACATAAGACCTTCTCTCGGTCTTTGTTCTCTAAAAATCTGAGGATATAGCCAAGCCAAGCGAATCCAAAGCATCCGACGTTCTCATTTGCATGGATGATGGCGGAGTCCATACATGACTCGCGACCATCAATCTAAACGGGTCCCTCCCACAATCTCCTGAAAAGTTAGATTCTTCCTTTCTCGCTTTTCATTGTATTTTGTATTTTTTTAAAGAGACAAAAAACCACAACTCTTGTCTTTCATTATTGATGAGAATTGTAAATCGGCTATAAACGCCACAAATCGGCTATAAACGCTAAAAATCGGCTATAAATGCCAAAAAATCGCCTTTTACGGCAAAATCAAAAAACTGTCTCTTTTCTTAAATATATATGCAATGGAAAATTGAAAAGAAGTTGATTTCCTTTTTTTACTTGCGAAGATTGATCTCCGGATCATCACTTGCAATTCCAAGTAAAATAGAAAATCTGGCACACCCACCCAAACACCCAAAAGCGTTGATGCACGCTCCGCCCTCCGGGGGCGAAAGGGTCGGACCAAACGGACTCCCACGTCCGCCGACGCCCGGTAGCGCCCGGGGTCTTGGAGCGCGTTCCATCATCCTTCAACTCCGTACAATCCGACAGCGAATGGACTAGCAGAGGCTTTCAACAAAACGCTCTGCAAAATCCTTAAGAAAATGGTCTCTAGTCACAAAAGAGATTGGAGCAACAAACTGCCTGAAGCTTTGTGGGCCTATCGAACCACCGTTCGAGGACCAACCCATAGTACACCATTCTCCCTGGTCTATGGATGCGAAGCTGTTGTCCCTTTGGAAGTTCAAATTCCTTCCTTAAGGGTATCTCTGCAAAATGACATGACGCAAGAAAGTAATGTCAAATTGAGACTCCAAGAGCTGGATAACCTCGATGAGAGACGGCTCGAAGCTCTACAAAACATTGAACTCTACCAAGCACGCATGGCAGGATCTTGTGACAAGAAAGTCAGGCAACGCGCCTACAAAAAGGGAGACTTGGTTCTTACAGTAAGAAGACCTATGGTTTTTGCTCACAAATCCAAAGGCAAATTTGAACCAAAATGGGAGGGACCTTTCGTCATCGACAAAGTCTTCTCCAACGGCGCATTCGCTCTTCTAAACATGGAGGGTGACAGGTGTATGCTGCCCATCAATGGAAAGTTCTTGAAGCGGTACTACCCTTGAAGGCTTTCCCCACCGGGTCAGAGCAATGTCTACACGGCCAAAGCCTATTCCTAGGTATCTGCTCGTCAAACCCACTCCTTTTGGAATTCTCATCCTCTTGTTGAAATTTCTAAAAAAAACCCCTCAAAACAATGTCTCTTTCATCGTTTCATTGTTAAAAAAAAAAAGCAAATCCAAAAATCCAAGTTTAGGAGCCTCTTCCCAAACTTGACCAAAATTTTTTATCCTTGAACCCAAAATTCATGGTTTGAAACAAAATCAGGACCTAGGGATTTCAGCCCTAGTCCACCCCGACTTTTACCACCAAAATGGTTTTGAGTCAAAATTTACGACCCTCGTGTCTTTAAACAAAAAATGGTTTTTCAAAAACCGCAGGGAAGCGACGTTCAGTCGATACTTGCAAAACCCAAAATCGGAAGGATGCGAACCCCATTCGATACTTCCAAAACCCCAAAATTTCAAAAATCGTGGAGACGCAACGTTCCAGTTGATATCCACAACCCAAATTTTAAAACAAACAAAAAACAAAACAAAGGTTCGAAAAAACCTCAAAATTCAAAAATCGTGGGGAAGCGACATTCCATCGATACCCACAAAACAAAATTTTTGAAGACAAAAGCAGGGAAGCGACGCTTAGTCGATACTTGCACCAAACTCCACGAGGAAGCGACATTCCATCGATACTCGCAACCGAATGAGCAAGGAGGCGACATTCCATCGATACTTGCAATACCATTCAGCAGGGAGGCGACTTTTAGTCGATACTTGCATTTTTTAAAACCAAAAACCTGGCTTTCACGCCAAAAAACCCGGCTTCCATGCCAAAAATCCGGCTTTCACGCCAAAAAATCAAAAATCCGGCTTTCATGCCAAAAACCAAAATTTGGCTTCCATGCCAACAAAACAAAACTCGGTTTTCAAAACAAAAAATCTGGCTTTCATGCCAAAAAGAAATTTCGGCTTTCATGCCAAAATCAAAATCTGGTTCTTACACCAAAAACAAAAACCGGCATTCATGCCACCCCAAAAAATCGGCTTTCATGCCACCTCAAAATTCGGCTTTCATGCCATCTCAAAAAAAATTGGCTCTCATGCCATCCCAAAATTTGGCTTTTACGCCACAAAAACCGGCTTTCATGCCACTCCAAAAAATCGGCTTTCATGCCACCTCAAAATTCGGCTTTCATGCCATCTTAAAAAATATAAAAAAAACCTGGCTTTTACGCCAACCAAAACAAAAACCCGGCTTTCATGCCAACAAAACAAACTGGTTTTTCAAAACAAACTGGTTTTCAAAACAAACCGGCTATAGATGCCATCCAAATCCGGCTATAGATGCCACCCGAAATTTGGCTTTCATGCCGTAAACAAAATTTGGTTCCCATGCCAAAACATGTCTCAAAAACTGGCTCCCATGCCAAAACAATCATTTGTCAAAAGATTTGTCACAAAATGACAAACTTTTGATCACATCCCATTTAGCAATCACTTTAATCACAATATTTGAGTGAGCGTAGGGAAAACAAAAAAAGAAAGTACCAAAAAATACGTGTGGTACCAAAAAAAAGAAGAAAAGAAAAGTGTTCACAAGCACTACAAAAATGTATACCAAAAAAAATACATGTGGTATATAAAAAGAGAGAAAGAGTTTCTGTTACAAAAAAAAAAAAAAAAAAAAAAAAACCAGGGCCTCAGCCAAAAATGCTCTCCAGCCAAGCTTTCAGCTCCTCAAGCAAACTCTTGGCTTCATCCGTCAGAGTCTCCAAGGCACACTTCTTCAAGAATCTGCCATGAGTAGCTGGAGAAGGCTCTATCCCTTCTGCTACACCAGGAAGATTATCCCAAGCAGTTTGCCATCGTTCATTCTCTCTAGCCTTCCTATTGAGAATCTGATCGGCCTCTGCAACTTGGTGAATCAAAGCACTCTCCCTGTCACGAGCCTCTGTTATGGCGGACCACGTACTTGCGACTTGGGCTTTTAAGTGTTCGAGATGCTTCCTTGCCTCCTCAACCTCTCCATCAAGGATGCTAAGGTCATGCTGCAGCCTGATGATGTCTAACTCCGCTCGGTTCCTCTCCCGAACCAGCTGCTTCCTGCCCTGTGCAGTCTCTTTCAATTCCGATTGAGCCTTCTCAGCAGGGTTCAGGAACATCTCTTAGAAGAACTGGTCATCAGGATAGCTGATGGTCTCAAACCACCTGTCGCCTAATGCAATGATCGTATCAACGATCGCCCGGGCGTCCGTAACATCCAGACCAATATCTTCCTCAGCATCTTTGAGAATCTCCTTCACATGCGGAATCTTGCTACGTGCAACATCCAAGTGTCCAGAAAGGAGGGTCTCAATCCAAGAACTCAAAACCCGCATCACCACCTTCTTCGCATACTGAAGAGATGGGCCAGATGAAGACTCACCCTTCTCTGTCGATTGGTTGCCCAAGTCATGTCCCATCGGAAGAGTAACAATAGAACACTTTCCAATCGGGGCCGCTGGAGAAGGAATCTCAACATGAGGTCTTGCCTCTGCCGCGTCAGAATTGGCTGGAGGAGTCCCAATTACTGGGTCAACTTCTGGCATCCCTGGCTCTGGCTCTGAAGGAAGCGATGGACTCTCTTCTGTCACTTCAAAATCTGCCAAACACAAAAAGGTATGAATATGATCCTGTTAAAAATCACTATCAGGGTTATTACTATGAAAGTACCTTCTTCGACGATTGGCGGAATGCTTTCCTTCTCGATGAACTCATCGGAAGTATCGTCAACACTGGCGTCCATCGATGGTTCAAAGTCGTCGGAATCCTGTGGTAAATCAGCTGATACAAAAAAAATGTGTGTTAGCAAATCAAGTCACAGACAAAAAAGAAAAGAAAGCGGAAAAAGTAATACCAGTTGAAGATTCTGCATTCATTTCAGAGTCCCTTGGTTTGTCTTCTGGCGTCTCCACAGGGTCAGGCGTCCTCTCATCGGTTGCAACATCAGGGATCGCCATGTCTTCCTCTTCTGCTAAAAAAGAAAAAAGAAAAAAGCAGAGGCAGAAGCAAATCAAAATATGGAAAAATACCATGAAAGGAACAGAGAGAAGTGGAAACATACCTCCACCAACGGTATCTTCTTCTCGGCTCCTTTTTTCCGGAGGCTCCTCAGCAACCTCGGGCACCTCCTCATTGATAGTAAGAGGAACTTCTTTATCAGAAGAGTCTTTATTGTGATGTTGACTCCTCTTCCTCTTACTTCGGCGAGTTCGCTTCTTAGAAGAACCTGCCCCACCATCAGAGTCTGGTCTCTCGCTTGACTCCTCACTGGATGGCCTGCTCTTGTCAGTAGACTCCATGGAAGCTCGCCTTTGTGCTGCTTTCATCCAAGCATCAAGTTCGGCTTCCTCCTGTTCTAGCTGCTCTATAGCTTCATCAGGTATTTCCCGAGCAGCCTCAGAGCCAATGACGCCCTGGTCACCAAGAAAGCCTATCTTGTGCTTCTCTCCGAAAAGGAAGGCCCAAACTTCCTCCCGCCGGACGCCATCTGATTTTCCAAGGCCCTTTCCAGATGACAGCTTCACATATAGCTCAGTCTTGGAAAGACCCCGGTATGCCATGAAGCTCTCCACGAACCACTTCGTGAAACCGACAGTCCGGGAAGTCGGCAGTACAGGATAGGAAATCATGGAAGTAGTGTCCTCAGCGCTATAGAAAGCCCATGCGTTTCTCCCATCCTGCAAACTTCCAAAGCGCTTCACCATGCTTGAAGGCGCTCCAACAACGCCTTGAGAAAAGCCCAGCTGCAGCGCAAAGCGGGAAGGCACATACGGTTGGATGTCGACAAAAAGATGTCTGCGGTATACCATCGTGCCGACTCGTATGCTAAAAAGCCACTCCTTCTCTGCATTCGTCAAAGAGTAGTGCCTTCCAGATCCTGCCCTGGTAGAGTCGCGGGAGGCACCAAAATCAAAAGCCTTCTTCCGCAACTCCGGAGAAAGCTTCACTGAAGACTGCCCCATCTCGACGTCCCTGAATCGTCGGATCCTCATGCGGGCAAACAAAAGAGATTCGACTATGGCTTTTCCCTTAGCCAATCGAATCATCAAGGGGTCGTCGTCCTGCGCAGCACCCAGCCGATGGAAGCCGGGACAGTGGTATACAAACCACGAATAGAAAATATGGGCGGAAAATACCCTGTTCATGGGTTGCCCAAGTCGGACCAAGAAAGCAGCTGCCTGCAGTTCAGTGCACAAATAGGAGTATAAAGCTGGCACCAAAGCTAGCTGCTCTCCAAACGCCATCTGACAAGCCAGAAAAATACAATGCGGCCGGATGTGCGTCCCATCTCCTCCAGCAAAAATGGCCTCACCAAGCCAATATGTGAGGTAAACAGCAAGATCTCTCCGCAGTGCGATATCAGAACAAATACTACTGGTACCTGCGAAGAAACCCTTCAGCTCCTCTTGCATGACCGCAGTCTTCTTGTCCTCCCTGGACATACTGGTAGAAGGCCCATTGCTGTCAAGGAAACTGAGACAAGAAGAGCCGAAACTCTTCCAGCTGCTAGACCTTACTTTCGAGCCCTCCTTCTCCTTCAAAAAATCGTAGAAGACGACGAGCTGAAAGTATAAAAGCCTGAATTCCTCTGACCTCTCCTCAAGGACGCTGTCAATCGGCATGAACTCCTCATAGAGTTTCCCGAGGATGGGCAACCCGGTAATGGCACTCAGCTCCTTCAAAGAAAAACCAATCTCACCATTCGTCACTATGAAGGTATTGGTTTGAGGGAGGAATGACTCAAGCATGGCCATGAAGGCCTTGTCGGAAAAGATCACTGTCTCCCTGAATGCACGGACCGCATCAAAGATCCTGGCTTCCTTCAAAATGGCACCTCCAACAAACAAGATATGGTCAGTCCAAGACTTCCACTCGGAGTCAACACTGAAGCGGCCGCGGAGTCGAAAAGGCTTCACCCAGTTGCTGCCATCACCACTGAAGATAGCAAGGCCCATCGGTCTCAAATCAACCGATGGATAATCTGCGCCCTGGTAGTTGCTAGCCGGCATCAAGATGTCCATGTCAGCAGGCGACTTCTCCATATGTCCAGGAGAACTGCCAATGAAAACCCCAGTCTTGACCACGTTGGTCCTTTTCACCCATCTTGGAGGATCTTCCCTCTTCGGGCACGTGGGAGAGAGACTCATGATCGAGATAGTACGATCAAAAGTCGATCGGGTGGCAACAGTTTTCTTCACACCATCAACCGTGTAGGAAAACTGGAAGCATCTCCTCTGATACGTCATATCGGCTGGGGCTGCATCACCAAAGAAGAAGGTAGGCTTGGGCAACACCCTCTGATCCTCCATCACCCAGGGACGGCTGCTTACCATGATTTTATAGAAATCCTCTCCTTTGCGAGCAATCAGTGCCTGCCGTGCCTCCTCTCTATTGAGGGAGTCACACTCCTCGAGGTGCTGCTCGACGTATTGCACCTTCTCCCAGGCCTGCTGGACGGCCGGATTAGAAGATCGCGCAGATCGACGAGGTACGCTTGTGATAGGTTCTTTACCCTTGTCTGTTCTGGAATGACCACCTGCAAAAGGTCAAAAAAAAAGGGGGAAAGAATTATCATCAAAATGATGAAATTTTGCTAAAAAAAATCTGGCGAAATTTCGGCATGACCCCGGGGCAATTCCAAAGAAAAAGAAGTACCCCGACAGAAATAGAAAGCTTGGAGATAGGCTCAACATCACTGTGAGCTCCAAAACTCCAAACTTCTGAAACCTTGAAAAACTCCGCAAAATCAGGAAGGGCTCAACATTGCTGCGAGCTCCAAGTTCCTAACTTTGCAAAGGTTTTCAGGTATGTCACCACACCATGCTATCAATTGTTACAAAAACAAAAGCATGTATGAACATCTTGATATGCAACAAAAAAAAAGGATGCATTGTCATGATGAGAAAAAAAGAGAAGAAAGAAAACTTTCTCAAAAAAAAAAAAAGGGAGAAAGATCAGAAAAAAAAAGAAAAAAGAAAGAAAAAAAGAAAAGCACGAAAAAAAAAACAAAAAAAAACAAAAAGAAAAGAAACACTTTCTTTTTCCCCATCCTATTTCTACATGGATTTCTTGTAAAAGAAAAAAAAGGTAACTTACTTGAAGCCATGGATGGAGAAGAAGAAGAACTTGAAGACTCTTGAAGAAGGAGAACTCTTGCACTTGGAGCAACTCTTGAAGACTTTTTGGAAAAAAGAAAGCAACAAAAGCAAGAGATCCCACCTCACTTGCTTTTATAGAAGAGAGCAAACCAAAAGAGGAAAGAAGAGAAAAGTAAGGAGGTAAGTGCTAAAAATTAGCAACCTTCCCAAAAGAAAAGGAAACTTGGGATATTCTCTCCCAAAACAAAGATTCTTTGAGAAATTCTCTCCCAAAGAAAGATATTTTGAGAGAATCTCTCCCAAAATCAAGAAAACTTGAGAAAATCTCTCAAAGTAAAGATATTTTTAGATATTCTCCACCCAAAGGAGATATCTTTAGATATTCTTTACGAAAATGACACCATATGAGATCTAAGTCATCCTTCAAAGCTTAAGGTCCCATGGGTTAGCCCATATGAGCCAGGTTTGACCACCTAGGCACTAAAAGTGGCTTTTAGTCAAAATTTCTCTTACCAAGAGCATACAAAAATGGTTCCATGCCTCCTTTGAGTTGATTGGACCATACCATACAAAAATCCAAGCTTCATGAGTTTCCAAAAATCCAAACCATCCCACCTCATGAACCAAATTAAGCCAAAATCTTGAAATTGACATTCCACAAAAGCCCAAACCACTCCAATGGACCCAAAATTGTCCCAAAGAGTGAACCAAAAAACCAAACCATGGTCCCCTAACTCACCACATACAGCTTGTTAGGTCACAAGACCAAAACCAAAAATCAAAACCCGACCCCCTAACTTGCCACATACAGCCTGTTAGGTCACAAGGTCAAAACCAAAACCAAAAACCTGACCCCCTAACCTGCCACATACAGCTTGTTAGGTCACAAGGTCAAAATCAAAACCAAAACCAAATCCAAATCCAAATGTCATTCTCAAAATCTTGCCTTAAGATGGTACGTGATCCCTCTCACTACCATAAAATTCCCTGGAAGCTCAAAAGGCTACTCCATAAAAAAAATTAAAAAAAATGCTCAAAGACTCTTGGTCAAGTCAGAAGCTCTTCTTCAAGATTCTCTTCGAGGCACATCGACTGCAAAAGCCATATCGTCGCTGTACCTCGAGGGGGCATTTGTTGACACAAAAAATGTCACTTTGCCTCTTCACACCAAAAGCTACACGGAGCCGCATCCTACCAAAAATAGGCAGGCGCTACTTCAAGCATCAGATCTTGTCAGAATCAAACAAAAACTGCAAGGTCATTCAAAACAACCAAAAGAGAGGTACACATGAAGTTTCGGGCCATTCCGACATCATTCGGCCTAACTTCACTTCTCCAACATCTGAGCAGCAGCTCCCGGCGGCGACAGTGTCGAAGACTTCAAATCTTCGATCGGAGCCTATGGATGGTTACAAAATACCTCCAAAAGGCTCCATGTCAAGTTTCAAGTCAAACCGACACCGTTTGACCCTCTGTCAACCCTCAAGCAGCAAAATCGAGCCCTTAGGTAGCGAGAACTACCGAGGTCGTCACTCATCAAACAGAGCACATGGGCGACTTCTACATACCTCCAAAGGGCTGCACAACAAATTTCAGGTCATTCCGATGACGTTTGACCCAGTTTCGATGCTCGGGAACAAAATTAAGCCTACCGGCGGCGGAGCACCTCGGGACCATGGCACCCAATTCGGAGCTTGTGGATCATCTCAAAATGACTCCAGTAGGCTCCCCGTCGAATTTCAGGTCAATCGGACATCGTTTGACCGAAAGTCAAAGCTCGGCATTTCCCTCACGGCGGAACAAAGCCTAGCGTTTGCGGGACCCCAAACGGCTTCAAAACTCAAACAAAAGCCCATGGTTGGTCTTATTTAATGCTCAAGAAGCTTCACCTCAAATTTCAGGTCATTCCGACATCGTTTGATCCTGTTTCAGCTTCTGGCGGAAAATCAGCAGTTCTACGTTCGGCTTTTCCCGGAAAATCGGAAACTTTGCAAACCAATTTGCAAGGATTCTCATCAGGTTTTTCAGAGGGAAATCAAGCCAAATAATGTGGAGAAATGTCAGAGAAAATAAGCAAAAAAAACGAAAGCAAAAAACGACGAGAAATAGCCAAAAACGGGCCCTGGGGAGGTTTTTTCCCCCCATGGTCGCAGACCCCTGCGACCATGGGCCCGGCGACCCTGGGAGGTCCGGGGCGCCGATTTCGCCCCGGGACCCCCCGTTTCGTCCGTTTTCGCGAGACGAGTTGTTCTGTCCCTGTGATTTTTCCAGATTCAGGCTTTTGAGGCTCCAAATTCACTGATATTCATCAAGATCACAGAACTCCTTTCCAAAACTTCAAAAACTTCATTGATCGCCAGCCGAACGACAAAAAAAACTGCACTTTCTGCCCGCCCGATCGCGAAATCAACTGGACAGATGTTGTCGGCCCGCTGGTATCAACCAATGTCTGAAACTACATGATCATCTACTGTTGATTTACATAAGGATCCATCGATGATCATCGCAAAGGGAATTCCAAAAGACGCAACATGGCCCGCGACTCTTCAGCTACCAAGGCGGCCACTTAATGCTATCAATTGGCCCGTTTATGGCAAGTTAATGCGGTCATTAACTCATTATTTTGGACGGCCCAATCAGAAGCCTCCGTTTAGGAGTTACAAGTCCAAGCAATCATGGCATTCAAGCCATGAAACTCCTAACATAATGGAGATTAAAGGCAACTAAATGCCCATGACTCTCCTTTGGCCAATGAAATCCAAGGGTCAGGAGTTACAAAACAAAAGGCAATTAAACCTGTAACTTCTCCCATAACTTGGCTTTATTGCCACAATTGCCATAAATGACCATAAACCACTCCTAAAGGCCACCAAAAGCCTATAAATAGAAGTCCCCTCCAAGCATTTTGGGGATCGGGGATAAAAAAAAAATCATCAGCAATTCCTGCTCTAGAGATCCAGAAGCTCAGAGAGAGAGAAACCCCTGTCGGAATTCCGCAGCAGCCTCCACTACAAGGTGACAAAAGTCCCTTGGGGGCCACTCCCCCCAAGGTCCTTCACCTTCTACTTCAACAAAAGTGGCTTAGACATGGCTCTTCAGCCCGTCTACTCGGCTTTTTATTGAACATAAGACCTTCTCTCGGTCTTTGTTCTCTAAAAATCTGAGGATATAGCCAAGCCAAGCGAATCCAAAGCATCCGACGTTCTCATTTGCATGGATGATGGCGGAGTCCATACATGACTCGCGACCGTCAATCTAAACGGGTCCCTCCCACAATCTCCTGAAAAGTTAGATTCTTCCTTTCTCGCTTTTCATTGTATTTTGTATTTTTTTTAGAGAGACAAAAAACCACAACTCTTGTCTTTCATTATTGATGAGAATTGTAAATCGGCTATAAACGCCACAAATCGGCTATAAACGCCAAAAATCGGCTATAAATGCCAAAAAAATCGCCTTTTACGACAAAATAAAAAACTGTCTCTTTTCTTAAATATATGTGCAATGGAAACTTGAAAAGAAGTTGATTTCCTTTTTACTTGCGAAGATTGATCTCCGGATCATCACTTGCAATTCCAAGTAAAATAGAAAATCTGGCACACCCACAAACACACAAAAGCGTTGATGCGCGCTCCGCCTTCCGAGGGCGAAAGGGTCGGACCGACCGGACTCCCACGTTCGCCGACGCCCGGTAGCGCCGGGGCCGGAGCGCGTTCCATCACCTGGCTGATCAGAGTCCCTTCTCTAGCACGAGCTTCCACAATGGCGGCCCATTTGGCAGCAGCTTGTTCCTTCAATAGCTCAAGACGTTGCCTGGTCTCAACGACCTCCCTATCAAGACGGCGCAGGTCTTATGTTAGCTCAATGATAGCCAACTCGGTGACGTTCCTCTCCCGAACGAATTGCTTCCGAGTCCACGAGATCTCGTTCAGTTCAGACTTGGCCTCGCCAGAAGGCTTGAAAAACATTTCATTGAAAAAGTCACCACTTGGGAAGTTCTTGGCCTCATTCCACTTGTTGCCTAGAGCTATGACTCATCAACAAAAGCCTTTGCACTTGCAATGTCCAGACTGACCTCTTCGTTATTAGTAAGGATGTCCTGTACATGCTTGATCATGCCAAAGCCGGCTTCTAAATGGCTAGAAGAAAGAGTTTCGACCCATGAGCTCAAAACGCTCTTCAACACTTTCTTCGCATACTCAAGAGATGGCACGGATGAAAGCTCGCCCCTCTCCATTGGTTGACTGCCCGTGTCATGCCCTGTTGGAGGAGTGATC
Organism: Cinnamomum chago; assembly: GCA_038049695.1. Lineage (NCBI taxonomy): Eukaryota > Viridiplantae > Streptophyta > Magnoliopsida > Laurales > Lauraceae > Cinnamomum > Cinnamomum chago. The sequence continues at coordinate 26,525,166 of CP142460.1, forward strand.
ATCAAACTCTTTCTGATCGGAGACACTAGCGAAGGAATCTCCTCAGAAGATTTCACCCTTGCCGCATTGAAACTGGAAGAAGAAGTCCCTACTTCTGGTTCAGCTGCAGGCATCCCCTGCTCTGGCCCTGAGAAGGATGGATGAACTTCTCCTGTTACTTCACAACCTGCAGGCGTCCCCTGCTCTGGCCCTGAAAAGGATGGAGGAACTTCTCCTGTTACTTCACAACCAGCCAGCAACACAAAACAAAAAAGGTATGAATATGATCCTTTTGAAAAAATCATTATCATCAGGGTTATTGTTACAAATACCTTTTTCAACGACCGGCGGAATACTTTCTGCCTCCATGAGTTCATCTGAAGCATCGTCAAAGGTCGCGTCCATGGATGGCTCAAAATCGTCAGAATCCTGTGGCAAGTCAGCAGACAAGAAAACAAGCAACATGTTAGCAAATGACAGCACAGACAAAAAGAAAGAAAGAAAATACAAAAAAGTCATACCAGGTGAAGATTCTGGAATCACTCCAGAGTCCCTCGGTTCTTCTTCAGATGCCGTAATCGGATCCGTCACTGCTTCATCAGCCGGAACCTCAGGCATCACCAAATCATCATCTCCCACTGAAAAGGGAGAGAAAGATAAAAAAAAAAAAAGAAATCTCAGCGGAAAAAAATAGAAAGAGAAAGAGGAAGATGAAAGTCCAGAATCGAACCCTAGACGGGGGGTGAATAGGGTACACTCAATTCCAATGCCCAATTCTTCTTTAAACCAATATAGATTATGTTTTGCTAGTTCATTAACTTGATTATTGATGAATGGTCTAAAACCAAGTAAAGAACCAATGAATACAATCAAAGTTGACATTGACAAGAAAAGAATAAATTTAAGTGCATTATCCACACAATCACCATAACAAGGAAGTTTATAGTGGTTCGCCCAATCATGCCTATATCCACTCCTGGTATTTCTACCAGTGTTCCACTATCAATATTAAGGTTTAGGCTAACCTCCAACCTTACAACCACAAATGCTTTTTACTTAAGGCTAAGCATTAACCTATACAACCTCATATGCTTTTCAATAGGCTAAGCATAAACCTTTACAATAAGATTTTTAATCTCAAATGCAATGCCTAAACTAGCATACAATGAGATGCAAGTGAATACAACTAAATGCCTCTTAACATAGGCTGATATGAAAGTTGTAATCAAGCTAAGGCATATGTATGATAAATGCAAAGGTCAAGAAATGATACGTATGCCTTAATACTACTTCTATCTCTTTTGAAATTCAATGCTCATAAATGAAGTAAATGAGAGATAGAGTAACTACACATGTGTTTTGAAATAATGAACAAAATTGTTTTTAGAAAGTTAAAGATGAAACTAGCAAGTTTGAAAGAAACATTAAATGTCTAAGCATGTGAGATTACTAATCAAATGATAAAGTTAAAATGATAAACATATTTTAAAATCAAAACATGTTCAAACACTCAACATTTGAACACTTTGAATACTTTAATCATGCCATTTGAAGATATCAAAGATTTGAAAGTAAGTATGTAAGTATGAATTAAAAAAGATAAGAGGAGCAAACCCAATGAAGATTCAAAGGTTTGTCATGACGACTTGCCCTCCTAACTTCCCTCTAGCTTAGCATGAATGTCCTATCTTCCTTGGCCCTCCAAAGTCTCAAAAGTGTTGGCACAAAAACCAAGGAAGAATCCTTTTGTATAAGAAAATGCGTCTCCAATGGATCTATTGTCGGTCGACCGACAAATGGAGTTCGGTCGACTGTCATAATGCAACGGCTATATTTTTTGAAAATTTCGGACCGTTGTGAAGGTGTCGGTTCACAGAGTATTAGTTTGGTTGACCGACAGTTGACCGACAAGCTGACCGACAATCCCTGATACACATATTTTACATTTTGGAACCGGAACCGGCAGTTGACCGACAATAGTTCGGCTGACCGAACCTTCCCAATTTTTAAAAGCTTGGAAAACAAATTTTAAGTGGGAAGTTTGATCTTGGAGAACTAAGCTAGACTAAAGACTAACATGTTTGATAAAAAGAGTTTTCTTTCAATATAAAATAGCAAATCAAAACATGTATGAGTAAAAACTTTAGATGCTAAAAAAAAAATGTAAGAAGATTCCAATAAAGAAGTATGAGAGATCAAGCTTATGAAAATGAATGTATCCAATCTAATTGCAAACTAATGAAAACCCTAACAGAAGAATCATACCTTCATTAACGGTCTCTTCCTCTCGGCTCCTCTTTTCCGGAGGCTCATCACCGTCCCTTGACATCTCTTCAGCAATAGCAAGAGGTACTTCTAAATCAGGAGAGTCATCGTGTCGTCTTTTATTACGGCGCTACCTGTCTTCCTCTTGCTTCATGGGCCGGTTTGCTTGAAGTACCCGCCCCATCATCAAAGTCAGGACCTTCGCTTGACTCCTTACCAGATGGTCTACTCCTCCCAGTGGACTCCAAGGAAGCCTTCGTTCGTTCCGCTTGCATTTAAGCGTCGATCTTGGCCTCCTCCTCTTCTAGCTGTTTCAAGACCTCACTAGGTATCTCTTGTACAGCTCCTGATCTGATGACGTCCTATTCACCGAGAAAGCCTATCTTGTGCTTCTCTCCAGCAAGGAAAACCAGAACTTCCTCTCGACAGACTCCATCTAATCTGCCAAGACCCTTCCCAGAAGATTGCTTGACGTCGAGCTCCTTCTTGGAAAGCCCCCGGTACACAAAAAAGCTCTCAACGAGCCATTTCATAAAGCCAGCAGTCCGGAAAGTGGGCAACTCAGGATAAGAAATCATGGCGGCAGTGTCCTCCGCACTGTAAAAAGCCCATGCATTCCTTCCATCCTGCAAACCGTTGAAGCACTTCACCATGCTCGAACGCGCTCCAACAATGCCTTGAGAGAAGCCCAATTGCAACGCAAAACGGAAGGGGACATACGGCTGGATATCAACAAAAAGATGTCTACGGTACACCATAGTACCACCTCTTTTATGCGTTTGTCAAAGAATAGTGCCTTCCCGACCCTGCCCTGGTGGAATCACGGGAGACACCAAAATCCAAAGCCTTCTTCCGCAAACCTGAAAAAAAGCTTCACTGAAGATTGCCCAATCTCGATGTCCCTGAACCGTCGGATCCTCAAACGGGCAAACAAAAGTGATTCGAAAACGGTTGTCCCTCTAGCCAACCGAATCATGAAAGGGTCATCATCCTGTGCAACTCCTAATCGATGGAAGCCGGGACAGTGGTACACATACCACTAATAGAAAATATGGGCTGAAAACACCCTGCTCATAGGGAGCCCAAGCTGAACAAGAAAAGCAGCAGCCTACAATGTGGCCTGATGTGCATACCATCTCCTCCAGCAAAAATAGCCTCACTTAGCCAGTAGGTGAGGTAAACAGCGAGATCCCTCCCTAGCGCAATGTCCGAATAAATGGCATTTGTTCAAACCCGGACAGAAGTTTTCTTCGAACCCGGAGTCTTAGCTCTGGCCTCCAAGGGTCGTGCTATCAGAAGACTCTCTGTTGTTAAAGAAGTTGGGGAACAAGGAGCCAAACCTCCTCCAACTGCTGGACCTTACTTTCGAATCCTACTTCTCCTTTAAAAAATCATAGAAGGTGACGAACTGAAAGTACAAAAACCTAAACTCCTCAGACTGCTCCTCAAGGACGCTATCAATAGGCATAAACTCCTCATAAAGTTTGTCGAAGATAGGTAGCTCGGTGATGGTGCTCAATTCCTTCAAAGTAAAACTAATCTCACCATTCGGGACAATGAAGGTGTTGGTTTGTCGAAGGAATGACTCCAACACGGCCATGAAGGCTTCATCGGAAAAAACCACGGTTTGCGAAAAAACACAAATTGCATTAAAAGTCTCGGCCTCCTTCAAAATGGTCGCAGGATGTGATCAATCCATGACTCCCAGCTTGAGTCGGCGCTGAAACGGCCACGAGATCGAAAAGGCTTCACCCAATTGCTGTCGTCACCCTGAAAGATGCCAAGGCCCACCGATCTCAAATCGACTGATGGATTATCAGAACCTTGGTAACCGCTAGCTAGCATCAACATGTCCATGCGGACAGGCGACTTCTCTGCATAACCGGAAAGGCCGCCAACAAAAACCCCGGTCTTATTCACTTAGTCCTCTTCACCCAGTTCAGAGGATCTTCCCTCTTAGGGCACGTCGGAGAAACGCTCATGATCAAGATAGTGCGATCAAAGGTCAACTGGTTAGAAATAGCTATCTCCTCATCATCTACCGTGTAAGAGAACTGAAAACATCTCCTTTGGTACGTCAAGTCATCAGGAACTGTGTCACCAAAGAAAAAGGTAGACGTAGGCACAATCCTCTGATCGTCCATGACCCAAGGACGACTGCTTACCATAATCCTGTAAAACTCCTCATCCTTGAGAGCGAATAATCGTTGTCTCGTCTCATCACGGATGATGGAGTCACACTCTTCCAAGTTTCTCTCCACAAACTGGACCTTCTCCCAAGCCTGTTGTACGGCCACATTAGGAGACCTGGTAGACCGGCAAGGTGCATCAGTAACAGGCTCTTTGCCCTCATTCGTTCTGGAGTAACTACTTGCGAAGGATGGAAAAGAAAAAAAAATCAATCATCAAAGTGACAGAATTTTGCTAAAAATCCTAGCGAAATTTTGGCATAGTTCCGGGGCAATTCCGAAGAAAAGGGAAAGACCTCGAAAAAGATAGGAAGCTTGAAGATGAGCTCAACACCACTGTAAGCTCATAGTCAATGAAGCATCCTCAAAGAAGGTTTGAACTCAAACATTGTTGTGAGATCAAAACCAGTCTTATCAGATCTCCACAAGCTTGAAGAAGGGCTCAACATTGCTATGAGCTCCAAACTCCAAGACTTTTAAAGTTCCTCAAAATCCTGCAAGATTAAGAAAGGGCTCAACATTGCTGCGAGTTCCAAATCCCAAAACTTGCAAAAGATTTTCCAGGCACGCATCATCATGCTCCCAATAAATTTACTAAAAATCATGCATCAAAGAAAATTATCATGCATTAGATGCTAGGAAAACTTTAACCAAAGTTTGACCAATTCCAACCCAACTTGGTCAAAACCAATCAAACCTTGTCCAAGTCAAAAATCATGTTGGCTTGACCTAGAGATTCTAGCCTTCTATCTTGATGCATCAAAAAAAAAATGCATGAACATCTCGGATTGCATAAACCTCATTATCATGGTGAGCAAAAGAGGGAAAAAAAAGAGAAGAAAGAAGCGAGAAAAGAGAGAGAAATCTCTTCAAAAAAAAATTTTGAATTGGCCAGTAGGCCGTGGCCCACTGCCACGTGGCAGTACGGCCAGGTCTGTACGAACCTATATGTACAGCCGAGAAAAACCAAAAAAAAAAAGACGTGCAAAAAAAAAAGAGGGAAGAAAAATAACCGTGAGCAAGAAAGAAAAAAAGAAAAAGCACGTGTAAAAAAAAGAAAAGAAAACACATGGGCAAAAAAAAGAAAAATAAAAGAAGAAAAAAAAATTACTTCTACAAGGAGTTTCTTGTGAAGGAAGAAAACTTACTTGAAGCCATGGATGGAGTAGAAGAAAGAGAACTTGAAGATTCTTGAAAAAGAAGAGGAGTTCTTGATTAAGGAGCACTCTTAAAGACTTTTTCCAAAAGAAAGCAATAAGGGCAAGAGATCCAACCTCCTTTGCTTTTATAGTGGAGAGCAAACCAAAAGAGGAAACAAGGAGAAAACCAACGAGGTAATTGCTAAAAACTAGCAACTTTCCCAAAAGAAAAGATTCTTTGAGAAATTCTCTCCAAAAAGAAAGGGAATGGGAAATATTCTCTCCACAGAAAGATACTTTGATAAAATCTCTCCAAAAACAAAGAAACATGAGAAATTCTCTCCAAGTAAGGATATTTTTAGATATTCTCTACCCACAAGAGATATTTTTAGATATCCTTTACAAAATGCCACCACATGAGATCTAAGCCATCTCCAAAGCTTAAGATCCCATGGGTTAGCCCACATGAGCTAGGTTTGACCACCTAGGCACTAAAAGGGTCTTCCCATAAAAAATCTCCTTTACCAAGAGCATACAAAATGGTTCCATGCCTCTCTTGAGTCGATTGAACCACTCAAAAACAAAAAGCCTCATGAGTTTCAAAAAATCCAAACCATTCAACCTCATGAACCAAATTAAGCCAAAATCTTGAAATTGACATTCCACAAAAAACCAAACTCTGGTCCCTTGACTTGCCACATACAGCTTGTTAGGTCACAAGGCCAAAAAAAAAAAAAAAAACAAACAAACAAATCCCGACCCCTTAGCTCGCCACATACAGCTTGTTAGGTCACAAGGTCAAAATCAAATCTGACCCCCCCAATTTACCACATACTGCTCGTTGGGTCACAAGGTCAAAATCAAAAATCAAACATCTACCCCCTAACCTGCCACATACAGCTTATTAGGTCAAAAGGCAAAAAAAAATCAAAAAAACCCTCTTGACCGCCTAATGGGCCACATACAGCCCTTAGGTTCACAAGGTCAAAAAGAAAACCCAAAACCAAAATCCAACCCTCTCATGTCATTTTCAAAACTTTGCCTTTAGATGGTACGTGAGCCCTCTCACTACCATAAAATCCCCTTGGAAACTCAAAAGGCTATAAAAAAAAGGTTAAAGACTTCTGGTCAAGTCAGAAGCTCTCCTTCAAGTTTCTCTTCGAGGCACATCGACTCCAAAAGCTACTCGTCGTTGTACCTCGAGGGGGCATTTGTTGACATAAAAAAAAGTCACTTTGCCTCTCCAACATCAAGAAGCCGCACGAAGCTGAATCCTACTACAAAATAGGCAATGCAACTTCAAGCATCAGATCTTGTCAAATTCAAAAAAAAACTGCAAGATCCTTCAAGACAGCCAAAAGAGGGGTTCACATGAAGTTTCGGGCCATTTCAACATCATTTGGCCCAACTTCACTCCTGCAGCAGCTGAACAGGTGCTCCTGGCGGCGACGGCATCGAAGACATCAAAAATTTGTTCAGAGCCTACGGATGGTCTCAAAATACCTCCAAAAGGCTCCATGCCAAATTTCAAGTCAAACTGACAACGTTTGACCCTCCATCAACCCTCGAGCAGTAAAACCAAGCCTCTCGGCGGCAAGAACTGTCGAGGCCATCACTTATCAAACAAAGCACATGGGTGGCTTCAACATGCTTCAAAAGGATTGCACGTCAAATTTCAGGTCATTCCGACAACGTTTGACCTGACTTTGACGCTCCGAAACAAAATCAAGGCCACCGGCGACGGAGCACCCCTGGACCATGACATCCAAATCGCAGCCAACAGATCGTCTCAAAATGACTCCAATAGGTTCCCTGTCAAATTCCAAGTAGATTGGACATCAGTTGACTGTACATCAAAGCGGGGCATCTTCCTCGAGGTAAAGTCTACTGGCGACGGGAACCCAAACGGCTTCAAAACTCAAACAACAGTCCATGGTTGGTCCTATCTACAGCTCAGGGATACAGGAGAAAAAGGGAGTCAAAAAGATCAAAAAACGGTCGAGAAATGGCGACCGGAAGGGGAAGGATCTCCAATGGTCGCCGACAGCGACCCCAGCCCATGGTAGCCGAATTTTTTGCCGGGTGGCCCATTTTCCACCCCTTTTCGCGTTTCGGGAGTTCCAGCCTCTGTGGCTTTTCGAAAAACTAATTTTTTATGCTCGAAATTGGCTGATCTTCATCAACATCTCGGATCGAGCATCAAGAGCATGAAATCATCATTGATCGCTCCAAGATCGCCAATCGACTGACCAAGAAAGTATACTTTCTGTCCGACCGATCGAGAAATCGACAAGACAGATGTCACCGGCTCACTCATATCAACCAATGTCCGAAGTTGCATCGCCATCCAACATCAAATAACATGTGGATCCATCAGCGATCATCGCAAGGAGAATTCTAAAAGACGCGGCACGGCCCGCGACTCTTCAAATGCCCTGGCGACCACTTACTGCCGTTAATTGACCCGTTTTATTAGAACTTAATGTGGTCATTAACCCATTATTTTGGGTGGCCTAATCAAAATCAAGCAAATGAGAGTTACAAATTCAAGTAATCATGGCATTAAAACCATGAAACTCCCCTCATCATGGAGATTAAGGGCGATTAAATGCCCATCATTCTCCATCGGCCAATCACAAGCCAAGAAAAAGAAGTTACAAAACCAAGAATTAAAACTTGTAGCTCCTCTCATCATGGAGCATCAATGCCATCAATGTTGATAAACCCACCTTATGGCCACCAAAAGCCTATAAAATGGGGGTCATTTCAAGAAAAAAGAACCTTCGACCCGCCCCAGAAAAAGTCCAAAAAAAAATCCGAAGAATTCTCGAAGAAAATATGCTACTCTACTGCAGAAGAAACACCACAAGGTGATCGAAGTCCCTTGGGGGGGCATCCCCCCAAGGTCTCCTCTCTCTTTCTATCCAACATGGCCTAAATGTGGCTCTTCAGCCCGTTTACTCGGTTTTTCATTGCAAATAGGACCTCCCCTTGGTCTTTATCCTCTAAAAAACTAAGGTCCAAGCCAAGCCAAAGAATCAAAGCATCAAACGTTCTCATCTGAAGGACGATGGGGAAGTCCATACATGACTTGTGATCGTCGATCTGAACGAGTCCCCGCAATCTCCTGAGAAGTCAGATCCCTTTTCTTACTTTTCAATTGTATTTTGTATTCTTTGTAAAGAGATAAAAAATCACATTTCTTGTCTTTCATTATTGATGAGATTTGTAAATCGCCTTTCACGGCACAAAACCGCCTTGGCAAACAAATATCGCCTTTTACGGCAAACAAAATGAAATTGCTTCTTACGACATTTAAAAAATTGTGTCTCTTTCTTAAAATATACATGCAACGGAAAGTTAGAAAGAAGAATTGATTTCCTTTCTACTTGTGAAGGTGAATCTCCGGATCACCACTTCAAATTTCAAGTTGAATATAAAATCTGGCATACCCGTACAAAAATATTGATGACTCATTTTTCCTCCTCCGCCATACTCCCGGCGGCCCCAGGGGTGGGAAGGAGAGGACGAAAGGTCGGAGCCCCCATCATTGCTCTGGATGTCACGGGTGCCAGGGCAATCGTTGACATGATCATTGTGCTGGGCGACAAGTGGTCCAAGACTAAGGATTTTCCTGATGATGACTTCTTCAAGGAAATACTTCTGGACCCTACTAATAAAGCCAAGTCTAAAATGGATGAGGCCACGCAGAATAGGAAGCGATTTGTCTGGGAGAGGAACGTTATCGAGTTGGTCATCCGAGCTGAGGCATGACATTGAACGCCTTGATAGAGAGCTCATTGAAGCTAGGCAATGTCTTTAGCAATTAGAGGTGCGAGTCACGGGCAAGTGGGCTGCTTTAGCAGAGGCTCGTACCAGGGAGAGGCACTTGATTTGCCAGGTTACAGACGTCGATCATGTTCTCAAGATGAGGATTTGAGAATACACGCGATGGCGAACTGCTTGGGAGAAGCTTCCCAGTGTTAAAAGAGGGTTACAGTGTTCAACCGCATATTTGAGTGCCAAAGCCAAAAGTTTGCTTGAGGAGCTGAATGTTTGGCTAGAGGCCATGTTTGGCTAAGCTTCTGGTTTTTTTTTTTTTTTTTTTGTAACAAACTCTCTTTTACTTTTTTTTTGGTACCCTATGTATACACACATTTTTTTGTATGCTTTTCTCTCTCTTTTTTGCAGTGCTTGTGAACACATTTTTTTATCACTCTTTTTTTTTTTTTTTGTATTCCCTCCTTTCACTTAAATCCTTTTGTGATGGAAATAAATTCAAGCAATAGTTTAATGGGAATGTTTGTTCTCAAAATTTGATCAAAAGTTTGTCATTTTATGAAAATCTTTTGTCAAATGGTTGTTTTTGCATGGGAGCCAGATTTCGTTTGCGGTATGAAAGCCAAATTTGGGGTTTACGGCATGAGAGCCAAAATTTTGGTTTTGGCGAGAAAGCCAAGGTTTGTTTTTGGTGGCATGAGAGCCAAAATTTTGTTTTTGGCTTGAAAGCCAACGTTTGTGGCATGGAAGCCGAGTTTTGCCGTAAAAGCCAGGTTTTTATGGCATGAAAGCCAATTTTTGGCATAAAAGCCAGGTTTTTTTAAAGCCAACTTTTGGTTTGTTGGCATGAAAGCCAGGTTTTTGGCATAAAAGCTAGGTTTTTGGCGTGAAAGCCAGGTTTTTGGCATGAGAGCCGATTTTGTGGAATAAGAACCGATTTTTGGAGTGAAAGCCAAGTTTTTGGCATGAGAGCCGATTTTTTGCGTGAAAGCCAAGCTTTTGGCGTGAGAGCCGATTTTGTGGCATGAGAGTCAATTTTTTTTTCTTTGTGGGCATGAGAGTCGGGTTTTGATTTTCAAAAATGCTTGTATCGACTAAAAGTCGCCTCCCTGCTGAATGGTCTTGTAAGTATCGATGGAATGTCGCCTCCGTACTTATTCGATTGGGAGTATCGATGGAATGTCGCTTCCTTTCGAATCTAGGTGCAAGTATCGACTAAGCATCGCTTTCCTGCTGAATGGTTTTGCAAGTATCGATGGAATGTCGCATCCTTGCTCATCCGGTTTGCGAGTATCGATGGAATGTCACTTCCTTGCTCTTCAAAAATTTTGTTTTGTGGGTACTAACTGAATGTCGTTTCCCCATGATTTTTGAAATTTTAAGATGTTTTGGACCTCGGTTTATTTTTTAATTTGGGTTGTGGATATCAACTAAAATGTTGCGTCTCCACGATTTTTGAAATTTTGCAAGTATCGACGAAATGTCGCTTCCTTGCGATTTTGGAAGTATTGAATGTGGTTCGCATCCTTCTGATTTTGAGTTCTGTGAGTATCGACTAGGAGTCACTTCCCCAAGGTTTTTTCAAAAACCATTTTTTTAAAGACACAAGGGTCGTAAATTATGGCATAAAACCACTTTGGTGGTAAAAGTCAGGGGGGACTAGGGTGGAAATCCTTGAATCCTGATTTTTGTTTCAAACCATGAAATTTGGGTTCAAGGGATTGAAAATTTGGTCAAGTTAGGAAAAGGCTCCTAAACTCAGATTTTTTTTTTTTTTAACAATGAAACGATGAAAGTAAGCATTGTTTTGAATTTTTAGAAATTCCAACATATGGATGAAAAATAAAAAAGGATCGGGTTTGACGAGCAAGTACCTGGGAATAAGCTTTGGCCGTGCAGGCATTACGCTGACCCAGTGGCGTGAGTCTTTAAGGGTAGCACCGCTTCAAGAACTTGTCGTTGATGGGCAGCATACATCTATCACCTTCCATGTTTAGGAGAGCATATGCATCATTCAACAAAACATTGTCAATGACATAGGGTCCCTCCCATTTTGGCTCAAATTTGCCTTTGGACTTGCGAGCGAAAACAATTGGTCCTTTTACAACAAGGACCAAGTCACCCTGTTTGTAGACACATTGCCAAACCTTTTTGTCGAAAAATCCAGCCATGCATGCTTGGTAAAGAAAGCTCAATGCTTTGTCGAGTTTCGAGCCATCTCTTGTCGAGATTGTCCAGCTCTTGGAGTCTCAACTTCACATTGCTTTCTTGAGTCATGTCATTTTGCAAAGACACCCTTAGGAAAGGAATTTGTACCTCCAAGGCCACGACAGGTTTACATCCATAGACCAAGGAGAATAGTGTGCTATGGGTTGGTCCTCGAATGGTGGTCCGATAGGCCCACAAAGCTTCATACAGTTTGTCGCTCTAGTCTCTTTTATGATTGGAGACCATTTTCTTGAGTATTTTGCAGAGTGTCTTATTGAAGGTTTCTGCTAATTTGTTTGCTGCTGGATTATATGGAGTCGAATGACAGCTTTGGATTTTGTATTTGTCGCATAACATGTAGAATCGGTGATCCCGGAATTGTGGTCCGTTATCATAGACGAATCTTTTAGGTATGCCAAAGCGACAAATAATGTGGGTGCGTAAGAACTGAAGGACTAATAAGGTCTTCATATCACCGAGCACAAATGCTTCTAACCACTTGGAGAAATAATCCGTAGCGGCGAAGATGAAGCGATGACCTTTGCTTGATGGGGGAGAGATAGGACCTATGATGTCCATACCCTAGGCTTCGAAAGGCCATGAGATCGCTGTGGGGTGTAGCCAATCCAGAGGCATATGAACATAGTCTCCATGAACTTGGCACTGTTGGCAGCGCTTAGCAAATCGTATAGCGTCAGCTACCATCGTAGGCCAATAATAACCTAACCTTTTTATCTGATCGTAGAGCTTAGGACCGGCCTGATGGACTCCACAAAGACCAGCATGAACTTCTTTGAATGTTTCTTCGGCCTCTTATTGTGACAAGCAGCATAGAAGTACTCCGTTGAAGGATTTTCTGTAAGGGATTTTTGAAGGAATATCCAAATGAAAGTTTGGTGGTCATCTTTGAATGTTTACTCGTTCTTTTGGATCTTTAGGTAGGATTCCGAATATGGTGTAATTGATGAACAGATCCCTCCAGTCGCCGATTGGAGGTCTGGGGATAGAGATCCGACTTCCAACCACTTGGTGGCATTCAGCAACTGCTTGGTGTACGTTAAGAGGAGGGAGTATCTTTCTTTCACACACTGTAATTTGCATGTTTTCCCCTTCCTGGATCGCCATAGATGCGGCAAGTCTGGCCAGGGCATCTGCACGGATGTTCTCACCTCTGAGGATGTGGGTGATATGACAGATGTCAAATTTTTTCCAAAGCGAATGTGCTTTGTTGTAATAAGGCAACAAATCAGGCTTCCTGACTTTGTATTTCTTATTCATCTGGTTGACGATCAGTTGAGAGTCTCTGAAGACTTCCGGCATGGTGATGCCGGATTCGAGGGTGAGTTACAATCCTACGATCAGAGCTTGGTATTCAGCTGCATTGTTTGAACATGGTTCCAATAGCAAGAAAGCGTGTGGAATCATGAATTTGTCGAGGCTAACAAAGAGGATGCCAACTCCCGAGATCAGCTTTCTTTTTTCATTTGTCCTAGTTGCACCATCAAAGATCATGTCCTAGGAGGCATTTGGTGAGGAAGTCTCCACGTTGTAGACAGGTTCATCCGAGAGATCATCTCTGAGTGGAGAATCTTTCTCAACTCCCGAGATCAGCTTTCTTTTTTCATTTGTCCTAGTTGCACCATCAAAGATCATGTCCCAGGACGCATTTGGTGAGGAAGTCTCCATGTTATAGACAGGCTCATCTAGGAGATCATCTCTGAGTGGAGAATCTTTAGGCAATGGATGCTCTACGAGAAAGTCTGCTAGAGCTTGGCCTTTGATTGCCTTTTGTGGTACATATCTAATATCAAATTGTGATAGGAGGATGGACCATTTTGCCAGTCGTGTATTGAGAGAACCTGCTTTTGTGAAAGTTCCTTCAAGAGGTTGATCCTCCTCATTTGCTAGGGATGTGTCTGCAGCAAAGTGGTCATCCTCAGTAATTGTGTTGCACTGAGCATATTCGGGGAACAAGTCCTGAACGGCATCGAGCAACTTTTCTTCTTTATCGAACATTTTATCGGTCCAGACATCACCTATGAAGTTGGGTATCTGGGACCAATTGACTAGATTTTCGTTGAATACATCATTAGCTGAAGCCTCTTCACAATGATCAGTCGGGAGTGGTGTGAATTTTGATGTCACGGTCTCAAGAGACAAAGTCTGAGAAGGTGACATCTCAATGGAAGTCACTTGAGAAGAAGTAGCTCCAGAAGATTTACTGCCAGATGTGGTCTGAGAATAAGCGGCCCCAGCAGATAAGGCTTCAAGGAACTATCATCCTGAACTATCACATTACAGGTCGCTTCGATAGGAGACATCCTCAGAATGGACTATTGGGAGTCGGACTCATCCTCAGATGTAAGAGGATCGTCTATCCAATAGTTTTCTCCATTTTCAGGAGTTAAGGGAGGAGGTACCTGTTGGTCTTCAGGGACTTTCAGTTATGGATTTTGGTTGCGACAAGCTCGTTAATGCGATCTTGCTCTTGTTCTAGGGCAAGAAGTTACAGGATCCTCACATATTCTTCAAGATTAGGCATGGAAATCTTCTTCTTCGTCTGCTCCTTGTGGTTCAACATGGTCCGGTTCCACTGGAGCAATGGCAGGTGCTAGGTCAACGACATTTTCTTGAACAACCTCTTGGCCTTTTTCATCATCAAACCAGGATCCTTGTGGCTGTAAGGGGTTATACCAGATTACTGGCATAAGGTGAGTTTCAGGAACCCATTCTTCATTGGAGAGGTATTCTTCTATTTCAAGGCATTCCTCCCATTCATCGGTGTCACTGGACTCGTATCCATTCATGGAGAATCAAACTACCGAATTGCAAGAGTATGATGCCCCCTGCGCAGTTTCATCTTTGAATTGAGGTGGCATGAAATCACTGAGAGTGAATTTTCTTACCGCCTTTGAAGTGACGGGAAAGGACTTTTTTGTTGCCCCCAGTGAAGTGGTAGAGGAAGTCTCTGCCTTTTCATGGACTTCTTGTTTTGGTTGAGCTTTCTCTACTATTTGAGCTTGTGGAGATTTCTCTTAGCTTGCCTTCGCTATTAAGCTATTGGCTTTATTTTGACAACCTCCCAGCTTCATCTTCTATGAGATCAGGATGCACCCATATGGGTTGTCCGTCCGATGCTGTGTAAGGAACCAGCTCTTGGGATGTTTGAATTATTTTTATTACCTTGAAGGAAGTGGTGATCTTCTTCTTTGGTGATTCGGATGTTTGTCCACATTGACACTATGTTAACAGAGGCAAACCCGTAGTTTTTGTCAAAGGTGATGACTCTGTTTTTCTACATCTCGTTAATCTTTTCTCTCACAACAAAGCATTGATTGAGGGGATACGAGATCATTTGGTGGTATGGACAATGCGGAGGATCATTGGTTTTTCCAACATCTCTCGGTCTTTTAGGGTCGGGAAAGGTGAGTTTACCATTTTCCATGAGAGCCCTGAAGATTTTATCCACATCTTCATTAAACGAGTATTTATTTTCTAATCACTCTTTGAAGGCATCAGAGAGTTCAGGTCTCTTACCTGCAGCTTTGCTTTCAACTTTCTTTGGTGGCTGAGGAGCTGATTTGGTTTGCACATTACGGACCTCTTTTTTCTTTAGTTTTGAGGTTGCAATGGCGGTGGGTTCCTTTCTTGATGACTTCTGACTATTGAGGTCTTTGATCACTATTTCAGCCTCCATGGAAGCTTCTAGGAGTTCTCTCAGGTTTTTTCATTTGTTGTCGATAATCATGAGACAGATCCTTGCTCTTATGTTGTTACGGCAAATGTCGACTAGCGACACTTGTGGCAGCACATCCGAGCATTTATATGCCATAGCATTCCACTTGTGAATGAAGTTGTAAGTTAACACATTCTCTCCCTATTTTAGGCTGCAGAGCTGAGTCATAGTAGCAGGATAGTCCTCGCCTTTGAAGTGAGTCAGGAAGCGCGTCTCTAGCATGGCCCAATTTTGGATGGAGTCCTCTGGCAGAGTGGAGTACCAATCAAAGGTCGTACCTGTCGGATGTGAATTTTGATCCCCCCAAGGAGGGAAATCGTTATTCATCTATATGTGTTATTTAAATTTTACATTGAAAATGAGGGTTCCGACTACCCTCAAAATCAACGGATAACGATCGCCAGCTATGGTAACGGCCGTAACACCGTTCTTCGCCAAAAGCCAAAGAAAAATGGAAGAAAATAAATGGGTGGGTTCTTCCTCTCGTCTAATGTGCTGCCAGCAACACACGACGGTTTTCCTGTCACATTAATTTGGGTCTCTTTGGGTCTCTTTGATATTGGGTCAATTCAGTGTTATGAGTTAAAGTCCAAATAAGGTTAATCCTCACATAGCAAAATCATGGTATATCCAAGTGAAATGAAATAATTAAAATAAAGAAAATAAAGAGGGGGAGGTACCAAATATTTAAGAAAAGGATCGGCCCCGTTCCCGGGTAGCCCCTTCTAATCCCTTGGCAAAATAGGGTTTAAAGGCTAACTTTTCAAATCAAAATGATGATGCAAATGAGACTTTGACTTGTGATTTCTGTGTTTTTTCGTATGCGATACACGAGTGATAAAGTGAAAAGCCAATGGGCTGTAATTAATTGAAGGTGGCCGATGGGCCGAAATTGATTTGGAGGGTGGCCAATGGGCCAAAATAAAAATATGCAAAGTGTATGAAATCACTCGTCTCATCTTATTACTCTCATTTATTCAATTTAAGAAATCAGTTCTTCATTCCCTTTTATCATTAAGTTCGATTAAATATCTCGCACCTGAGGTGGAGGAAGAAATAAAGGAAAAATCCTTTTGGGTTGATTTTGTTGGTTTTATAGTTTTTAGGGATTTTTTATATTGGGCTAGAAGGGCCTAACTAGGGGATTTTTACTTGGATTTACATGATTAGTGCGTTATTACTGATCATCGGATTAAGCCTAACCTAAGGTCCTAAACCGCTCACATCAGCTCTCCCGGTCCCCTAATGGAACAAGAAAAGTGATGGGACGAAGCCTAATGCTCTTACCTTTCTAATGAGAGAAGTCTGATTTATTCCTAGGGTGTTAATAGCCTAAGTTTGATAATTGCTATGCCTAAACAATTTGGTTGAGTATGGTCTTAATTGATTTGGTTTGTTTTTATTTATGTTGAAGGTTGGTTAAGAGTGATCTAGGGATGTTTTAAAATGTCGATTAATGTGTTTTTAAATATATTAAGGTTCTGTTTTAGTTGTTGAAGGTTCTGGAGTTTCAAGTTTTACTTCGAATGATGAAGAGATGTCGAAATCAGTGAAACAGGGGTGATGGAGGACTTGGGCGCACCTGTGGTTGCGCTTAGGTCCTCTGGTTGACTTGGGCACATAGATAGTGACGCCCAAGTGTCGGGTCTCGTGTGGCTTGGCTGGTGGTGATGAATCGACTTGATCTTTGGAGTTCATATGGTTTCTATTTGATGCAAGTCTCTGTTTTGGTGTTGTTTTAGGTTCTGGATCAATTTTATCTTAATGACTTAAGTCCAGAACTCGAAATGTAACCAAGATTCACAACTTGGGCTAGACAGGAAACCTGGGCTCACCTGTGTGTGCGCCTAGGTGTTTCTGTGAACTTGGGCGCACCTGTATGGGCGTGCAAGTGGTGCCTTGATGTTCTTCGCTCGTCCGACTTTGGTTCGAGGTTCCGGATTGGTTTAAGTTAACGAAATCTTTAATTTCTAGGTTGTTGTTGGTTCGGTAAGGATTCTGAGATGTTGATTGAGGTCGAGGTTGGAAGTGAATAGTGATTCGGTGGTCTCAGGGAATGGAGATGAACTTGGGCGCACCTGTGGTTGTGCCTATGTTTCCTGGGTGACTTGGACGCCACCACAGGTTCGTCTGTTTTGGTTCTCTCCGGGATTCTTTCACTTAGGCTTGGAGTTTCAGGTGATCTATGTTAATAAATTTATATCTTGGGTTGGTCTTGAGTCTATAAACCTTAAATGTGGTAGTGGTTTGTGTTCGGGAGTTGAAGTGCAACCGAACCGCGCTCCGGGATTGGAACAAGAAGTGCGCCCAGGTTCCTGGGGTAACTATAGGGGTGCCCAAGTGTCTGCCTGTTGGGTGATTCCGGGTTCGTCCAATTCTAGAGTGTTTCTAAGTCGGATTCAGGTATTCAATCTCGTTCCTTGGTTGAGAGAATGTCTTTCTTCTCTTGGTATGGTTTGGTCTTATTGTCTTTAATTAGGTTTTGATTGGGGGTCTTAATTAGGGATTGGTGACTGGGGCTTTGTTCGGTAGGGTTTGATTAATTAGGGGTTTTAGCTAAGGTGTTTTTATTAGGGTTGATTTATTAGGGTTTAATTAATTGTTGTTTGGAAATTAGGATTCAGGTCAATGGTTTTAATTAAGATTGATTTAGGTGTTTTAATTAGATGTTTTTAATTAATGTTAAATTAGGTGTTTTGATTAAGATATTATTTTTTTAAGTGTACTAATTTGCTTAGGCACAAATTCGATAACCTAAGTTTATGTACTTACTATCGACTCTTTTTTGGATGTTTCTATTTCTTTTAATTTTTTGTTCTCTCCCCTAATTACTAAAAAGATGAGAAGGGAAGAGTTTTATGGTTTTGTGATTTTTTTGGTATTTTATGTAATAACAATGCAACCTAACCTAAAGAACAACTTATGATCCTCTACTTCGTGTCTATTGGTCTAATTCTACTACTTCTTCTTTGTGGACTTTTCTATTTCTTTTAATCTTTTTTGTTCTCTTCTCTAATTACTAAAGAGCAAGATGAGAAGGGAAGTGTTTTATGATTTTATGATTTTTTTTTGGTATTTTATGCAATTTATCCTAGGCGTCTACACAACTTAGGCGCCACTGTGTGTCTCCCCTGCGGATTGTGATGCGCTTACAATTTTCTACGATATTCCAATTCGATTTTTGACACTTCGTGACTAAATATAAGGTCCTAGTATGAATTGTTGATATAATAACCTTCGGATTCGGAAGTAATGACACGAAGACCAAAGTCCAAGAGGCGGGTCTCTTTGGCAGGAACTTGGGCACACCCACAGTGGCGCCCAAGTGGACTGCCTTTTTTTTCTTTACCTTTTGGTAATATATCTCGGTATTCCTTCAATTCCTTTTTGGGAAGGTATAGATGTATACCAAGTCAATGCATCCCCGATTAATGATTCCTGAAAATAGTTTATAAGCATGGAGTCATTGTCAGCAATGGCACGACATTTGTTGTTGGATGAGACTAGATGGTGTTGAGGGTCAGTTGTCCCATCATAAGGTATGAATTTAGGAGCCCTAACAGGGAAAGGTGACTTCTCCTTTTCTTCTTTTTTGGTGAAATCATAGAAACCTAGCTATTTTCCAATTGAGCTTGAGGACTTCTTCTTAATTTCATTTTTAAGCTCCTCTACATTTTTTTGCAATTCTTTAAATGCTAAAGGATCTAGGTATTGAATTGTCTGTGGTTGGTATGCTCCTTGTGGTTCTAGTGGAGCAGGAGCGTAGATTGGCTCCTGGAACTGGTCCTGGGGATATGGTTGCTGAATAGGATGATAGCTTTGGTTCAATTGAGTTCCTCCATAAGCAACCGACTATCCTCTATACGGGTCAACCATCGGGCTCGAGGTGGGCAGTCGATATGCCTGCGGATAGCGTGGCTCGTCTCCCTGGCACACACAGTTGCGCCCAAGTGTTTCCCTGCACCTTTCTTCCTCTTTTGTTTCTTTTCTCAATGCTTTTCGCACGATTTGGAATGCAAAATTACAGATCCGAAGGTCCCGATATCAATATGTATGAAAACGAATTCGGACCTAAGAAATAAAATACGCTTTATATGAAAATCAGGGTTTAAAACCCACGCAGACACTTGGGCGCACCCTTAGTTGCGCCCAAGTGCTCTGCTGCACTTTTTTTTTCAGATTCGGATTTTCCTTAATGAAAATGAGATGGATGCAAAGTCTACCCTAATCACAATTTCAGAATGCTAAAAATGATGCAGATCTACATAGTAGGAATGATCCTAAGCATATTACTAATGATAGATGATTGCTAAGTATTAGATCTACTGAAAGGCACTACTACTAATGCAGATCTACGATGCATGCATGATTCTAAGCATGTATCTAACCATTAATGATGCTGAATATCAATTGAAGAAAACCTAATCTAGAAATACCGGTTTGATTTGTATCCTTCAAGTCCTAGATCGAAGCTCTCGCGCAAATCCATGGCTTTTGGAAGCTTTCTTCATTGCTTATCTTAGAAACCAGAAAGCTTCTTCTTTTCCTTCCTTCTAGATCTAAAGCTCTCACTTTGGTTATGGTGGCTACTCTCTTTTTCTCTCTTTTCTTCTAGTTTTTCTATTCTTTTTTTTGGTAGCCTCCTTTGTAAATGGTATAAGAGATCCTTATATAAGGGTTTTCTCGTGAAGAAGGGGTTAGGGCTACTGTTTGCACGAACATCTAAAAGTTTCACGCAAACCAAGGTAGCTTTAGGGTTTCGGGAACTTGGGCGCACACATAGGTGCCCCCATGTTGGTCTAGTGACTTGGGCGCACACACAGGTGCGCCCATTTCTTATTTTGGGGCTAAGTGGGCTTAGGGTTCAATTCGGATTGTTTTCGGATCAAATTTGGACCGAAACAGAGGAAACTGGACTTAGGCACACTTGTGGGGCGCCCAAGTGGATTTCAGAACTTGGGCACACACACAGGTGCGCCCATGTTATCTTTTGGGTCGAATGGGCTTGGGGTTTGGTTTTGGTCTGTTCCCTGGGCTGAAATTGGGTTGGAACTATGAAGAGTGGAGCGGAACCAACCTAAATATGCACTAAAGTGCTTTCTAGGGCAACCAGGGACTTGGGACTTGGGCGCACCTAGATTGACACCCAACTGTGTCCCTGATGCGGGACCGCTTGTGTAGTCTTCCGAGGGCCATATCTTTTGATTCGTAGGTCGGAATTCGACGTTCCACATATCGCCGGAAAGCTCTTGGACTGTAGAATCTGTTGCCTCATACACCCGAACAGTCATAGGTCAGGAAAAGTAAGGGATACTTGGATCAATGATTCTAACCTCCTGATTCAAGTTATTCGTATTGTACTTAGGCAAACTATGTGTAACCTCTTTAGGAACAACCTGAGTGTGTTCTATGTAGTCTGGAAGGGGCTTGGGTAGTGTCGTAGTCCATTCCTTGTCTGAATAGTGGGTTGAACTCGAGATCCTGACGCGATTCGGCCTTTTCTCTCACAATTTCTATGAATCATCGAACTAAGTCTAAAATTATCAACAAGCATCTTCATCGTCATTAATTAATCTGAATTATGCCATTAACCATTCAATTATGGGTGAAATGGGGGCATCGTTATATATGATAAGTGTTTAAGGCTATCATAGGGAGCCAAATGAGGTGTCTAAGTACCTTTTAGGGTACTTGCAAAGAGACGGATCCTAAGGGCATCTTGATCCGCGATAGCTCCCGTCAGGATTTTGAAGTGGATGACGCGCTGTCTGGCTGATCCTTTCCCCGTATATGTTTTGTAGGGAAAGGGACCGAGTCCATCCATAAGGGATATGGTGGCTTGATCCCATGCTCCTTGAGTGTATCCTCTTCTCTTGCTTTGGCAAGGATGTCATCCACGTCATTTTTGGTAAGGGCGCGTGACTCATTGTCTTCTCCATTTACCTCGTCATCTTGATGATTTGGAGGAGGTTCATTATTTACCTAATGCTGAAAGGCGAGAAGAAGGTTCTCCATCAGAGACTCAATCCTCTGCCGACCTTGCTCCAATTGTTGGATGCATGCGATCACGTCATCTTGAGGTGGATTCTGAGGTGGTTCATAATTCGTTGCCAGGACGTTCATCCCTTGGGATTTGAACGAGGAAATCGTCCTAGTGACTAAGCTGGGGCTCATTCTTTTGGATGAAGAGCTCGAGGAAGGATTACTCCGCTATCCTTGGCTTGAAGGAGCAGGGGATTCTTCCGGATGCCTTCGTGTTCGAGAGACACCGCGAGTCACCGGATGTCGGACATGAAGTTTGGTTGCTGACTTCTGGCGTCTTTTGGTTTTTCCAACCATATGGACAGTAGCAACTTGGTCAAGTCTTTCTTTTTCGACCCATTTTTTAGAGACCTGAAGTGTAGAATGTCGAGTCCTCTGCTTCTCTAGTCTCTTTTATTGATATGACGTGCGGCAGCATATAAGACGGGCAATTTGAGCTTCGGTCAGCTCTGGCTAGGCTTTGGCAATGAAGGATGTACTCCCTCGAGTGCTGTAGCCGAGCCTGTCTTCTTTGAAGCTAGGCATGGACAGGATCCGAACCTCGTCCTTTAACTATCGTAGCGAAGTTTTGAATTTTTTGAGTTTGGCCCCTGTAGAGATGAAGGATCGAATCGAATGAGTGTAGGCCGTGGCAGATTCTTGCAGAGGCCTTGTGATGCACGATTTGATTTTGGGCTTGTTCGAACAAGCCGACTGGCATTGAGTTGATTTCTTTGTCAGGTGAGAGGCGGGTCTCTTTTTCTTTATGTAGGCGAGAGGGTAGAACCGGTTCTCCTTAAGTGGGGCCAGGTATGCTGGCCTTGTGGATGCTTGGGACCTTCTTTGTTTTGGTGAAGGTTTTGGGGACCAAGTCTTGGGATTGACTTGGCTGCTTGTAGGTCGAGGCTTCGTGGGAGTGCCGCAGGCTTCGGGTTTCTTAACGCTTGCCTTCGGTGTCATGGCAGTGACACGTTGAGAGGCAATTTTCTGCTTTTTAGCAGGTGCAATTTCTTCTACGGGAAGTGGGAATGGTCCTAGTGTCCCGAAAACGATGGTCCGGGGAGTGGAGGTCTACCTGGTGTTTAGAGAGCTGCTAAGAGAGATGACGCTTCTGCAGCTGGCAAGCTGCTTGTGAGTGCGCGTGTTTTGCTTCTGTTGAAGCATGAGTTGGTACTTGCTTTCGTCAAAAGTAATGGTCAAAGAAGCTGCCATTGTTAGGTTTGAAAAAATTCTGAAACAAGACCACATTCATGAGTAATCATAAGAATATAATTATCATAAACGGGAAAAACTATGGTTTTATCTTTTCAAATCGCTCGAGGGACACAGTCCGACCCAAGCGACATGAAGAAGGCAAAAGGCCATAGAAGGTACAATTGTTTTGATTGCAAGTACGGTAGGCCCGGAATGGGCATTCCAGTGACTGCTAGAAGCAATTGTAAACCTTAATTCAAATCACCGAGAAACAAGGCTCACTTGAGGTAAGATGAATATGAGGTTGGAGGTACAAATGTGTCAGTCGCGAATACAGTAAACCCGAAAGGGCGTACTAGCAACGCTAGGAACAAATGTTGGAGAGAAAAAGTGTGTCGGTCGTGAATACAGTAGACCCGAAAGGGCGTACTAGCACCTCTAGGCACAAATGTTGGAAATTACATCCATGGAATGGACACAAGATCGAATTTTTGAAAGGCTAAGAATGGATTCATCAAAGAGAGCAAATTGTTTTCCGATCCGAAATCCGACTCAAACATTTATGCGAACTTCGTTCCAAAAGGGAAGAGATCAAGATTTCTCAAATCTGAACCAAAAAGTGATGGAAGTTTAAAAGGTCAAAATCGAATTCGTCAACAAAAGCAAATGGTATTCTGATCAGAAAGCCGACTCAAACAGTTCTGTGAGCTTCGTTCCGAAAGGGAAGGGACCAAGATTTCTCGAATCTGAACCCAAAAGTGACGGAAGTTTTTTTTTTTAAATGTCAAAATCGGATTTGCAAAGAGAGCAAATGGTATTCCGATCCAGAAGCCAACTCAAACATTTCTACGAGCTTCGTTCCGAAAGGGAAAGTACCAAGATTTCTCGAATCTGAACCCAAAAGTGATGGAAGTTTTGTTTGTAAGATTTCTCTTTTTTTTATTTTTTTTGAAAGAAAAATCTAAAGATTGAAGAGTACACCTAGGCTTCCTAATTCGGTCTTATGAAACCTCAATTGATAGAATAGCCCCTAGGTAAGGGTAGGATTACTTAATGAACCTGTTTGGAGGACCCTTGCCTAAAACAGTCTGGTTGTCTCCACACTCTAGATAAGGCTTTTCTTGAATCAATCGTGGTCAAAGAACACAATTGGTATGACCTTTAGTGATCTTTGCCTCTTTTTTCTTGGAAGATCTCTAGCGGACTCATCAAAGAGTAAAGATGGCCCATTCCTAGATACAAACGATTTCATCAAACATTTCTGCGAGCTATTGAGTTCAAAGAGGAAAGGATCAAGGTTTCTCAAAGTTGAACCCAAATATGAGAAATCTGAATTTTTTTTGTTTTTTTTTTCTTGTTTTGGAAGATCCCTAACGGACTTATCGAAGAGAAAATTTCTACGAACTATCGAGTTCAAAGAGGAAAGGATCAAGGTTTCTCAAAGTTGATTCCAAAATGAGAAATCTGAAATTTTTTGTTTTTTTTGTTTTTTTTTTGTTTTGGAAGATCCCTAATGGACTCATCGAAGAGAAACGATGGCCCATTCCCTGATACGAACGATTGCATCAAACATTTCTGTAAGCTATCGAGTTCGAAGAGGAAAGGATCAAGGTTTCTCAAAGTTAAATCCAAAAATGAGAAATCTGAAATTTTTGTTTGTTTTTTTTTTCGTTTTGGAAGATCGCTAACAGACTCATCGAAGATAAATGATGGCCCATTCCCCAATACGAACGATTGCTTCAAACATTTCTGCGAGCTATCAAGTTCGAAGAGGAAAGGATCAAGGTTTCTCAAAGTTGATTCCAAAATGAGAAATCTGAAATTTTTAATTTTTTTTTAAGAAAGAAAGAGTGGAAATAAAATTCAAAGATAGAATTAGAGATTTCCCAAAAAAAGTCCTCTCATTCTTTTCTAGATGCAATATCCAACATAGGCCACCACTTAGAAAGGGGCCAAGGAATCTAGAAAAGAAGTAAAAGCATAAAGCATAAATATGAATGCAAACATTTCTTTTCTAAGCATATATTCTCAAACGAACGGGTCCCATTGGGTGTACCAGCTTGATGGACTCGGTTCTCTGCGCGTGGCACTACTGAGGTCAGTGGAGGTAAGAGCTCATGGGGTCCAATCCTTTCGCGGCCAGTGGCGAAATGCGAGCATCAACATTTTTTTTTTTGTACGGGTATGCCAGATTTTCTACTCTATTGGAGTTGACAAGTCATGGTCCGGAGATCCACCTTCGCAAGTAAAAAATGAAATCAACTTTTTTCTAGTTTTCCATTGCACATATATTTAAGAAAAGAGACATGGTTTGTTGCCGTGAAAGGCGATTTCATTTCTTTTACCATGAAAAGGCGATTTTTTTTTGTGAAAGGCTATTTATAATTCTTATCAATAATGAAAGACAAGAGTTGTAATTTTTTTTATGTCTCTTCAAACAATACACAATACAATAAAATCCAGCGACCCGGACTTCCAGGGTCGCTGGCAACCATGCACCCAGGGTCACCGTGACCATAGTTGATTTTTCCCCTTTTGGTCGCCGATTTTTTGCCGTCTTTCCGGTTTTTTTTATTCTTTTTTCTTCGGTATTTTTCCTAACATTTTTGTACATATTTTGGCCTAATTTCCTTGCAGAAAACTTGATGAGAAGCCTTGCATCTTGGAGAGCAAAGTTTCCAATTTTCCAGGAAAGTCAAAGACTTTGTTGCGCAGAGTTGCCGATTTGTCGTCAAAAGCCAAAACTGGGTCAAACGATGTCGGAATGACCTGAAACTTGAGGTGAAGCCTCCTGAACAATAAATAAGACCAACCATAAGCTTTTGTTTGAGTTTTGAAGCCGAGTGGGGTCCTGTCGCCAGTAGACTTGATTTTATCGCGAGATAGATGTTGTGCTTTGATGTACGGTCAACCGATGTCCAATTGGCCTGAAATTTGGCAGGGAGCCTATTGGAGTCATTTTGAGACGGTCCATTAGCTCCAATTTGGAAATCATGGTCTCGGGGAGCTCTTATTGGAGCCATTCGAACGCTTTCTCAAGAGATGTCCAAAGGAAGTCACTGGACAAAAGGACCCACTAACTGCAGACAATTGGCTAGAGTATACAAAAAACATTTTTGAAGTATTTCGATGCACGGGGAGGCAGCGAGTGGCACTTGCAGCGTCCATGTTTACAGGCTTAGCTGATATCTGGTGGAAGATAGCCAAGGCATAATACAAGGATGTGGCAGATGCTGAAGCATGGGATAACTTCAAGAGATAATTTGGTGACAAGTATGTACCTGCACATGTCAAGAGGCAGAAGGCAATTGAGTTCCAGCAACTTGTGCAGGGAAACATGACCGTCCTTGAATACCTCACCAAGTTTGAGAGATTATCTAGATATGCTTTGGAATTGATAAATACCATGGAGAAAAAGATAGCCAAGTTCCTTGAGGGACTTAACCCGATCATAGAAAGGGATGCTACAAGGGTTGTGCCACCTGCAACATTTGAAGAGGCTGATAAAAGAGCATATAAGTTTAAGAATTTGAACAGCAAGCTTCTCCAAATTCAGGGAAAGAGTCAAGGTCACCAGCCGAATCACCAATACAGGAACCAGCAGAACAAGAGGTAGAGGCAAGATCAGAATGTTCAGAACCCACTGGTTTGTATCCACTGTGGCAAGAATCATGAGAGTGCCCAATGCTATACTATAATGGGAGCATGCTTTAAGTGTGGTTCGATGAACCATCAAATGAGGGATTTCCCAAGACTCAATGGGCAAGGTCACATGCAGAATCAACAACAACAAGGAACACAATGTCCAACACCACCTCAGAACTCACCGGTTGTTCAGAATCAAGCAAGACCACCTCAGCAACAGGCGCCACAGCAGCATTATAGGCCTCAACAGCAGCAACAAGCTCGTCAACAAGGGCAGAATCAACGTCCTCTGCAACATAATAGGAATGCACAACAAGCAGGTAGCAGCAAGCTCATAATAGAGCAAACGACGAGGGCAAGTTTATGCAGTCAGTCAGGCTGAAGCAGATGCTGCAGGCAATGTGGTGGAAGGTACACTCCTTGTTTGTGGAATTGAAGCTAGGATTTTGTTTGGCCCTGGCTCTACACATTCATTTATGTCTCCTAAATTTCTAAGTTGATTGATGTACCTGTTCGAGAACTTGAGTTTATTCTAACTGTGGCTACCCCGGTAGGTAAACAAGTCGTGTGTAGGACTTTTTACCCTAGTTGTGCAATTAAGATGGGAGAAGTGATCTTACTGGAAAATCTCATTTTATTGGATATGCACGACTTCGACGCCATCCTAGGAATGGATTGGTTAGCAAGGTATCATGCCACAATGGATTGTTTCCACAAGACCCTCACCTTTAAATTAGAGGAGACAACAGCAGAAGTGATGTTTCAGGGAGAGAGGAGGAATCATCGTGGCAGGGTTTATTTCAGCGTTGAAGGCTGATAAACTTCTGAAAAGCGGATGTGAAGCTTATTTGGCGTTTATCACGGAGGATAAAGGGTCCCAAGGGGTGGAGGAGACCCCTAGTATTTGTGAATTTCCAGATGTTTTTCCAAAAGAGATTCCATGATTACCACCTATTAGAGAGATTGACTTCACGATTGAGTTTTTACCAGGGACCGCTCCGATTTCTATTGCGCCATATAGGATGGCTCCGGTGGAATTGGGAGAATTGAAGATACAATTGCAATAATTGTTAGACAAAGGTTTTGTTAAACCTAGCATTTCGTCGTGGGGAGCTCTGGTTTTGTTTGTCAAA
Source organism: Cinnamomum chago (assembly GCA_038049695.1). Classification (NCBI taxonomy): domain Eukaryota; kingdom Viridiplantae; phylum Streptophyta; class Magnoliopsida; order Laurales; family Lauraceae; genus Cinnamomum; species Cinnamomum chago. The sequence continues at coordinate 26,552,455 of CP142460.1, forward strand.
AAGAAAGATGGTTCGATGAGGATGTGCATCGATTACCGAAGATTGAACCAAATGACTATCAGGAACAAATATCCATTTCCAAGAATAGATGAACTATTTGATCAATTACATGGTGCCGCATATTTTTCGAAGATTGATTTGCGATCCGGTTATCATCAGCTAAGAGTTAAAGAGTTAGATGTACCAAAGATAGTTTTCCGGACAAGATATGGACACTATGAATTCCTAGTGATTCCGTTTGGACTGACTAACGCACCGGCAGTATTCATGGCCTTGATGAACAAGATATTCACACAATACTTAGATCAGTTCACAGTGGTGTTCATTGACGATATTTTGATGTACTCAAAGTCCATAGAAGAACATGAAGAGCATTTGAGGATAGCACTACAACTTCTAAGAGACAATCAACTGTTTGCAAAATTCAGTAAGTGCGAATTTTGGTTCTTGGGGCATATCTTTGCCAAAGAAGGGTTGTCAGTGGACCCGGCCAAGATTGAGGTAGTTGTGAATTGGGAAAGTCCGACAAAATGCATCAGAAATCAGAAGCTTTCTTGGATAGGCGGGTTATTACCAGTGCTTTGTTTAGGGATTTTCATCAATTGCGTCGTCATTGACAAAGTTGACTAGGAAGAATGCACCATTTGTATGGACGGACCAGTGTGAGGATAGTTCCCAAGAGCTGAAAACGAGATTGACTACAGCACCGGTCCTCACTTTACCATCCGGGAGCGGCGTTTCACCCTTTTTACTGATGCATCAAACGTAGGACTGGGTTGTGTGTTAATGCAAGATGGTAAAGTTGTTGATTATGGATTCCGGCAATTGAAAGATCACGAGAAAAACTATGCAACGCATGATCTTGAGTTGGCAGCGGTTGTTTTTGCATTCAAAATGTGGAGACATTACCTCTAATGAGAAAAGTTCGAGTCCACTCCGATCACCGCAACCAACGGTACTTATTTCCTCAGAAGGAGCTGAACATGAGGCAGAGAAGATGGATGGAATATATCAAGGATTATGATTTTCCAATCAAGTATCACCCGAGGAAAGCAAATGTAGTCACCGACGCTTTGATCAAGAAATCAATAGGCTTGGAAAATCTAAGTGGCACTTGTATTTTTCAGCAGTTTGAAGAGTTGGGAGTAAACCTATAGCCACTAAAGAAGGGTGTAATGTTAGCTAACATGTTAGTGTCCGATCCTTCCTTCATCCAGAAGATCAAGGATAACCAATTGCAGAATCCAGAGTTAGCCAAGATTTTTGAGCGTCCTGACTTTCGTATTGTGGACGGAGTCTTATACTATCGTGATCATCTATGTGTGCCTAACATTGAAGACTTGAGGAATGACATCATGACAGAAGCTCATAGTACAGAGTATTATATGCATCCAGACAGTACAAAGATGTATTAGAACTTGAAGGGCAGATTTTGGTGGAACAACATGAAGAGAGATATTGCAGCATTTGTCTCTTGATGTATGACCTGTCAATTAGTGAAAGCAGAGCATTAGAAACCTCCAGGGTTGTTGCAACCATTAGAGATCCCGGAATGGAAGTGGAACAATATTACCATGGACTTTTTTTCGGGACTACCGAGAACCAACAAAGGCAACAACGCTATATGGGTCATCGTGGATCGCCTTACCAAGTCAGCTCATTTCATTCCCATGAGGATAGGAAAGAAAATGCACATGTTACCTCTTACAGAGTTGTTTGTCAACCAGATTATTAGTCATCATGGACAGCCAGTTTCCATCACTTCTGACAAAGACAGCAGATTCGTCTCGAGGTTCTAGAAGACACTACAAGAATCCATGGGTACAAAGTTACAGTTCAGCACGGCTTATCACCCACAGACAGATGGTCAATCAGAGAGGATGATTCAAACTCTTGAGGATATGCTTTGTGCTTGTGTTTTGGACTTCAAGACTCAATGGAATGAAACCTTACCACTTTGTGAGTTCGCTTACAATAATGGTTACCACTCAAGCATTGGAATGGCGCCTTTCGAGGCATTGTATGGCAAGAGTGTTGGAAGTAGGTGGGCCTCGTGGATAGGTTTTCAAAACTTTTTAACCCACTTGATTTACGGATCAAGTACCCATAAGGCCATAAACCACATTCAGGATGCATTTCCTCAAACTCATCAATCATGTACAGCAATAAACTCTATCTACAAGATAGAAACCAGCAATAATCAAGCAATCAAGATCTACAACATACAAGGAAGTAGATTATACATTTGGAGCTCGATTGTGCTCAAATGGAGAAGAAGGCAATTAGCTTGAATAAGAACTCTTCTTGTAGCAAATTAGGATCTCTAAGACCTTGTTGCCTTTCACGCTATGACCCACTATCAGATCTCTTTTCTCAAAAAGAATGGTGGGATCTTCAAGAGAAAACCAACTAGAAGCTCTTAATGAACTAGAAGAGAAACTAAGAGAGGAAGAGAATAAGAGATGTGCAACACTTTCACACACTATGGGCTGGGCGTGAGTCTCCTTGCAATAGCATGGGACGTCCAAGCCCCCATCTCCTCAATGTATAGCTTTGCAACTCTTCTTTCTCTACTAATTAAAATAGAAGTCCTACTTCTATTAAGAATTAGTAACTTTCTCCTTTCTAATTATTATAGAAGTCTCACTTCGACAACAATTAGTAACCTACTATTACCACTATTAGAAGTCTCACTTCAAATAGAAATAGTAACTTTCTAATTCCTTCCTTTTAGAATCCAAGTAGGATTATTAACTTTCTAATAACTTGGGCTAGTGTGGGGACCACTAGGGATTCCATAGAAAGATGGCTTGGTAGTGCTGTCGCCGGCACCCAAATATAATAAAACCTTTACTCTAAAAATAATAAATGTAGTAGTGCGAGTAAGGATCGTTCCCACGGAGAGTGTTTAGTCAAATTTTATGCTATGTGATAAAAAATGGGGGTTTTGATTATACTGAAAGCAAAAATAAAAAAAATAAAATAAAAAACAGTAAAGTAACAAATTCAATCAAAGGAGCAAGCATTGGTCAAAGTTAACATCCACCATCGGAAATTCAAAACTGATCATTGATGCAAAAATAAATCAATTAACACTTTGAACATTCATCGTTAGAATTAAATTCCTACCTCCTTAATTAGTTAATTAGAAAACACGCGCTCTAATTAACCCTAATTACTAAACAACCTAAGACAAGCGCTATAGATTTAATTTAGTAAAAGCATTAAAATCAGAGAGATCGATGAACCCAAATAACACAAGCACAAGCGGTTGCATTTAATTTAGCCAAGTGTTCTTCCTAATATCTAATAATTACTAACGCAGTAAATTATTAAATATCAATTGCTTCGCAAATTTGAGGGATCAAACAATTATGGATTTGATTTCTAATTTAGCTGTAGATTGCAACGAAAAATATACTAGTATGCATCCTAGCAATTAAACGAAACAATCATCATAACAAATTAAGCATAGAAGAACAACCCGTATTCAAAGCATAAATTAAACAATGAAAATAAATTAGATCTCACAGTATTTATTCCGAGGCTTCAGTCTCCTTCAACCAATTACAGAAAATTAGCCACGCAGGACCATGCTAACTTGCAAAAATAAATTAAATTGAAAAAGAATGGAGAAAGAAGAGAGAAAAAGAGAGAGATATGGAGAATTCGTTGCTTGCAGATGATTTTTTTTGTGAATGGCGTGTAATGGTATTTATAGAGAGGTGGCGTTGGAGTTGGAATAGGAGAGAAAATTGGTAAGTGGGCCCACCTGATGGAGAGAAAAGGAATGAGGGAGAGAAGACGTTGGATGAGGATGAGAGATGATAGAGAGAAACTCTCAAACAGAGTTACTAAGGGCATGTTTGTGTAACACTTTTCCGCGGAAAAGTTTACGGTTTTCCATGGAAAACCCATTTTTCCGGCGTTTGGTGCGGAACAATTCCGCGGAAATGTTTTCCTGCCTCATCAGCATTTTCCTTGATAATTGTGGAAATAGGTTTCCCATGGGGGGTATGGGAAATGCTTTTCCTCGGAAAACTTCTCCCTCTTTTCCTCACTCTTGTCCATTTCAACCCAAAAACCCTATAACTCTTTCATTTTTTTATTTCTTTATATAAATTATTATTTAATGTTAAATAAATAATATACATGTTATGTTATTTTCTTCAAAAAATTATATCACCAAATAAGAAATTTTGATTTTCTATAAGGAATCCACAGCCGCACCAAACAACATCTGCACCAATTCAATGAGGAAACTCTTTTTGCACCAAACATGAATTTCTAAATTCTACGAAAATCCTTTTCCGAGGTTTTCATTTCTATGGAATTTGCTGACGTGGCAATTTCCTCTTTCCGCGGAAAGGGTGTGTACACAAACGTGCCCTAAAGGAATACCAAGGTAGCCTTGTTTAATGTGGAATAGGAGAGAGAAAGATTAAATAAAATATTAAAACTTATTACAATCTTCTCTTAGATGATATCTTCCTATTTGAGCTTCTGTTGGACTCGACCCAAGAATTAAAGTTGCACTATTTTTCGTTCTGCACAATATGAGCCCAATATTGGATATGTTTCGACGAACTTCTAATTTCTTCAAATTTACCATAATGCCCTTCTACTTGATTTCTTCTAAACGAGACCCAGTTCTGAATCAACTCCGTCCAATCAGCATCAAATATGATCACCTTCTTTTGTCGTTCCACGGTATCTTGAATCGTCTCCACCGGAGCTCAGATGAGAGTTATGCCCAACTTGCGAAGCGATGCGAAAATTGTCTAAAATTGCCCAATTAACTTCGTTTTACGCTTAGCCCTCCAATTGCATTCTAAATCAAAATATAAGAATAATGAGTGCAATTAGATATCAAATAGGTACAAAGAACTAAATATTAATGGAGAAAAATATAACATTTTTCGTTCTTATCAAATTCCCCCACACTTAACTTTTTTGCTCGTCCTCGGGCAACACTTAAATTCAAATTTTTATTTTTTTTTCAAGAATACCAAGGTTGAATGCCATTAATAAAGAACAACCAAACTCTTCAAAACTCATAACATATCATGAACAAATTTTCTTAGTAGGCATTTTCACTTGACAATGGAGTAAACTAAATATATAGACCCTCACGGATATAAACACTCGACTCTCATCTGTTTAAAGGGTATCTGGTTCACTCAAATTCATTCCAATGGACATGATCTACCATAAGCTTGCATATCTTCTCATTCTCCACCACTGGAATCACATGCATAACACGAATCATAAGGACTTTTCAAGGGTTGTAATGGGGTTTAGGATCAAGGTGGGAAATATTTGGGAATGTAGCTTAAAAGCCATCAAAACTAGTGAAGCAAAAATGAACCAACTTCAAGCTTGAATATAGAAGACATAAAACCAATCACTCCATTCAGTAGCTTCTTCAATTTGACTTCAACGCATTTAAACCATGTAAAACTCTAGTATTGAAAAAGAGATCGTTCAAAATGAACACTTTTCATTTGCAGTAAAGACGATCCTTCACAACAACTTCCACCTTTATATTTATCACTTATAAACATACCCCTTCTTAGAACTTTAGGAGGATTCATGAACATGGATAGTTTGTAGCAATTTCCTCCATCACTTCATAAACTTTTTCTTTTCTTTTTTTTGTTTGTTTTTTTATTTATTTTTTAAGAAACAATGGAATTCATAAATTGAGAATGAACACATGTTCCATTACACCAGTCATAGTCATACCGCAAATTCCGACACCCCCACACTTATTTCTTGCACACTATCATAATGATGAACAATGCTCCACTAGCTCTACGGCTTAGGTAAAGGTATTTTTGTTTTCAGGTTCAGAGCTTGTAACGTGGGTTTACAATAAACGAAAGATATAAAGATCAAAGGGGTTCAACAAAGGAAAAATTAATTGCAAGGTAGGCTATTTGGCTTATGTAGCTTATAACAACGATGGCCTTAATCATGTTCATGCATGCTTGTGTCTATGTGACCTCGAAGAGAATCAAGGCAAGTTCTAGAGAAACAAATCTATGGAAGAATATCTCTCATGAAAGAAAATAGTGAGACTGATATGGATGTGTCAGTCGAAAGGCTCAAAATCTCACCAGCTTTTTGTCTACCAAATTTAGTCACTAACATCCTCAAGGAACTGTACTAATTAATCACAAGTTGAAAGATTACTTATTCAATCATGTTATGAATTTCTCAAGCTCAATTGAGAATGCTAATGAATTTCTCAAGCTCAATTAATCCCCCACACTTAAAACTTATATTGTCCCCAATGTAAGGTAAAATGTAAAGAAAAGACAAAAATAAACAGAATATAAATGCGAAAATAAAAAGAAAAGGAACGAACTCCCCTTGGGTTGCCTCCCAAGCAGCGCTTTTGTTTATTGTCGTTGGCTCGACTCAATGCTTCCTTCTCAATCAGGATAGATCGGATTTGCAAGGTCTAATTGTTCCACATTCTCTATTTGGAAACCTTCATAGAAAGGCTTAAGTCTATGGCCATTCACCTTGAACACTTTGGAAGTAGCTAAACTTTGAATTTCAACTGCACCATGTGGAAAAACATTAGTAACAACAAAAGGCCCAATCCAACGAGAACGCAACTTACCTGGAAACAAACGAAGCCGTGACTGATATAGAAGGACCTGTTGACCAACTTTAAACTCTTTCCTAGAGATAATCTTGTCATGAAAAGCCTTCGCCTTTTCCTTGTAAATCCGTGCACTCTCATATGCATCATTCCAAATTTCCTCCAACTCTTGTAGTTGCAATTTCCTGTGTTCTCCACTTTCATCCATCTTCATGTTGAAACTCTTGATAGCCCAATAAGCCTTGTGTTCTAACTCAACTGGAAGGTGGCATGGTTTCCCAAACACTAACCGATAAGGTGACATCCCAATGGGCGTTTTATATGCAGTCCTATATGCCCATAATGCATCATCCAAGCGCAAACTCCAATCTTTTCTACTTGGATTGACCGTCTTTTCAAGTATGGACTTGATTTCTTGGTTTGACACTTCCGCTTGTCCACTAGTTTGCGGATGATAAGCAGTGGACACCTTGTGGGTTATATGGTACTTTCTCAGCAACGTCTCTACAGTTCTATTGCAAAAGTGAGTGCCTCGGTCACTTATTAGGGCTCTTGGAATTCCAAACCTGGAGAATATGTTAGATTTGATAAAATCTGCAACAACTTTAGAATCATCAGTCCTAGTGGCTTTAGCTTCCACCCATTTTGAGACATAATCAACAGCAAGCAAAATGTAAACATAACCAAAAGATACAGGGAATGGTCCCATGAAATCGATGCCCCAAACATCAAAAATCTCACAGAATAGTATGGGGTTTTGTGGCATCTCATTCCTTTGGGAAATGTTACCTGTCTTTTGACAATGAGCACATGATTTACAGAAAAAGTATGAATCTCTGAATAGAGATGGCCAATAGAAACCACATTTTAACACTTTTCTAGCCGTCCTCTTAGCTCCAAAGTGACCTCCACAAGCATAAGAATGACAAAAGG